>CM042149.1:30686724-30710444 GCA_023376005.1 Doryteuthis pealeii
AACAACCGGATATTGACGGTGTAAATGAAAAACATCTCCTTTCTTAATCGAGATCAAAAAGGGGTGCCTAAAGGTCATATGATCCATTTTTTTCTAGGAAAGAATTACAGCTTATGAATGACTGAGTTCTAATTTTGTACATAATTTGTGGTAGCCTACGAATTATATCTGTAATTGTGTAGTAGATTTTGAATTAAAATTCGTTGAATTCAAAATCGAGTCTGGCAATATTATTGAAGGTAATTCCCCTTAGTTTACATCCAACCTCGCCAATGGGAAAACATGAAACAGAAATTAGCTTTAGTTAGTTAGATTTGGGCCGTTCGCTCCTAAAATGCTAACTTCTCACCGCGTGGTTGAAAACCCTTTTGGGCTTCGGGTTTTTAATAAAGAATAGACGTCTTGAAAAACAATAAAGTCTTGCTTAATTATTACCAACAACAAGATATGGTCCGGCTCTCCGTAGCGGACAGTTCATATCTGAAGCCACCCTGTCGCAACACCATAAATCCAAGAGGTCCAGAAGAAAATGGCGGCAACAAAGCACCGACACATCAACATCTCCAGGGACAGCCTTCACATGCGACGTCTGTGGTCGAGAATGTTTATCGGACATTGGACTTCACAGTCACAGGAGGCGCTGTAACTTCAGGGGAACTAGAACTATATAGTCTTCCGAGACTGAAATGCCAATGACATCTGTTTATTTATTTCAGCTGGAAGTCTTCATTTAAATCTTAGATTATATAATCTAAAAAAAAAAAAAATTAAATCTTTGATATCGAATTTTTTCGATGACCAGCATGAAGGAAGGATCACGCGTATTGGTGTTGAAAATGAAACAAGTAAGCACCCACCTAACAACCTTAATATATTTAGTCGGCCGACAAGTCATCCAACAAGCAAACTCGTATTCTTCATTCGCTCAAAAGTTGTCGCCGCGTATACGCCTCTTGGACCTCGTAAGAGAAAGAAAGATTGTATTTGGTTTTCTATATAGTCTTCGAGACTGCAATGCCAACGACCGGTACTATTACCTAAGCATACATTTATTATCTAGACTAGCAAATATTATGCCCCCTCCGGGTGCAAGTATTTAAAGTTTTAACATAATAAATAATAATTAAATTAGAAAGGCAAATGAAACTGAATAAGAATTAGATAAAAGAATTTGGAACAGAGGGGGTAATGATTAAAAAATGAACAACTTTGAAACTAACCTCTCCATCATTTTCCATTATCTCCCGTCTTCATTGGTAAATTTTCCTAATTTAATATTAGTTGACGCTGTTTCTTTCACCCTTTGATGTCAAAGACAGTCTTCTTTCTTTTTTTCAGCTTCTCTTGGTGGTTTCGTGACATACAGTGTGATAGGGCGTTGGGTTAATTTTCAGTTGAATATGTTCTACCCTTTCGCATCTGACTGACCAAGATGTTAGTCTCATAGCAGGATCACCAAACTTTTGTCACGGTGGGCCGGAAATGAAAAAATAACGAGCGCCGGGCCACATTATTATTGTGTTCAATACTTGCTAGCCAGAATGAAAACTCTGAGAAAAAGATGTAAAACAAAATTTATCTTTCATGTTATATTCATGGATAGTGGCGTAAGATGTACAAAAACAAATTAACTTTAAATGGTATCAGAACATCTTTCGTTCTGATACGTTTTAAACAAACAAATTCAGTACGGTCGGCGCCTGATAATATGCCTTTTCGGACGGATTCGGTCCGCAGTCGTAGTTTGGTGATCCCTGATGTAGACAAATAGATATAAAACAAAATTTTATCTTTCCATGTTATATTCATGGATGATGGCGTAAGAGGCACAAAATCAAATTTAACCAACATATTTATTTTCAAAATATTATCAAAACGCAACATAGCAGAAAGGTTTAGTGAGATTTGTGAAACTGAAGTCTGCCTTTCAAGATATCGTCAAAGTTTGGTTTGGAATTGCTACATTCCAATCAAGAGAATTGATTTCAAATGTTTTCAGTCAATTTCGTTCGATGGGTTGATTTCATATATTTCAATTTTTGAAAAGGCTTGCTCGAGTTTCGCATTCCGTACGTTTTAACAAACAAATTCAAGTAGCGTCGTCGGGCCTGATAAAAATGCCTTCGCAGGCCAGAATCCATCCCGCGGGCCGTAGTTTGGTGACCCCTGGTCTATAGCAATGGTTCACAACGTGTTTTTATTGCCGATGTACCACCAGATGCCACAGGATGAATAATTCTTATTATTCAAAAAGGGAACCTTTATTCGCATGCCGCCTGTCGGCTAGGGCTGTAGAATACAGTGACTGCACCTCTGCAGAGAGGTAAATCCCTCCAGTGGGCCCACCTTTTGGCCGTGTGGTGGCACTCGTGATGCTTAAGGGCGAATTCCTGGTGATTGAATGTCCATGACAGCAACTCCACACTTTGGCTAGACGGGTGGTGAGAAGGCCACCGTCCGATAATCGGTTGGTCACTCCAACCCTAGCACCTATAATGATTCTCTCCCAACCATTTGCCTTGTGACAAAACTCCAAACCCTTTGAAACATATATCTGCTAGAAGGGGTGACTGAGGATCTTAGTGTCCTGGTTATGACGCTAAACTGTATCTAATGGCGAAGTTCTAAATCTGAAGCTCTGGGGAAAGTGGAGTACCCCTTCATCGACATTACTCCCAGGTCCACTCTGAACCGGAAGTGGTAGTTGAAAATAAAATTGAGTACCCATCAAGAATGAATAAAGCAAAAACGTATTCGGCATAAAATAACCCAATGGGTTGACATCTCGTAAAATCTAACAAACACCAACCAACCAACCAACCAACCAATCAAAAGTAAGAAGTCATAACGGACAGGAGATGGTCTGTAACAATCGACAGAGTGACCATGGAACCATCATGGGCAATAATCACAAAGCTTCCTTCCGGAATGAACGTTATGTTGGATCAGTAAAATTTGTTACCCCCACCCCAACAACAACAAAAAAACCAAAAAACCAAAAACAAACGAAAAGACATAAAAATAAACAAATTCATAGCTCTTCGATTTTTATTTTATTTCGAATCATTGAAACAATAATTATGATGATTTTCAGATACTTATTTAAAATGAACCAAAAAGAGGAACAAAAAGTGGAACTTAAAAACTAAAATGAAAAGAATACAATTGTTGAATAAATTACGAAATTTTTTTCACTCATATTTCTAAATTTCACTAAATATTTCAAGCGTTTCTGGTTTTTTTTTGTATTTTGTTTTGTTTATATGCAATAGCACAAGACTGTTTAGTAGATCTAGGAATATAAAGAAAATAATGGAGAAAAAACCAAGGGTTAATTGATTCATTTACTTTTTAAAGATTTTTTACAGTGCATATCAGCGCATATTTCGACTATCTAACATTAGAAGTTGTCTTCTTTACGAACACTTCAGCTTCTCTTGTTGCACGATTTTCACCCCGACCAGATTCAAGTAATAAACTGCCCATTTTGCTCGTCATAATTACGCAAATTCCAGAAAAAAACGACCATAATATAAGATTTTATTTTATGAACAACATATAAAGTTTAAAAGGTAAGTTCAAGTAGTGTCTTTAACTAAATGACAAAGTATCTATCATATCGACGTGTCTGTTGTGTGTGTGTGTGTGTGTGTTGTGTGTGTGGTGTGTGTGTGTTTGGTTGTTTGTTTGTTTTACGGCATAGCAACCTCGGCGGGTCTATTTAATGCCAGTAAAGTTTGAAATAAATTCATTCTTAATGGATACTAATTTTTTTTTATAAACACATTTTACTATTTAACCATAGATGGGACCCTAACAGGTACACACCACTCCGGGTCAGAATGAACCAGGAAAATCATGGTGATGAGGGGTGCTTCCACATTCCTCAAACCTCCAGAATTGGAACCTCACCATCAGATTTAACGTCATTCCCAGGAGCATCAGCCACTGCCTTCTAGGACATATATGAAAAAGGTTTGGGGCTTGCCATAAAGGCCATAGTGTGTTGTTTGTGTGTGTGTGTGTGTGTGTAACGGCATTGACTCGATGTGGGTTAAAGCTACCCTTTTTCGTCGTTGGAGTGGCCTAATTCGGTATCAGCCTGGCAAGCAAGGAACTTCTATCCCTTTCACTAGCACTAGACCGAGGACACTGTTTTGCATCTGAGGTGGAGCGCTACACCTACCATCAGCTCCTCACTTTACCACACAATCCCTGTGCTATTCGATTGTGGGGAGTATACCCGTGGTTGTTATGCTCATTTCTATCGTCTCGGAGTCGCTGCTATCTGTCGATTCTCTCTTGGTCCTGTGTTGTTACTTTGTTTCTAATTAACAACACAAGACTTTCCTTTTTGTTGAACTCACATCTTATTTCATAAATCCCAGATCAAATCAAACGCGCGGAGATTTTGGCTATTGCGAAGAAAGATCCATACGTTTTACTTGACCCAGCACCCAGCCAAATTTGACTTTCGTAGTTCTTTCACACGCTTTGCTCTGGCGAACAGGAAAAAGGGGTCACAACCAGGGTTAAAAATGTGTCAATCAATATTTCCTGTGTTTTTTCCACGAAACCGTTATTTTGAATCTAAACTACACTTACCATACATATTAACAGGCTATCTAAACAAATATAACAGCCCTCACGTGTATTCATGTGTGGAGTTCTTCTGAGATTTGTTCCGAAGCTGGTCCCCAGACACCATTCGTGTAGAAATTTGAATTCAGAGTTAATTACTTCTCCTAGACCAGTTGCCATACCAAGGCTTAGCTGAAAGCAGAACAGTTGGATCATACACTTCCCAGCGCACACACACGCACGCAAGAACACAAATGTTTTTTTTTATTTATCATATTTGCATATCTAAATCGGCGGACCAATTCACTTGCCTTGGTAGCAATATCTCATCCACAGAAAGCGATGTTAATGCCGCATAGGAAGGAATGGAATGCTATAAACAGATTATCAGTCATATGGAAATCTGATCTCACTGATAAGTTAGTGACAATTCTTCCAACCCGGAGTTGTATCAGTGCTACTGTAACGGCTGCACCACCTGGCTCTTAAGGAAGCGCCTAGCGAATGAACTCGATGGGAGCTTTACAATGCCTCCATCCTGTTTAAACCATAAAAGTTCACATAAAGGCAAATGTCCTTGCTGTCTTATCCCAGGTTATGTAGCAGTGATTCAGCGTGTGCAGGTGTATTTGCAAGAAGTTGAATTACTAGTGTGAGAATTTGTGTGGCCCGGAAAGAAGTGCACTAGTCGGACTCGTGTTAGTGGTGTGAAGAGTCGGTGAGAATGCTCGGAATTGGACCTCTGCTAAAACGTTCACGCCGTGTGGCGAGAAAGAATTCACACGCGTCTAACCTGTGGGGCATCCCGAAAAATCAGTGAATAACAGGGATTAGATGTAAAAATTGCTATTCTGACCTGGGAAGTATGTTTTCGGAACCATATGACCTTTAGGCAACCCCTTTTTGAATCTCGATTAAGAAAGGACATGTTTTTCATTTACAATGTCAATATCCGGTTGTTTTAACAGACGGTTTTTAGATTTAAATTTTTTATAAAAACTAACCCCTAAACCCTATCCCTAACCCTAACCCCTAACAAACAACCTGATATTGGACGGTGTAAATGAAAAACATCTCCTTTCTTAATCGGAATCAAAAAGGGGTCTAAAGTCATATGATCCATGTTTTCTAGGAAAAAATTACAGCTTTATTGAATTACTGAGTTCTAATTTTGGTTACATAATTTGTGGTTAGCCTACGAATTATATCTGTAATTGTAGTTAGATTTTGAAATAAAATTCGTTGAAAATTCAAACGTGGCATATTATTGATAGGTAATTCCCTTAGTTGACATCCAGCCTTCGGCCAATGGAAAACATGAGAACAGAAATTAACTTTAGTTAGTTAGATTTGGGCCGTTCGCTCCTAAAATGCTAACTTCTCACTGCGTGATTGAAAACCCTTTTGGGCTTCGGGTTTTAATAAAGAATCGACGTCTTGAAAAACATAAAGTCTTGCTTAATTATTTACCAAACAATAAGAAATAAACACAGACACCCAGCACAGAAGAAGGAAGAATCAGCCAAGGAAATGGCAGCCGTAAGAAATCATCACCTCTCCTCTCCCCATTATATACCCGATGTAAAGGGTATATAAACAATTTGAAATAGAAATAATTCTACATAGCTTTCATGCTGTGTGTGGATTTGATATAGCTTGAATGGATTAATGGATAAAGTCACCAATAGGCACCCAGCTTCGAGCATTTCCCAAACGAGACGAAATTTTGTTTTTTATTTCGCAAACACCGGTTTTTAGTAGACAAAATCAATAGACGATCTTTTGACATCATAGATTAAATTCAAGCACAGTCCTACACGCACATACATACATACATACATACATACATAACACCAGAAACCCCCCTCCAACACGCTTACGCACTCCATACATGTATCTATTAGTAGACTACATTCAAACCAATGAACTCGTCGACGCGAATTCAAATCCTGGACGAGGTTGTTTGCATTTTCACATAGTGCTAATACCCTCGGGAAAGGTATGCATCCAACAACTATCTCTCCACCTGTGGGTAATTAATAGGGTAGACTGGTTCTTTAACTTTGGCTAGGTAACCAGTCTCGGAGAAGGAAACCTCTGAATTGAACCTGAAACTCCACTTAATAAATTGACCTTTCACATCAAATCGGGCGGAGGGGATATTATTATATATATATATATATATATATATATATATATATATATATATATATATGAGGTGGGTAAAAGAAAGAATGAACAAAATGATGACTCAAACAAGTCCAACTGGGAGAGAAATATTCGTCCTTCTGACGGGAAGAACTTCCTCAGTCAATCTTCGCGTTAGAAGGACGAAAATATTTTCTCTCCTACTTGGACTTGTTGAGTCTCATTATTGTTTATTATTCCTTATTCAGCCCTCCACTCATACGTTCGGATTTTAACTCCAACCCTCTATACCTTCCCTTATATATATATTATATATATATATATAATATATATATATATATATATATATATTTATATATATATATCGCAGGGTGTTCGGGGGAATTTTGACCATATTTATATTTGGTTTATTTTTTCTCCCGTAGGTGGACGTATTCGATGCACACACGCAATATTTAAAAGCTTGACCTTTCTTCATTGCTCGTACGTAATCGTCCAAGATAGAACGGATGACTGAAACCCACCTGAATTATGGAAGAGAATAACTTGTATCATGAAGATCTGCACCGGCCATCAAAATAAGGAGATATGGTGAGCTGCCTCAAATGCTCTGAACACTATAAAAACAATCAGCATGAACTGCAGAATGCAATGGGACTACAGACCTTTGGCTGAGAAAGCAACATAAACGCGATCTAATTAACGGTCGTCTGTTAAACTTCCTCGATCTGGAGAAAGCGGATCACATTGAAGTTCGATGCTACGTGGACGTTCAAACGAGTCAATCCAAGCCCTGATATAATGGGTAAAGCCAATGCGGGCACTATTGTATGGCAGCAGGATACGGCCGCCGTGCCACACCCCTGGAACCCAAAAGTAAAAAATGGTTTGAGCGGCGAATTTTACGACTACACCTTATACAATATTTGGCCCGATACCCACCAGTATCTCTAACTCCCATTGGAATTTGTATTCGGTTCGCTGAAATTAATGACACCAAAAATACCCGGCCAACTTACTACATAATATTTCTTTCTTTTTTATTTTTTAATTCGATCAGAATTCTATCAGCAGTAACGTAATTAGATCGCTTTCTCTTCCTAGCAAAGGTCCGATCCCAATTCAATCTCATGTTCTGCTTGTTTCTATGTTCAGAGAGCATTGGGCAATAACCATATCGCCAATTGATGCGTGCAGATCATCAATGATACAATTGATTCTCTCATATTAGTGTTCAGTCATCCGTCTATTGACATTAACTACCAGAATGAAGAAGGTCCAGCTTTAAATATGCGTAGTGCATCAATACGTCCAACCTACGGTAAGAGAGATAACCAAATATAATAGTCAAATTTCCCCGAACACCCTGCCATAATATATAATATAATTATATATATTAATAATTATATATAATATAATATATAATATTATATAGGAAGATGGAGGGTTGAGTTAACTATCCCGACGTAGAGGTGCAATGTAAAGGAATATAAACAGATAATATGACCCCAACAAGATCCAAGTAAGAGAATATTTCGTCCTTGCTAACGCCGAACCAAATTGACTGAGGAAGTTTCCCGTCAAGACGAATTATTTCCTCTCCCATTGGACTTGTTTGAGTCTATTCTTCTTTACCCCACGTCATATATAGTATATTATATTATATAAATAATATATATATAATATAATAATATATATATATGATATCCCCCCGCGCGATTAGTATGTGACATAAGGTCAATTTATTAAGTGAGTTTAACAGGTTCAATTCAGAGGTTTCCTTCTCCGAGACTGGTTACCTAGCCAAAGTTAAAGAACTCCAGTCTACCCTAACTAATTACCCACAGTGGAGAGATAGTTGTTGGATGCATCGCTTTCCCGAGGTATTAGCACTAATGTGAACAATGCAAACAACCTCCGTCCGGATTTGATTCGCGTCGACGATTTCATTGGATTGAATGTAGTCCTATAGATACCATGTATGAGAGTGCGTAAGCGTGGTGTGAGGCGTGTTTCTGGGTATGTAGTTATGTATGTATGTAATTATTGCGTGTAGGACTGGCTTGAATTTAATCTATGATGTCAAAAGAATCGTCATTGATTTTGTCTACTAAGAACCGCTGGTGTTGCGATTAAAAAACAAAAATTTCGTTCGTTTGAGAAATGCTCGAAGCTGGGTGCTATTGGGACCTTACCAGTAATCCATCAAGCTGTATCAAATCCAGCACACAGCAGAAAGCTATGTAGATTATTTCTATTCCAAATGTTATATACCCCTATTACCATCGGTAATAAGGGGAGAGGAGAGGTGATGATTTCTTAACGGCTGCGCATTCCTATGGCTTGATTCTTCCTTCTTCTGTGCTGGGTGTCTGTGTTTATTTCTATTGTTGGTAAATAATTAGCAACTTTATTGGTTTTCAAGGACGTCGATTCTTTAATAAAAACCTCGAAGCCCAAAAGGGTTTTAATCACGCTATGAGAAGTTAGCAAATTTTAGGAGCGACGGCTCCATTAACTAAACTAAACGTTAATCTTCTTCTCATGTTTCCCATTGGCGAGGCTGGATGTCGAACTAAGGGGATTATCCTATCAATTATTATTATGCATTCGTTGTAATTTCATCTGATTTTTTATTTCAAATCATACTATCAATTTATCAGGGATATAATTTCTAGGTCTATCCCACAAATTTAATGTAATCAAAATTAGAACTCTAGTTTTCAATAAATGCTGTAATTTTTTCCTAGAAAACATGGATCATGATGACCTTCTAGGCACCCCTTTGTTGAATCTCGATTAAGAAAGGGAGAATGTTGTTTTTTCCATTTACACTGTCAATATCAGTTGTTTTGTTAAGGGGTTAGGTAGGGTTAGGGGTTAGGGGTTATTTTTATAAAAAAAATTTTAAATCTAAAAACCGTCCTGTTAAACAACACGGATGTTGGACGATTGTAAATGCTAAAACACGTCTTTCTTATCGAGATCAAAAGGGTGCCTAAGGTCATATGGTTCCAAACATACTTCCCAGGTCAGAATTATGAATTTTTACATCTAATCCCTGTTATTCACTGACTTTTTCGGGAATGCCCCACAGGTTAGACGCGTGTGATTCTTTCTCGCGACCACACGGCGGAAGTTTTTAAGCAGAAGGTCAATTCCGATGCATTCTCACGACTCTTCACACACTAACACGAGTCGAGCAAAAAAACAAAAAAAAGAAAAAAGATAGGTGTGCACCTTCTTTTCCGGGCCACACAAAATCCTCTACACTATAATTCCAACTTCTGGCAATACACCTGCACCACGCTGAATCACTGCTACATATACCTGGAAAAAGCAAGGGACATTTGCTTTATGTGAACTTTGATGGTTTAAACGGATGGGGCATGTTACATTTGCTCCATCGAGTCATTTCGCTAGGCGCTTCCTTAAGAGCCGGGTGGTGCACCGTACAGTAGCACTGATACAACTCGGCGTTGGAAGAAGTCACTAACTGTATCAAGTGAGCATCAGATTTCCCATATGACTGATAATCTGTTTATAGCTTCGCATTCCTTCCTATGCGGGCATTAACATCGCTCTGTGGATGAGATATTGCTACAAGGCAAGTGAATTGGTCCGCGATTTAGTATGCAAATAGGCATAAATATAATAAAAAACATTTTGTGTTCTTGGCGTGCGTGCTGTGTGCGCTGGAATGTATGCATCCACGTTCTGCTTTCGCTAAGCCTGGGTATGGCAACTGGTCCTAGGAAGAAGTAAGTTAAGCTCTGAATTCAAATTTCTCACGACGAATGTGTCGGGGCGCAGCTTCGGACACCAAATCTCAGAGAGAAACTCCACAATAATAACACGTGAGGGCTGTTACATATTTGTTAGATAGACTGTTTATTTATTGTATGGTAAGGTAGTTTAGATCAAAATAACGGTTCGTGGAAAAACACAGGAAAATCTGATGGACACTTTTTAACCCTGTGTTGACCCCTTTTCCTGTTCGCCAGAGCAAGCCGTGTGAAAGTAATTACGAAAGTCAAATTTGGCTGGGTGCTGGGTCAAGTAAAACGTATGGTATCTTTTCTCGCATAGCCAAAATCTCCGCGCGTTTGATTTGATCTGGGATTCTATGAAATAAATGTGAGTTCAAAAACAAAAAGGAAGTCTTTGGTGTTAATTAGAAAACAAAGTAACAACACAGGACCAAGAGAGAATCGACAGATAGCAGCGACTTCGAGACGATAGAAAATGAGCATACAACCACGGGTATACTCCACAATCGAGATAGCACAGGGATTCGTGTGGTAAAGTGAAGGAGCTGATGGTAGGTGTAGCGCTCCACCTCAGATGCAAAACAGTGTCCTCGGTCTAGTGCTAGTGAAAAGGGATAGAATTCCTTGCTGCCAGGCTGATACCGAAATTAGGCCACTCCAACGACGAAAAGGGTAGCTTAACCCACATCGAGTCAATGCCGTTACACACCACAGCCAACCACACACACACACAACTATGGCTTTATGGCCAAGCCCAAACCTTTTTATCATATATTGTCCTAGAAGGCAGTGGCTGATGCTCCTGGGAATGACGTTAAATCTGATGGTGAGGTTCCAATTCTGAGGTTTTGAGGAATGTGGAGCACCCCTTCATCACCATTGTTTCCTGGTTCATTCTGACCCGGAGTGGTTGTACCTGTTAGGGGTCCCATCTATGGGTTAAATAGTAAAATGTGTTTATAAAAAAATTAGTATCCATTAAGAATGAATTTATTTCAAAACTTACTGGCATTAAATGACCCGCCGAGTTGCTATGCCGTAAAACAAACAACCAAACCAAACACCACAGCACACCCACACACACACACAACACACACACCACTACATACAGACACGTCGATATGATAGATATCTTTGTCATTTAGTAAAGGACACTACTGAACTTACCTTTTTAAACTTTATATGTTGTTCATAAAGTAAAATCTTATTTATGTCGTTTTTTCTGGAATTTGGCGTAATTATGACGACAAAATGGGCAGTTTATTACTTGAATCTGGTCGGGTGAAAAATCGTGCAACAAGGAAGCTGAAGTGTGTCGTAAAGAAGAACAACTTCTAATGTTAGATAGTCGAAATATCTCGCTTATGGCACTGAGTAAAAATCTTTAAAAAGTAATGAATCAATTAACCCTTGGTTTTTCTCCATTATTTTCTTTATATTCCTAGATCTACTAAACCAGTCTTGTGCATTTGCATATAAACAAAACAAAATACAAATAAAACCAGAAACGCTTTGAAATATTAGTGAAATTTTATAATATGAGTGAAAAAATGTTCGTTAATTATTCAAAATTGTATTTCTTTTCATTTTAGTTTTTAAGTCACTTTTGGTTTCCTCTTTTGGTTCATTTTAATAAGTATCTGAAAATCATCATAATATTGTTTTCAATGATCGAAAATAAAATAAAAAATCGAAGAGCTATGAATTTTGTTTTATTTTTAATGTCTTTCGTTTGTTTTTGTTTTTTTGGGTATTTTTGTTTGTTGTTGGGGTGGGGGTAACAGAATTTACTGATCCAACAAACGTTCATTCCGGAAGAAAGCTTTGTGATATATGCCCATATGGTTCCATGGTCACTCTGTCGATTGTATACAGACCATCTCCTGTCCGTTAGACTTCTTACTTTTGATTGTTGGTTGGTTGGTTGGTTGGTTGGTTTGTTAGATTTTACGAGATGTCAACCCATTGGGTTATTTTATGCCGAATACGTTTTTGCTTTTCATTCTTGATGGGTACTCAATTTATATTTTCAACTACCACTACCGGTTCAGAGTGGACCTGGGAGTAATGTCGATGAAGGGGAACTCCACTTTCCCAGAGCTTCAGATTTAGAACTTCGCATTAGATACAGTTTAGCGTCATAACCAGACACTAAGATCCTCAGTCACCGCCTTCTAGCAGATATATGTTTCAAAGGGTTTGGAGTTTCTGTCACAAGGGCAAATGGTTGGGAGAATCATATAGGTGCTAGGCTTGGAGTGACCAACCGATTGATCGGACGGGGCCTCTCCACCACCCGTCTAGCCAAAGTGGAGTTGCTTGTCATGGACTATTCAATCACCGGAATTCGCCCTTAAGCATCACGAGTTGCCACACACGGCCAAAAGGGGGCCCACTGGAGGGATTTACCTCTCTGCAGAGGTGCAGTCACTGTATTCTACAGCCCTAGCCGACAGGGCGGCATGCGAATAAAGGTTCCTTTTTGAATAATAAGAATTATTCATCCTGTTTGGCATCTGGTGGTACATCTGCAATAAAAACACGTTGTGAACCATTGCTATAGACCAGGGGTCACCCAAACTACGGCCGCGGGATGGATCTGGCCTGCGAAGGCATTTTATCAGGCGCCGACGACGCTACTTGAAGTTTGGTTTGTTAAACGTAGCGAATGGCGAACCTCGAGCAAGCCTTTTCCAAAAAATTG
This sequence comes from Doryteuthis pealeii, assembly GCA_023376005.1. Taxonomy (NCBI): domain Eukaryota; kingdom Metazoa; phylum Mollusca; class Cephalopoda; order Myopsida; family Loliginidae; genus Doryteuthis; species Doryteuthis pealeii. The sequence goes on from CM042149.1 coordinate 30,699,928, forward strand.
AAATATATGAAATCAACCCATCGAACGAATTTGACTGATAAACATTTGAATCATTCTCTTGATTGGATGTACAATTCCAAACCAAACTTGACGATATCCTTGAAAGGCAGACTTCAGTTTCAACAAATCCTAAAACCTTTCTGGCTAATGTTTGCGTTCTTTTGATAATATTTTGAAAATAAATATGTTGGTTAAATTTGATTTTGTGCCTCTTACGCCACTCATCCATGAATAACATGGAAAGATAAATTTGTTTTATATCTATTTGTCTTACATCAGGGATCACCACTTACGACCTGCGGGACCGAATCGGTCCGAAAAGGCATATTATCAGGCCCGCCCGACCGTACTTGAATTTGTTTGTTAAAACGTACAGAACGAAAGATGTTCTGATATCATTTAAGTTAATTTGTTTTTGTACATCTTACGCCACTCATCCATGATATAACAGAAAAGATAAATTTTGTTTTACATCTTTTTCTCAGAGTTTTCATTCTGGCTAGCAAGTATTTGAACACAATATAATTGGCCCGCGCTCGTTATTTTTTCAATGTCCGGCCCACCGTGAACATAAAGTTTGGTGACCTGCTATAGACTAACATCTTGGTCAGTCAGATGCGAAAGGGTAGAACTATTTCAACTGAAAATAACCAACGCCCTTCACACTGTATGTCACGTAAAACCACCAAGGAAAGCTGAAAAAAAGAAAGAAGCTACGTCTTTTGACATCAAAGGGTGAAAGAACAGGCGTCAACTAAATAGTTAAATTAGGAAAATTTACCAATGAAAGACGGGAGTAATATGGAAAACTGATGGAAAGAGTAAGTTTCAAAGTTGTTCTATTTTTTAATCATTACCCCCTCTGTGCCAAATCTTTTTTATCTACATTCTTATTCATTTTCATTTTGCTCTTTCCTGAATTTAAACATTTATTTTGATTAAGTGTTCAACTTAATACTTGCACCCGAGGTGCTATCTTGTTGCTAGTCTAGATAACTAATGTTATGCTAGGTTAATTAGTACAGGTTCGTTGCATGTGCAGTCTCGGAAAGAACTATATTAGAAAACAATACCAATCCTTTCTTTCTCTTACGAGTTCCAAGAGAGGCGGTAAATTTACGCGGTCGACAACTTTTGTAGCGAATGAGAAATACGAGTTTGCTGTTGGATTGACTTGTCGGCCGACTAATATATTAAGGTTGTTAGGTTGGTGCTTACTTGTTTAATATTCAACACCCAATACGCGTATCCTTCCTTCATGCTGGCATTCGATAAAATTCGCTATCAAAGACTTAAATTTTTTTTTTTTTTTGATTATATAATCTAAGATTTAAATGAAATGACTTCAGCGTGGAAAAAATAACAGATGTGTCATGGCATTTCAGTCTCGGAAGACTATATAGTTCTATGTTCCCCTGAAGTTACAGCGCCTCCTGTGAACTGTGAATCCAATGTCCGATAACATTTCTCGACGCACAGACGCTGATGTGAATGGCGTCCTGGAGATGTTGATGTGTCGGTGCTTTGTTGCCGCCATTGTTCTTCTGGACCTCTTGATTTAATGGTGTTGCGACAGGGTGGCTTCAATATGAACTGTCCGCTACGTGAGAGCCGGACCATATCTGTTGCTTGTATGAATTAACAAGACTTTAATTGTTTCAAGACTCTATCTTTATTAAACCCGAACGCCCAAAAGGGTTTTCACCACGGCCGGTGAGAAGTTACATTTTAGGGCGAACGGCCCGCAAATCGTAATCTAACTAAGCTAATTTCTGTCTCATTTTTCGCCATTAGGCGAAGGTTGGATGTCAACTAAGGGGAATGTACCTATCAATAATATGCCACGCTCCGATTTGAATATTTTCAACGATTTTATTCAAATCTAAACTACAATTACAGATATAATTTCGTGGCTACCAAAAATTATGTAACAAAATTAGAAACTCAAGTCAATTCATTAAAGCTGTAGTTCTTCCTAAAAAATGGATCATGATGACCTTTAGCACCCTTTTGAATCTCGATTAAGAAAGAGATGTTTCTTCATTTACACCCGTCATATCGCGTTGTTTGTTTAGTGTTTTTGTGTAGGGTTAGGGTTAGGTGTGGGTTAGTTTTATCAATTTAAAATAGAAAATCTAAAAATTGTCGTTAAACCGAATATTGACAGGGTAAATGAAAAACATGTCCTTTTCTTAATCGGATCAAAAATGGGATCCTAAGAGTTCATATGTGCCGGAGAGCCTGGGCCACCCGAGGGCGTCCATGTGCCCAAATTTTCCCAGCTGGAAAGGGAATGCTAAAGCACGCTGAATCATTCTTTGCAAGAGTCCTTGAAACCTAGGTTAGGACACCAACAGTGGATGTTATCAGGTATTGAAATACAATGATCACAATTTTTCCTTTAGTGGACTACTCCTCCCTTTACGCATACAAGGCCGGAGAACCAACACTTGATCCCCCCCCTTTAGCATACAGGTCCAGAAACCAACACATTGACCCCCCCCTTTACGGCATAAGGTCGAAACCAACACTTTTGATCCACATCCCCCTTTATCGGATACAGTCGTACGCAACACTTTGAATCCCAATCCCCTCTCCCACCAACGCATCATGTGAAGCAGAATCTCTCGTAGGTACATGGGTAATACACAAATGAAGAGAATGACGCCGACTTGAGTCTTGATCAATGGATTTCATGTGTTTTTTATTTTTTGTTAGAAAAAGATATGTCAGCAATCGGAAGATTGTCTTTTTTTTTTTCAAGTTTGGCGTTTTTCAAAGAGTAAACATGATAATTTACACGGGGATTACACATATACACATATTACAGCCAACAAGTTAAAACAGACATAATTAATAGTAAAAAAAATTATATATATATTATATATATGCTGTGTTGTGTGTGTGTGGTGTGTGTGTTTTGGGGAAGTCAGTGAGAATCATTTATACGAGTAGCCTATAATTATGTCTTATGCCGACCTATGGATATATATATATATATAAATATATAATATATATATATATATGAGTGTGTGTGTGTGCTGTGTGTGTGTGTGTGTGTCGTGTGTGTGTGTGTGTGCATGCGTATAATACAACCTGTATATATACTATACTGAATATATAGCAGTATTATACAATAAATTTACAGTATAGTAATATGAATGTATGCCGTGTTAGTATATCGACCTAGCTCGTATATATATATAATATATTATATATATATATATATATAATATATAATATATATTAACAGATGATACTGGAGAAGAACTATATATATATTATATATATGTGGTGTGGTGTGTGTGTGTGGTAGTTATCGTGGTGTGTTCGTGGTGTGTATGTTGTATGTTATGTGTGTTGAATGTGTGTGTGTGAATAACTAATCATACACCGATTCTGGTATTATAAAGTTATGACATAGGATTGATATGAGATTGATATATAACTATAGTATAATATTATATACAATATATATGTAATACTATATAATCTAATCTACTAATAATATATGGATGTACATTTTTAGGTATATATATATAGTATTATATAATGTATATATTAATAATATATGTATTGGAGATAAAGAATAATGTAGATTGTCATATTAATAACACACACACATATATATATTGAGCCCAGGGTCGTTGTTATGCGCCCGGGGGGCTGCGGTCGGTGTTGCTGCTGGGGTACTTGTCGCGCTACGGGCTATATATGTTCTATTTAATATAATATTATATATATATATTATAATAATATTTGAACACAAAATGTGAATATAAAATGCTATCTAAAGAGATTTGACACGCCAACATTAAAGACCCATTTACGGGAGTTGTATTTCCATTGCTCAATAAGAGCAGCTTCTGGCATGATTTTCAATCCAAGAGATATATATTGTTATATAATTATTATTATATATATATTATATGTATAGTATAATATATATATAATATATAATTTATATATATATATATGTATATAATATTATAATATATATATAATTATATAATATATATATAATATATATATATATGTAATTATATATATATTGGGACTCTCCTGATCGGAACGATAGAATGATTGTTCAGCAGTAGGTGATTCGTTTCTCTCGTGTGCATGCTATAATCCATTGCTGCATCAAAAGTACGATTACTGATGATAAGTATATATTATATAAATATATATTATATATTAATATAATAATATATATATAATATCAGGTAACGTAGGAGAATTTATGGATTACCAATCTGGAAGACCACCCATTCACATGACATATGATATATATAGAAATTTTATGCAACACACACACACACACACACACACAATATATATAAATATATTATATATATATATATATATAATTATATATATATGATATACCCAAAAGGTTAAAGACTGTTTCAAAGATCAAATTCGGCAAGCTAAGATACCTCTAGTCGAACTAGACATGAGAACCTTGGACAGGGTAGGTTGGTGGGCCACATACACTGTGCTCACAAAGTCTTTTTTTAAAAGACCGATCACAGCCAACAAAGAATTAGAAAGAAAAAATTACAACGGCTGTAGGTTTCTTCCACTAACACTCTTGATAAGATTTTCAAAGTTGCATTGCACGTCAGTTTCACGGTATCATGATTATTGGCAAAAAATTTAAATCCGCTAACAGACTTGAAGCGAATAAAGTAATTGCTACAGTAAGTTCTAAAAGAAAAGCTTTAATTATCCCCTGACACACAATATAGCTCAATCAGTTACGAAAAAGACTGTCAGACAACCGTATGTGTCCCAATATTGTCCATTATATTTTTTCAATATTATATATATATCTATTATTATACTGAAAGCTGACGAAATTAACGTTTGCCACTTAAAGGCTTTTTTGCTAGGCAGTGTGATGACTTAAAACACATCTAAAAATATGAATTTCGAAACTTAAAATTAGGCGTTTTCATATTTTGAATGGATTTTTATTAAATATATAAAATCCATCAAATATGGAAACGCCTAATTTTAAGTTTCGAAATTCACCAAGGCAGAAATACCTATCAAGTCAGAAAGTTTTTAAATGAAATAAGTGATGCATTATAAAATTAATTTATTGTTAAATCAACACTGAAAATTTCATTAAAATCGGATAATTCCTAATTTTTGGTAATTTTTTTTCATGGGAGGGTAAATATATTTTGTAAAAATCCAGATTTTACGTTATCTTAGACAGAGTTGACGGCAATGTTTACGATAAATTTGAGTAAAATTAACCGAAATATATTTAAAATGTATCAAGAATATTACATGTTTCTAGTATTATATATATTATAGGGAGGTGGAGGAAGTAAAAGCTACAGTGAGTTCGGAAACGCTTTTCAATATACCTTGATCATCGTGAAACCGTGAACTTACAGTTGCGGCTGAATGATTGCATTTTTTCAAATTTCACATACAAATTGTCTATCAAGGATATTGAGGCACTGTGACGAAAAAGAGTGTCAGACAACCGTATGTTGTCCATTATATTTTTCAATATATATATAATAGTATATATATATATATATATAGTTGTGTGTGTGTGTGTGTGTGTGTGTGTGTGTGCATAAAAAGGTTTTTGAAAGTACAAACCCATCACAGAGAGGTCTGACGAAATGGAAAACTTGTCTGGTGCTGTAACCCTTCGTTCCGTGCGTTATGATACTATTTTTACACTGCTTAAACGCGCTTGCCGTTCGACTTTTTGTACAATGCGTACTACGAGCATATGGCTACTACAAGCTCCCGAATGTCACTGATTTAGGTCACATGATTTGCTGTCATTCGATGTCAGCTGATATCCAGCTGGCGTCTGATGTGATGCTCAGTTGTCGCGGCCGCTCAGAATGCTCGACAAAGAGGCAAGCGAGCCTTTCGTCGGAGGTAAACTGCAGCTGTCCCCTTTCGAGTTTGTAGATTTACCTTTTTCCGCGCGAACATGCGTCCTAGTTCGTGTCTTGATTGTCGACTGGTTTCTGATTGCTAGATGGAAGGGTATCTGTCTGCCAGACATTTGCCCTCTTCCAGATCTTTCAGATTTTTGGGTATTCTGAGTATTTTTCGGAGTCATTTGTATTTTGGCTTGGGAGGCTTTCTTTACATGTTGTTGTGCTGCTGTTGTCGTTTGTTGCTGCTGCTGCCGTTGCGCTGTTGTTGTTCTGCTTGTTGTTGTGCTGCTGTTTCTGATGTCTTGTTGTTGCTGCTGCTGTATGCTGCTCGCCGTTGCTGCTGCTGCTGTTGTTTGTTGCTTCGCTGGCTGCTGTGCTGTTTTGCTGCGTTTTCCTGCTGCTGTTGTTGATGATGCTGCTGTTGCTGCTTCTGTTGTTGTTGGTGGTGTTGCTGTTGCTGTTGCTTCCTGCTGTCGTTGTTGCTGCTGCAGTTCCTGCGCTGCTGCTGCTGCTGCTGCTGCTGCTGTTGTTGCGCTTTGCTTTTGCAGTTGCTGCTCGCTGTGTTGCTGCTGCTGTTTGTTGCTGGCTGCTGCGTTGCGTTGCTGCTGCTGTGGTTGCTGCTGCTGCTGCTGCTGTAGTTTGTTGTTCCTGCTGCTGCTTCTGTAGTTGCTTCTGCTTGCTGCCTGCTGCTGCGCTGCTGTAGTTGCTGCTGCTGCTGTTGTTGTTGCTGCTGATGATGATGATAAGGATTCGAATTTGTTTCTCACACCGGTCCCGGTCAGTGCATGACGAATGTCTGACTAGAATCTGTAGTTTTAATTCCCGTGCTGTTTTTTTTACCGAAAGTCTCGTCTCGTGACGCCGGTATCTCGAATCCTGCCAGAGAGGTTCCCACGAGAGATCGAACCCGTATCTTCGTTCCCTTCATTTACCTGTCTCTTTGATAGCTCATCGCTAACCGGTGAGCAATGAACGGGAGGTCAATGCTTCTTCTATGGGTCAGCGTCTCTTGACTGAATGTGCGTCGCGTCGGAGAGATGGATACCGGGTGGCGAATTCTGGTCATCGTCCCGACTACACGAACCTCGACGTAAAAGACTTCTCGGACAACAGTTGTGGCCCTCTCGGGAACCGGTCTCTGGTTAGGGATTCGATTAGAACAAGCCAATTGTCTTTTGCTCTTTCTTTTCTTGTCGTCGCCGATTTTCGATGGTACTGTCTCATGACGGCGTGCATTGGCTAGGGTATTCATGACTAGCCGATACTGCGGCATTTTGTCTTTGCGGTTTAGGTGAGGACGACATGACACTGAAACTGGCCCGTCGACAATTGTCGACAACTTCTCGGGCTGGGCGGTTTTGTTCTTCCGTCTGGATTGTCTTTTCAAGCTTTTGGGACGATTTGTAATCGTGACAGAACTCTGAACGATCTTCTGGACTGTTCCAATGTTGGGTAACCAGACACACTCATGGGTCTTTTGATCTGCGTCGATAACGGGTCGCCATGTTGGAATCGGGTGACTTCCGGTCGATCTGTGCGCATTCGAATGGACCACATTCTTCTCTTCTTTCCTCCTTCTTCGCAGATTCTTTCAAGATTGTGAGACTGACGACGATCTCGACAACTTAACCATATGAGTCTACAAAAACAGAAAAGTAGAGAATTAATATATAATTATAATAATAATATATATATATAATAATATAAATAATAATGAAAAAGAATTAGAACCCTAGTACAAACTATTAGAATTAATAAAATGATATAGGGTTGGAATTGAAAAATGTGGCTATGCTAGTAAAAAACGGGGTGAAAAAAAATTAATGGGACGGTGGTAATAATAATAATAATAATAATAATAATATATAATATATAAATAAATCAAAGGAAAAATACGTGGGCCGTCCCCGGTTATAAAATCTCTGGGCCCATTCTTAAATGGACAAAGAGAAGAACCCAGATAGATAGACAAAGAACTGGAAATTACAATGACCATTGCACAAAGGCTCTACAGCCCTAGAGATGATAAAGATAGGCTATATGTTACCAAGAAAGTAGTTTGGAAGAGGTCTTGCCAACATAGAGGACTGTGTAAGCCACAATCCAAGGACTCGAGAATACACAAAAAAGAGCAAAGAAGATATTTATGGCCACCAACAACAGCAGATGGTAATGTATGGACAACAGAAAAACAACAAAAACAGAAAACAAAGATGGGAAGATATAATTAAATGGACACTTCAAACGACAAATCGGAGAGGTGCACATAAAAATACAGGGACATGTTAAGAAAAGGAAACCTCAAAAGAGAAAATGAATCACTATAATTGCTGCACAAAATATGCGATAAGGACCAATTATATCAAAGCAAAAATTGATAAGACGCAACAAACAGTAAATGTAAGACTATGCGGTGACAGAGACGAGACTGTAAACCATGTACTAAGCGAATGTAGCAAACTAGCAGCAACGGGAATACAAAACTAGACACGACTGGGTTGGAAGGTATCCACTGGGAATCATGCAAAAAATCAAATTTTGAACCCATACACAACAAAATGTATAATGCATAAACAGAATCTGTTCTTGAGAATGAAAGGCATAAATTTCCGGGACTTTGAATAAAAACGGATCCCCTTAGTCCCAGCCAGGAGTGTTGATTAACAAAAAGAAAGAGACTTGTCACTGGTTTATTTTTGTTTCTTGGTGAATTCTGCAGAGTTCCAGCTGGTGACACGATGAAGGAAATGAAGGGAAACGGGACAAAGGATGGACTAAATACCTGGAGCCTGTCCAGAAATGAAAAATGTATGGAAGTGTTAGATGGGTAATTGGTGGTGTTGAGACGGTGCGCAAAAAGCTGGAAAATACTGGAAATCTGGAAATCAGAAAAGAATTGAGACCATCCAGAATATTGCACTGGTGCATTCATCTGGACACTTGGCTGCAATCTGCACTGCTTCAATACTCAGAAGAGTCTGAAGAGTACCTAAGGAGAATTATTCATCACTCCAGATTCCAGGGATAATACCATCAGCTAATGCTGGGGTGAAAAAACTAAATAATAATTAAATAATAATAATAATAATAATAATATATAATAATAAATAATAATAATGGGCAACCATTCACAAAGATCCAGGGATTGTGGCCTCATTAACTTTTATTCTCATATGAATTATTACTTTAACGGGTGATATCAATCAAGATTTTAGGGTACGGAGCATAAAAAAAGGTTAGGAACCACCGTATTAGATGCTAAAAATAGTAAGCTAGTCTTGGCAAATTCATTACAACTGAAATCTTAGTTCAGACTTGTGTCACATCATATCCGTAGCGACGGGTGGGTAACAGGGCGCCTTGTGGTATTATCTTAGTAAGCTAGTCTCGCAGATCCATCACAACTGAAAAACGAGTTCCGATCCTCGCTGCTGCCCCACACTTGCGACCTTGTGTAACATCCTACCCATGGTATAACGGATTGGTAAAAGGATGTTCATCGTGTAATGGTTAGTAACTATCTCGCAGATCCATTACAACGAAAGCGAGTTTTGAATCCTCTGTTGGATACTCCATACTTGCGATCTTGTGTCACATCCTACCGTGGCGAATGATTGTATAAATTAAAGCTAATTGACAGAGTTACTTCCGTGTAAAGAAATTTGCAGACTAGCATACTATGTTTATTAGCATCTAATCGGCGTGGTCCTACGCTTTTGTTATGCTCCGTACCCTAAAATCTGTTGAATCACCCGGTTAAAGTAATATTTCCATAACTAGAATAAAGTTAATGAGCCAAATCCCTTTACTTATTTTACCCCAGTCGGTGGCGTTCGGCTAGAAACCACAAGGTTCCTATTCGTGTCCAGTCCTTCGCCAACTCCAACTATGGAGTAGCACAGGATCTGTGCGGTAGGGTAATGAGCTGATGGTAGTGTGGCGCTCCACCTTCAGATGCCAAAAGACAATCTCCTTGTCAAGCGCTAGTGAAAAGGGGATAGACTTCCCTCGCTGATTGGCTGATACCCGACTTTTAGGCCGCCCCCGATGACTTTGTACTTATTATTACTTCCTTTATAGTTATTTGGGTATTGTCTCTCTTTATTGGTTATGTACACCAACGTTTTGGCCGATTTGCCCTCCGACTTCCTTCAAGGTATTTCTTTTATTAAAATTGGGTAAACTTCTTCCACACGGAAATCTTATCTTGCGAACTCGGGATTTTCTTGTCGAACTCGGAAGCCCTTCATGTGGTAATGAGAAGGCCGGAGGGCACTGCGAAATGTTGTATATAAACAATTAAAGATTAGGACAATAGTTAAAAAATCAAATAATTAGAAATTATCAAGCCTCATCAAAAAGAAATTCAGAGAATAGTACTTCCCATTTCTCTTTATCAGAAACTCATGGTAATTCCCCTGAAATTAGAATATGGCCGACGCCAAAGCTTATGTCCGCCGTGACGACCTTTAGGTAAAGTTTTTTAGACTGGATACAATGAAATAAGCCCACCTGTGTATTATTTGTAGGTAAATGTAGTATTTTTCTGAGAGGCTGTGGGGGGATTTTGACAGGGTTTTGTGGGGTTTTTCTTGTTTT
>CM042149.1:30710544-30730544 GCA_023376005.1 Doryteuthis pealeii
AGAGAGTAATATTAGGACAAGACTGGGTTTTCTTTTAACCTGGCACACAACCGGTCAGGAAAAAAGTAAAACATGCTGAATTCAAGGACCCAGTTGTACCCCCCGCTTAAAAAATTTAAATCTTGGGTCTCAATCCGACCTCAATGGGCAGATGTGGTTTGTGTAAGTACCTATTCCCTATTATAGAAACTATCGTCAGGCACCCCCCACTAATACGAAAAAATACGTAATGCCAGAATCGACTGCCGCACGAGATGGAGCTTTTTTACAAAAATGCGGGGAGTCCCCTGCGAAAGCCTGATAGAGCATCTGCCTGGCATTATTGGATCTTTTAATCACTCTGCGACACAGCAAAGCAATGTTAACGATTAGCCGCTTGACGAGTTTGGGATTCCTATACTCTCCCTGTAAGAAATCTACTTATGTTGTTGCAATCAAACCATGAAGCCCATCCATTGTGGGATGTTTACAGGAAATATTGAATGAATCGCCCAAATAAGGGTCATAGATGTATCGGAGCCCCGGCTGAACATACAGTACCACGAGTTCAGGCTTTGGATAGCTCTTTTTCCACTCTCTCTATATATAATAAAGTGGAGTTTGGTGATGAATTTCAGGGGAGGGAAAAGCGGAACGAAATAAATCTCCTAACATCTCTTGTTTGAGTTATTATTACTTTTTGTCCCACTTTTCCTTTTTTCGCTTACCCTCATACTGGTCGGATTTAAACTTCCAACCTCCTCTATGATCAGATAGATAGATAGATGATTAGATAGAACCATCATTCGTGTCCGAATTAACTAAAGAAATGCAATCCAAATTTTAATTCCCGATAAAATTGTGGTATTGTGTGTTTTCAACAATTCGTTTCGGGAATAACCGCTTTTTTGAAGCACAACCTCCCCTTTTTTTCTTCAAAGACTTAAGACCCTTAAGCCGCAAGTGTCGTTGTGGTTCCTTTCTTTGCCCGACACCCCTCCCCACCTCGCCCCCACCTCCGTTTTTACATTCCCTTCGTAAAAACCACTGGAAAATGTCCCCAACAATTGCAACAGAATGGACGTGCAAGGTCCGGCTTTTCCCCTGGACTTCGGTTTCAAAAACCCCCACCCGCCTGACCGTGACCAAACCTGCATCCTCGGCTACCTGGGCTCGGCGGCTGAACGGCCACATTGTGTCAATTAATGGCGGGAAAGGAGGGACACCGATTTTGACGGCAAACATATTATTGTAGGCATCCCGGTGGCAGGGTGTTTGGCGGTCGGGGGGTCGGGCTTGGCATCACGAAACAGCAGATGCAAGTGGCTTGGTAGAATTTGCCTAAGTGGACTACCGTGGCGCCTGGATGACTAAAGGAGTATTGACCGCAGGAAACGATTTATTTATTATTATTATTATTAAGTTTATCATTGTGTGCGTGTTTTCCACACCAGCCGGGTAAGGCCTGAATGGTCCCCTTTCAGCCTGGAAGGCCTAGAAGTTGCACAACAAGTTCCTTCTCAGGTTTCCCAAAATTTTTTTGTGTCCTGGGTATTCCTCAGCCGAGTCTTCACCCAGAGGGCCGTTAGTTTGGATGGTTTTTGATTTCTTGCTTTCTAAATCACCAAGTCATTCCATATTAGTTTTTTTTTCCCACCAAGCATAAGCTTGAATGGTTATTATCCTCCACCTGGGTTGAGTGGGACAACAAGGTCCTCCTCAGGTCTTCGGGATGTCTCCTTTGAGTTTCTGGATATTGGCCCAGCAAAGCAGTATTCCTGGAAGGTCTTCAAGTTCTTCTCCTGGATTTCCAAGAATTTTCCAGGTTCTTTTTTCGCAAGGCTTATTGGGGACTGTTTCCAAGTGCCAACCACAATTGGGGTAATCACTTTGACTTTCCATATTCCATAGTTTTTTTTCCATGTTTTCCTCTAAGCCAAGATCCAGGTTAATTGTTGGTGCATCTTTCGGTTTCCTTCTCTCCACCTGTGATCTGCCTTTGGAACTAGCAAAATCCCACCAGTTGTGACAAGTTCTCTTTTTTTGTTTATCAACACTAGGTGTCGGGGGTCTTTCTGTGCCTGGGAAATCAGGTGGGATCCGTCCTTTCGAAGTCCCCCAGATTTCCCCCTTTGCAGAAGGTTTTTTTTTTCTGCCAGCGGGAAGCTGAAACGGTTTTTTCAACTGGGAGTCCCTTGTGGTGAACAATGAGGGTCTATTAGAGTATCGCAAGTTACTCTCCTTCTGATAATTCTTATCCAATATTCAATCAATGCCTCGTTTTCTGGGATGTTCTTCAATTCTCCTTCTGATTCCTAGTTTCCCCCCCCCAACCTGGTTTTTTCCAGGCTTTTGGGACCATTCCAAGTGCACAAACTACAATTGGTGTCACTTTCACTCCTCAATTCCACAACTTTTTCAATTCCTCTGGCAAAGATCTGTAGCATTTGTCTATCGTTTTCAAAGTTTCCTTTCATCTTCAACCCTGTGATCTTGTTTTTTCCCCCCTGCTTTGGAACTGAAAAAAATCTACCAGTTTGACAAGTTTTCTGAAATAACCGGGATACAAATCGCGGTGTGCGGCGCCCCCAAATTGGTCCGGATCCAGCCAGAACAGCCGAGGGGAGTCTATCGCCTTTTCCACTAGCGCTTAGAACCAAGGGGTTGTTTTTCTTGCCTCTCGAACGGGTGACCACCACAAACCGAACGCACCAGCTGTTTTTCCTCATTAGTGACAGATCCTGTGGCTACTCCAAATGCGGCTTGCAGTTAGCGAGGTGCCGTAATTCGAACCCGGAACCCTTGTTGGATTCGCTCAGGCGGGAACGCTCCTATAAAAACCGACAAAAATAAAATAGAAATGTTAAGTATCAAGCGTTTACCTTCCGGGGTAGTTCCCAACCCTTATCTTTTGGTCATGCATGTCGCGGTAGCCACGATCTGCGCATACATGTGGGATGATTGTGGTCTGACCCACCTTGAAAGTGGTGTGAAAGTGCCGGAGTTTAATGCAGAACGACGATGTATATACTGTAGATACATAAAAACGATGTTACATTATTCTAAGATCAGCATTGCACCCAATTCCTATTTTGGCACATAACTTTTATTATGGTGGGGAGGGATTTAATGTTGAACCGTGGGATTTAATTTGGCTAACGTAACTGGAGAATAAACATAGTTAAAGCTCCGGAATTCCCAGCCTCCAGTCGAGAGCTATAACGCGATTCAATTTCGGGCTAATACAATTCGGGAATGTATGACACTCCCTACCCCGACCAAGTCCATGAGTTAATATAGTAAACATACTGGGTTCTTTTAGAGGGATATACCACTAAACTTTTATTCACGGTGGGTCCCGGAATAATTGAAAAAAAATACGAGCGCGGGGATACATTATCAATTGTGTTGTTCAATACTTGCTTAGCCAGACGAAAGCTCTAAGAAACGGATGTAAAACAAAATTTTTATATCCTTTTCGCATGTTAGTACTTCCATGGTGGAAGGCCGTAAGAAAAATGCAACAAAATCAATTTTTAAAACCAAACATTGTTTATTTTTCAATCACATTATCAAAAAGACGCCACATTAGCAGAAAGGTTTAGAAGAGCTGTGAAAACTGTAAAAAGTCTTGCCTTCTCAAGATATGGATCAAAAGGGTTTGGTTTGCGAATTTGCTACAGTCCAATCAAGAGAAAATTAGCTTTTCAAAAGTGTTTATCAGTCCCCAATTTCGTTTCGATGGGGTTGAAAATTTCAACATATGCTCGCGTTTTCGGCGTTCCGTATGTTTTAATTCAACAAATTCAAGTACGGGTCGGTGGGCCCTGATACAAATGCCCTTCCGCGGGCCCGCCGTAGTTGAAAAAAGACCCCTTTCCTAAAGAGGAGGTTCGTTTTTAAATACCCTTACAAAGTTTGATTAAATGCCATTGAATGAAGAAACCGAGAACCTGGGAAACTAAATAAACTAAAACATATCATCCGAACGTACTTTTTTCATCATATACATTTTTTATAAAGCGCGATGGTGTACTATGATAAAAAGTCAATGGGAATGGACTCGGTCGCCCCGAGTTTCCAAAATCCTGGACCGTGGTAAATTGCATTTCACATTAGCGCTTAATACTTCCTTGGAAAGGTATTCAATCAGCCTCTCCCTCCAGCTATGGGTAAATAGTAGGGCAGACTGGGCTCCTTGTAAACCTTGGTTATAGGTCAAGCCGGTCTAGGTGAAAGAAAACTCTGAAATTCCAAACCCCTGTTTGTACCTCCGCGTTAAGATAAATTGAACCCTTGTGTCACATCCTGGCTCGGTGCTGGGGGGGTTGGTTCATATATATTATACTATCATTTTAATAGAAATTGGTCCATTACTACCAAAATAGCCGTGTTCAACCCTCCCCGCCTGGACGCTTCAATACATGCGACCCTTGTTGTCAGTATCCTACGCGGTAGCGAACATTTTATCGACGCTTACGTTGTCGGGAAATGAGTCCCCCGGGTTCCAGAATGGAAATGGACAATCCGCTATCGCTTCAAGTGATTCTCATGAAAGGTCATCTAAATATACCGTAACACTGATACCAAAGCGATCCCTTTGGTAGAAGAATAGTAGTGTCTACTATTTTACCCATAGCAAGGGCGTGATGGATGAAGGCCGGTTTAATACACGCGTCGATAAAACCGTCACGTGCCGGGTAATCAGTCCCCGGACAGAGAATGAAAATTGACAACCACGGGCACTTCGTTGATTTTTGACTAAATCAAGTTACCTTTTTAGGAATTTTAGTCACGCATGACTTTAATCATCCAATAAAAACCAAGCTCTTAACTGGTCATAAACTGTTAAAACACAACCTGGTTTTTACAAAGCCAGTTTAAAATTTTTTTAAATAATCTTATATATGTGCTAGAAATGCGGGTTGGGGTTGGAGGGGCCTTTAGTGTCTGGGTAACATGGACGTTAAACTGTATCCTAGTGAATGATTTTCCAATTTTGGAACTCTGGGGAGTTATGGGAGTAACTTTTAGTTGGCATACCGCTGGGTTCCAAGCACTTTGACCCGCGAAGCCTGGGGTAGTACCTGTTCAGGGTCGCCCTCATTCTATGGGTTTTAATAGATTTTATAAAATAGGATAATTAACAATGGTGTTTGTGTTTTTGTAATTCAATTTCTTTAAAGAAGAACAATACCAAATAACCCGAATCGCAAGAATAAACCATAAACAACAATGTTCTTCGGCCATAAATACTCCAACAAGGGGGTGACAGCCGTAAAACTTCAATTAAGCAAACCAATAAATAAAAAGATGAGTTAAAGCCAAGGAAGAGTCGAGCCGTATCAATCGAAATTCCGATGACTAGTTTATTGAGATCAACCTCTTTGATAACGGCCACCACCTACCACGCACTAGTACCGACTGGATTACTCACTATTTTAAATGACTACTTCTTCAAGGAGATCCTGGTCGTATAACTTAAAGGGGTCCATTCCACCCCCAGAGTCGATTGGCACAAATACTTTCTAAGTAACAAAATTTAGGAGGAAAGTGGTTTTGGCCGTGACTCCAGAAAGAAAGGGTTGAGGTCCCGGACACCTTGGTTGATACACACTGTCTGCATTATGGGAATTCCACAAGCTCCCCAGTTTTACTCGGAAAAACAAACACTATCTGGTCACCTCACACTGATAAATATGCTGCGCACTATATGGTTAACATCAACCGAAAGCCTTATAATTTAAATGACTGGACAAATCAGTGCATAATCTTATATAGTAATAATAGATAATATAATAAGTGAATGATCGTAGTTAAAGTAGTATCATGTATAACGACAGTAGAAATATAGATAATATATAGTATACGTGTGTATCTGCCTGAACTCTGTCTGTCCTCGTCAGTGTATAATATAAGACGAGAATGAGGACAGACAGAAACCAGACAGACACCGCTGCGCTAGAGGTTTTCCCTTGTTTAACAGCCCTAGAATACACTAGCAAGACCATAGTATATATATATATGTCAAGTATATTATACTATATATATCATATAGTATTATATATAGAAAATAACAAGTAAATAGTATAAAGCGTTTATACATGACTCTATTAGGCTTGTACAAGGAACATTCATCGGCCATAATTGGTTTTGATGCCGAGGCAAAATCCATCAAGAATGAAGAATGTTTTCAAATATATATATATTATAATATAATAGATATTATACCTATATATTACTTATTTATATATATAGTTATTTCGCTTTTGCATGTACGCAATCACTCCAATTAATAATTCAATTAGAAACCCTAACTCAACTAACGGTACCACCCGAACCTTTTCTTCACATTGTTACAAAATTCAACACGCTTTTTCAAAACAGCCATCTTTTTTTTTTACCTACATCCAATTGCCCTTTTTCCTCCTTGTCCAAAAGAAGGGGTTCTCTTTAGTAACCACAATGTTCGCAAACATCCGACCACTACAACTTAAATTACAATTTCCAATCCTTATACACATCCCGTGTTTGTTCTACATTGTCTCCACATACTGTCAAATTAATTTCCTCATTTTTACTCCATATATTACTATATATATAGTATATATTAATATATATATATAATATAATAATAATGCGTTTTTTCCGACGGATGCCAATCTTTTAGCGTCTGTAAATCAGTGTGAGTGTTTAGTTCGGAGAAATTGGCCTTTGGATATCCGATTGTATACTTTTTTGGGTCCTTGTTTATAAATATGGTGGTTCATAGAGGGAACGGCTAAGAAAAAATTTTAAGAATACCAAAATAATTTTCTGGGAATAAACAAATACCACGCAGAAGACCCGAAGGAATGTTATCATGCCCGAAAGGCTATGTTATATATATACAAGGTGAGGTCAAAAAAGTTATCGAGAAATTGAATTTTAAACTTCGTTTGACACCCTTGTAGTTCTGAAAAAAAAATTAAACGTTCCACTTCATTCTTCTCTTCACTTTCTATCTTGGTAATACAGCTTTAAATCTCCGATTAATTTTTGGACAACAACTTTATATATATTTATTATATATATATATAGTATATAATATAATATATATATATATATATATTGGAAGCTGTATTATTGTGTGTAAATTATTAGGTTTTTAGTTTATTGTTTAACAGCATATCCCACAGGCATCAGACATTCTATTGATACTACTTCGTTAGCGGCAACGGAGAGGTGCCCTCAAGAACCAAAGCACAGTTTCAGTTGTGCTACGTGTCGTTGTCTGAGAATGACTGATATGACCAAAATGGCGGAAGAGAAGGAAGATGTCAGTTGTCGGACTATTGAGTGAAAAGACGTGACCCCTGTTGACCTTGGGATTATTTGCTGAGGATTAACAAGTGATTCACGTCAGCGCCGTGAGTAGATGATCCGCCCGTGGACAAAGGAAATGTTTCTTCTCTAAACACCAATTGTTTACATTTTCTCTTTTGGGGATCAATACTTGTCTCAATGCCAAACATATCATCGACTCAGTTGGACAGGACAATATTTCGGCGCAATATGAGACAACCAAGTGTCACAGTGACAATAATAGATATTTAATAAGATTTGCTTAGTTGTGGCACAAGGACAAAAGTACATACTAATTAGTAATCGTCTGTCATTTATATTCACTAAGCTTATTTTTATATGCCAGAATTAACTAGAACAAATATACTATACGAACCATGATTACTAGAGCAAAAAAAAGTGAAGTCATTTTACTATAGTAACTAGATATTTACTATATTTACATTATATACTAGAACAAACAACTGAAGTCATTACTAAGTGTTTTGACTGAGTTAGCTATAACAACATTAAATCTGGAAGACAAGTTGGTATTATCGCATAAATGCGTCCTGCCTCCTGCCACTAAAAAAAAAACGCTAAGCCGTGCCTGCTGGAGAAAAAAACAACCCATGCTTACGATTGAACTCCCAAGCTGTTTTTGAATTAAAATAAAATGAAAACACCGAAAAAATATTTTAAAAGGGTGGGGAGTAAAAATTGATATTTTATTTGTCGACAAAAACCTGAGTGGTGGCCTACTTTTTAACACCTTCAAACCACAAAAAATTAAGAGGGGGTGTTAAAATATTTGTCGAGAAAAGACTTGAGGGGGGTAAAATATCACTTTCATATCGCATTAACTTTTTGGGTAAAACGCCTTGAAACAGCTAGAGAGTTCAATAGTAGCGTGGGCTGGATTTTCAACAGGTTGGATTTTCAACAGGCGTTTTTTTAGGACAGGAGGTCAGGACGCATTTATGCGATATACACCGAAAAGTTAACATAGGTTAATTACCCTTTGGTACAAAAGATATAAATACGATTGTGTCCAGCTCTTCAATAATAGCAATTAAAAAATCTGTAGCAAGAATATTCAATATTTGGTTTTGAATAATTCCTAAACATTCTAGACGTTTTCATCTGCTTATACTTATAATTAAGATTTTTCTAAAATTATTTACGCCCCCCCCCTCCTAAAATGGAAATTATGAAATAATATTATGGTTATCTCAAGATACGCACTTCCGAATTTTTCAGCTTTTTCACGAAATCTCTCTTCAAATTACTTTGCAGGAGCCAGCTTTTAATCTCTTTTGACCTGTTTTTTTTAATGAAAATAAACTTGTTGGTTTTCATCTGATTTTGGAAATAATTTCATTGTCATTTTTCATCAGTATGAACATTTTTTAACAATGATTCACTTTTATTTTCAATATGACCTGAATTTTTTTAAAATTAACTTTATTGGCTTATTTCAGAATTCAGATTAAAAAAAACAAGTTTGTTGGCAATATTGATTTAAGTTAATGCAGATAAAATTATTTGAAACAGGGGGGGGGGGGTATAATAAAAAAAATAGGACAACAGAAACTTACTCTTCCATTAATTTCATATTTCATTGCTAAATTTCCTAAATTCACTATTTAGTTAAAATAGGTAGTAAAATAAATTACAGTTATTTCTTCTTGTTAATGGATGTCTTTTAAGATTTGTCCCCGAGATTTTTGCTCATATTCATTAAGATAAAGCCAAACAATTATAAATCAATAATACTAAGCACATATCCATTAAAATCAAATTTTTAATATCAATTATGCAAATTAACCTTCCCGTTCACACTGTAAACCGCTATTGTGTTGTATATATAAATATAATTGCATGTTATTAGTATGTAGATAAGACCAACAGTATTAATAATGTTAAACAATTTTATTAATAATTGAGGTTTAAAATTAAAATGAAAACATGAAGAATGGGACGTAAATAACTAAGTGGAATTATGAACTTGAGTAGCGATGTAGTTTCGGTTACAGACTAGACAAAGATATTATCTGATCTCTCTCTCTTCTCTCTCTCTCTCTCATCTATATATATATAATATATATAATATATATATATTATATATATTATATATAATAGATAATAGAGAATGAAAAAATGAGAAAAGTATTGGCATGAAAAGGCCGCTCAATGCTAATAAAGCAGAGCAGATTTATAATCAATGGTAATATTATGGGTTTATACTCATAACTTGAAGTTTCATGGTAATCCAATCATCAGATGAGTCCAATGGTTGAGATGTTAAAACCAGTCGACTGGTTTTAACATCTCAACCATTGGACTCATCTGATGATTTATAAGATATGAGTATAAAACGCATAATATTGCAATTGGATTATATA
The DNA here is from genome assembly GCA_023376005.1 of Doryteuthis pealeii. Classification (NCBI taxonomy): domain Eukaryota; kingdom Metazoa; phylum Mollusca; class Cephalopoda; order Myopsida; family Loliginidae; genus Doryteuthis; species Doryteuthis pealeii. The sequence goes on from CM042149.1 coordinate 30,720,252, forward strand.
TATATATATATATATATATATATATATATATATATATATATATATATATAGGTTGGTCTTTAGTTGAAATCTGGAGTAGATTGATTTAAAGTGGCCCCTAATTATATGACGCGGACAGCAAAATACAAACTGGGCAAAATGTTAATTTGTAAAAGACGGTAAGTACCTTCCAGAGGAGGTACACAGAGGAACACAGGACAATTAAAATAAAATATATCTTTAATCTGTTTTCAACTGCCTTAAAGGTAATAAAGAATTCATCATTCAGCATCTGATGATTGCGGACTAGACATTTGGTCTAGGCTTCCTGAAATAGACTAAAATGCTAAAAATCTAAATCTACTGTTAAATTTTTTACTTATATAATTTTGCTCTGTGACTCTGACAATAAAAGCATACATTGAGCTCTGCAAAATACAACACTTAAAAAAAAGCTTCTATGTCGTAAGGAAGATTTCTTCTCCGGATTTTTGGATTATATATATCTCTTATCATAATGGAGATTGTGTATTTGTCTGTCTGTAATCGAAACTATATCACTACTCAAGTCACAACTCCATTAGTTATTTATATCACATTCTCCATGATTTTCTTTTTATCTAAACCTCAATTACTAATAAAATATTGCCTTTATACGTGTTGGACTTATTTGCATATTAAATATATGCAATTGCATTTATATATACAACACAATAGCGGTATAGTGTGAATGGGAAGGCTAATTTGCATATTGAATATAACAAATTTGATTTTAATAAATATGTGCTTAGTATTATGGATTTTTAATTGTTTGGTTTTATATTAATGAATATGGGCAAAAATTTCTTAAATAAATCTTAAAATGAAAATTCATTAACAAGAAGAAATAATGGTAATTTTATTCTTTACTTCCTATTTTTAACTAAATAGTTAAATCAGGAAAATTTATTCAATGAAAAACAGTGGAAGGAAGTAAGTTTCAGTCGTTCTTTCCTCTGTCCTCTCAAATAATTTTATCTGCATTCTTATTTAGTTTCATTATTTCTATTTAATATAATATTTTATTAATTAAATAACTTGCACCCGGAGGAGCATTGTATTTGCTAGTATATATATATATATTATAGGTATATATATATATATATATATATATATATAATTATATACATACAGCATTAGATGACTAACAAGGGTTGATATGCAATTCAATCAACCAACATTTTATTTTAATGCCAAATAATAATACCAAGAGACATCAAAACAAACATTTAACACAAAGCAAAATTATTAGCCCTTTTGCCTCATCAATTTGCCTTTATTATTTTTTTACCTTGAATTTTTTATATTTCCTTTACAAGATCACTACAAACACTGATGCGTATTTTGTTCTATTCTTCTGCAAACTTGAAGGGTGGCTGTTACTTATTTTCTTTCTTCAAATAGGCCATGCATTTTCAATGAGGGTTATACCAGGACTTTGTGTGGGGTACACAAAAAGCCTTCATTCTGCTGTCACCTAAGTACTTTCTAACATTCGTACCGTGTGTTTCGGGTCAGTGACGCTCCTAAAGACAAGTTTTCGTTCACTTTCTTTTATATTATTTTTTTTAAATACCAAACACTGCGATCCGTGATGCTTAAGGATGGAACCGAGGGTCAATCGATAGTTTACCTCGTGTATTCAATTTGATTTGCTGGCTGGCTAGCTGGCTAGCTGGCTAGCTGGTTGGCTGGTTTGATTTAACGGCATGTCAACCCATTAGGTCATTTCATGCTGAAGACGTTTTTGATTTATTTATTCGTGATGTGAACTCAATTTGTTTTAAACACATTTTTCTATTTAATCCATAGATGGGACCTTAACAGGTACTACAACTCCGGGTTAGAGTGGACCTGGGAACAATAGAGATGAAGGGGTGCTCCACATTCCCCAGAGCTCCAGAACTGGAACCTCACTATCAGATAGAGATTAACGTCATACCCAGGACACTAAGACCCTCAGCCACCGCTTTCTAGCACATATATGATAAAAATGGTTGGGGTTAGCCTTAAGGGCAATATGGTTGCGCGTGGTCTAATGGTTAGAGTCGTGGGAAATGGACTCGTTGACCCGAGTTCGATTCCTGGACGAAGCTGTTTGTATTTCTCATGGTGCTAATACCCTTGGGAAATGTATGGATCCAATTCTCCCTCCAGCTATGGGTAAATAGCAGGACAGACGGGGCTCTTTAACCATGGCAAGGTAACCAGTCTAGGAGAAGGAAAACTCTGAATTCAAACCTGTTAAACTCCACTTAAGAAATGAACCTTGTGTCGCATCCTGCTCGTGTGGAGGGGTTGGTAAATATATATAGGTGCTAGAACTTGACGTAACTAGCCGATTGATCGGGGGGTCCTCTCCGACCGCCCCTCTAGCCTAAGTAAGGACTAAAAGGGAATGTTGTATGTCATGGACTGGTCAGCTACCAGGATTTCGTCCTTAAGCATCTCAGGTCGCCACCCACGGCCAACAAGTGGCTCTATTGGGAGAGTCTTACTTCACTGCAGAGGTGCAGTCGGTATAGTCAGGGCTTCAATTTTATTTGAGCTGGGGTCCTTAAAATTATCACCCTTGTGTATTCATTGCGGTACCCACAATTTGTTTCTTCTTTTTCTATATTATTACCTGATATTTAGGCGGTTTTGTTCAGTCGGTAGAACCTCCGCCTTGGAGACACAAGGTTCCAGGTTCGATATCGGCCCTCACTAACTCAATGCATGAGTAGCACATCTTGGATCTGTGCGATATAATGGTGGCACTCCACCTCAGATGCAAAAACAATCTCCCTTGTCTAGCGCTAGTATAAAGGAGATAGACTTCCTCGCTGTCCGGCTTATAACGACATTAGGCCACTCCGCATACTTTACTTATTTTACATTAAACATCGTGTAACAGCACGAGAAGTTATCCACCTTGATTTGAATACTACTGATAATATGAATATAAATCCTCCGTATTAAGACGCATGCCTCAAGTTCTAACACTCCAGAACCATTAAGATGTCGCCATTAATACCAGAACAGGAGGAAGCAAATGTTTGGTAAGTGTAATTTTAACTAGGGGTAATTCCATGTCAAATCATCCAGGCCATGTTGGCTGACTTTCAGACTTTTTCGATAGCATGTTTGGATTTCTTGGGTAGAAATGCTTTTATAAACCAATTTTTAGGAGTAGGGAAGCTCTAGAACTCGTTTTACAGACAAGAATAGATTACAAAAAGTCGCCATTTTTCTCGAATCCCACCAAATTTGGAGAGTTAAAAATTAACACAACTCCGCCAATTTTTGGAATTGGAAGCTAAAATTTTGGGGAAAGTCTAACTTCAACACAGTCCACACCTGTACAAAATTTCAGAAAAATTGAAGTGGGTGGGTGACAATTTTATTTTTTTTCTGGGTGATTTGACATGGAATTGCCTATGACTAATTTGTTTTATACATTTCTTTTGTTTTGTTGTTATTCTATCATTTTACTTTAGCGTCAACTGTATCAAAGTAAAAAAAATTAAGTACAAGGATACAAAAGATCACAAAATAAAACACCAATAAAATTGAAAACTCTCTTTGTTCTTCCTTGAGGCTGGTACTCATGGATAATTTCAATTATAAGTGTCTTAAAATTGGGTTTTCTTGGAGTCCACTTTCCATTATTGTTTTGTAAATCGAAACTTTTTTAAAAATTCGAACAGCTTCCTGGAACGAATTAAATTCGTATTCTAGAGGCACTACTGTATTATAAAACCTCATGGTCAACTCGTTTCCAGTTCAACAGTGATTACGCAAATCATTGCTTAACTTTTGTTTAACCAACATCAACCCAAAGGAATCCAGGTCGTTAAAAAGGATAAAAAGCAAATTTTAAAAAGCCAAATATTTAATGCGACCCTCAGCTGACGATCCCCTGACCCCGGGGAGACATGGCTAGGTATTTAAGAGTCGGTACCCTTCATGTAAGAATTAAATTATCCGCTGTGAATTTATGTAACCTGTCAGTTAGCGAAGAGGGGCGTGGAAGGGAAAGGGGATCCTCACTGTCACCCTCACCCTCACCCGACCTAACAATAAACCTTTCTCGTATCCGCACATACGGACTAACCCTCCATTTTTAATGTCGACTAAAAAAGTAAGTCGTCGGGGTGGCCTAAAGTCGGTATCAGCCAGAACAGCGAGGGAGCTATCCACTTTTCACTAGTGCGAGACCAAGGAGATTATTTACGCGTCTAAGGTGGAGCGCCACACCTACTATCAGCTCATCAGTTTTACCGCATAGAATCCCTGTGCTACTCGTGCGCTGAGTTGATGAGGGCCGGTACTGAACTAGAAACCGTGTGATTCCTAGGTGGATGCCCTACTGATTGAGTGGATGCTCTACCGACTGACCCCTTAAAATTGAGAAATGTTGAATTCAGAGCATTATCCCGCTCATTTTACTACTTTTTTCAAATTCTCTGAATTGAATGTGGAGTTTACGTTCATACCAGAAACAGAAAAAAAATTTTTTTGAACACAAATAACGTGAAATATTTGTTTGAAAATGTTAACATAGATGTCATTTTGTTCTTCTTGAGAGAAATAAAGATATATCGACAATTATGAATCGGATACGAAATACGACGACGAGACTTTTTCCAGGAACGAAACTGAAAGGCAAAATAAAATTGGTTGTCTTCAGGAAGTGATGGTTACGTTGTATCTAAAATGTACATTTCCTGTCTAAGTTTTTATGTGGATGTGTTCGAAGAGGAGAGCTTTCACTTGTCTTATAAAAGAGATAAAAGATATATATATGTATATATTATATATATTATATATATATTCTAGTTTTTCTCAGTCTTTATATAATAGGCTATATGGTGAGATGGCTCATATTGAGTACTGATCAAAATAAATTTGTCTATATATATACTATATAATATATATATATATATATATATATAACTTTCAAATAAGAAAAACTTAAACAAACCGTCATTGCCCGGTTATAATTTTTTATTTCAACCAGAAACTAAAAACACAATTTTTTCTTAGTTCTAGCCCTCATCAAGACGGGTTTTACAAATACAGGGATCCTCAAAGTTGTACAGTGAGTTTCGAAGATCCCCAAAAAGAATCATCCCTTACAATCAGTCATTTGGATTACCTTATATATATATTATAATATATATATATATATATATAATAGAGAGAGAGAGAGGAGAGAGAGAGGGGGGGGATAATTACCTCGTATATATATTATGTTATTGTTAGATATTGTTATTTTGAATTATACGTTATGTTATGTTATATATATTATATATTGTATATTTTATGTATTTTATAATTAGAGTTGACGTTAAATAATCCCCAGGATTGATATTTAATTTAAAACTAGGAAATATATGCACCCTCTGGGGTGCAGTATTTAAGTTTAATAAAATATCATATTAAAATTAGAAAGGCTAATGAACTGAATAAAATGTAGATAAAAAGATTGGAACAATAGGGGCTATGATTTAAAAATAGAACAACTTTGAAACTAACTCTTCCAATCTTTTCCATTACTCCGTCTTTCATTGGTAATTTTCTTAATTTAATCTATTTAGTTAAATAGGACGTAAAGAATAATATTACAGTTATTTCTTCTTGTTAATGGATTTCTTTTTAAGATTTACCCCCGAGATTTTGCTTCATTTCAATAAGAATAAAACGCAAACAATTAAGGAATAAAATAAATCTAAGCAATAATTTATTAAAACAAATTTTTTAATATCAATATGCAAATTAGCTTCCCATTCACACTGTAATCCGCTGTTCTGTGTAATATATAATACAATTGCATGTTTTAGTATGTAGATATGGTCACGTCTTAATGCTGTAACCATTTTAATTAATAATTGAGGATTAAATAAAAATAAAATTATGGAGAATGTGATGTAAATAAAAAGGGAATTGTGACTTGCATAGTAATATAGTTTCGGTTACAGACAGACAAACCCACAATCTCCATTATAATAAGATGTCACATCTCAAAAGCTGTTCTTCTTAAATCTTTGTCTACCAAATTTCCCCCGCGGCTGTACCAAATTTTCTTGGTATTTTTTACCTGTATGGTGGGATATTTCAAAGTTCACTATCAATTCAACTCAGAACTCATCCTGTAAAATTATGTCAATCATTATTGTAATCTGTGTACTTCTGCTCAATCGTAGAAACTAACCATCAGTTTTTGTACTCTTTGTTTGGGTGTGGTGGAAGAGTTGCTGTGGGCGGTTTAAAGTAGGCAAAGAGTTCAATCAAAGCTGGTCGCACCACAGAGTGTGAGAGTTGTAGTTTAGAAAAAAACAGAGAGAGGGAGGGGTTCATATGATTGTCCCGCCCTTATGGCAAACCTCACACTTTTTTACCAATATGTGCTAGAGGCGGTGACTGAGGGTCCTGGGTATGACGTTAAACTGCATTTAGTAGTGAAGTTCCATTCTGGATCTCTGGGGAATGTGGAGTACCCCTTCATCACCATTACTGCCCAGGTCCACTCTGATCCGGAGTGTAGTTTGTTGATTATTTTTGGTATATAAGGGTGTGCTACAATACACCACTTAAATTATAGACTAAGCGAGGTCACGTGGTTAAACCTCAGCCAATCCACAGCCCGACTACATGGCTGGTTGACTACTTAATCACCGATATTGAGAGACACGTTCCATTTGCAATCATTGACGAGGGCTTGCAATACTGGGGAGCACCAAGGAACAACGAAAGGATTCTTTGGCAAGGATTTCCGCTGGACAAGCGCTCTTGCATGAAGCCTAAAGGATGTCCCATAAAATCGTAACAGTAGTATATGTTATGTTCCGTCTAATGGTTGAATAGATAAAATGATGAGCATTTAAAAAGTGTTTTTAAAAAACTGAATTTAAAAAAAATGATTGCCGACAAGAAAGAATAAAACAAAACATGTTCGCCATAAAATAACCCAGCATAACTAAGAGAATTATGACGTTGGTGATGATGTAGTTTCGGTTGCAGACAGACAAACACATTATCTCCATTATAATAAGAGAAGTCGCAGCGAAGTGCGGGTACTACGGCTAGTTCAGTGATAAATATTAATCTCGAAAATTACGTAGTGAACATTTCAAATCAAAATTCCGGTAATAACCCCATAGCAGGCCATTGACTTATTGATCGAGCCTCATATAAATAGATAGACATATGCTAATGTCTGTGTGTCGGGGAGGGGGCACATCTCCAGAAAACAATCACGCACGTGCGTGCATGCTTGTGTTTCACGTCGTGTGGTAATGGTTAGCGTTCAAAGAGCGAAGAAGAGTTCAAATCCTAGACAAGGCTGTTTGCATTTCACATAGCGCTAATACCTTTGGGAAAGGTATGAATCCATATATTCTTCCTCCAGCTATGGATAAAATAGTAGGGCAGACTGGACTCTTTAACCTTGGATAGGTAACCAGTCTAGGAGAAGAAAAACTCAGAATTTGAAAAAAAAACTGAGATCAGTCGTCGATTGTATTTGTGACATTCCTTGTGCACCAATTCTTTCCTATCGACTGTGCCAAAAAGTGCGGAATGGTCCAACACAAGCCTTCACCACTATAAACAAAACGCTGTGTAGGTTGTTCATTGGATGAACACTCATGAGTCGAAATCGACGAGAGTGTCCATTTCATTTTTTCAGTACTTTGTAGTGAGTTCGATCCTCACTAGGTGCCCCACTATAAGTGTTATTACGCCCAAATTAAATTTGGTTTATTATGTAACTATAGAAGGAAACATTTTCCTCCATCTGTATCAATAGGAAAACTACGTGACACGATATGAAAGAACGCCAACGTTGAGTCACGTGGCCGACCACGTGTCATTTTGCTGACAAACTTTGATTAATGAGATAATGAGAAAAATGGAAAAAAGAAATTTTTTAAAAGAAAGAAAAAAGAAAGAAAATAACCAAAGAGAAAGAGAGAGGGGAAGAGAAAAGGAGGAGAGGAGGAGAAAGAAAGAAAGAAAGAAAGAGGGAGGGAGGGAGGGGGGAAGAAAATAAATAAAAGACGGGACGAAAAAAAAATAATAGAAGAAGAGAAAGAATAAAAAGTAAAGAAAGAAAGAAAGAAAGAAAGAAGAAAGAAAGAAAGAAAGAAGATGATGAAAGGAAATTAATGAAAAAGGACGAAGAAAAAAAGGAAATGACCAAAAAGCGCGCGCGGGCCAGAGAGAGAGAGAGAGAGAGAGAGAGAGAAGAAGAAGAAGAAGAAGAAGAAGAAGAAGAAGAAGAAGAAGGTGATGAAAGAAAAAAAACAATAAAGACCGAAAAACGATAAAAGAAGGAAAGAAAGAAAAAAGAAAACGAAAGAAAGACTAAAAAGAAAGAAGTTTTGTATAAAGTGTGAGTGAATAGATGGTGAGTATGAAGCAACACAGAATATTTATGTTTCTTTCTTTCTTCTTTCTTTCTTTCTTTCTTTCTTTCTTCTTTTCTCTCTCTCTCTCTCTCTCTCTCTCTCTCTCTCTCTCTCTCTCTCTCTCTCTCTCACTTACTCCTTTCCCTCTTCTCTTTTAATGTCTCGTGTGTGTTTGTAAGAGATGAAAGGGGGTGGGGGCCTCGCATCCCTTCGCTCAAAACAGTGACATATAGAAATAACAACTTGCATAAACCTGTTGCCCCCCCCGCCCCCTGACCCCCCTGTACCTTTCAGGGATTACAATAGGGACCCAATAAGAAAGTGTCAAGCAAGCTTTTATTAAATAAATAATGGGGGTTACCACCCCGTTTAGGCCCAGTTTTTCCTTTGGTGAATAGGGCCCGATTAATTCAGGGCTTCTAACCTTAGAACCCACAAGGTCAGATGTACGCGAGAGTTACGAATATCAGGAGGTATGGGATAACAGTCTCAATTGTTATAACGCGTCCTATTTTCAACAAGGCGGTTGGAATTTGACTTTAAACAAAAACATACCCCCACCTCCAACCACCACTGGGTAACATCATAGATTTTCAAGTTTCCTTGTTTAAGTTGGTGATTGATCCAGGCATCGTCGCCAGTCTGGCTAAGGATCGTAAAACCGTCAAGTATTGAGAGCTTTAAGACATATTTCTTGCATTCGTTCATATTGCACTTGAAAATTCCATTGTCCAAAGCAGCCTTGTCGGCTTGGGCTTTAGAATACACCGACTGCACCTCTGCAGAGGGATAAGACCCACCCCCATGGGGCTACCTGTTGGCCGTGGTATGTGATCCGTGATGCTTAAGGGTTGAACCCTGGTGGCTGATCAGTCCACTTTGGCTCTAACTTAGGCTAGACAGGCGGTCGAAGAGGCCCCCTCCGATCAATCAGCTGGTCACGTCAAGGCCTATCACCTATTGCTCTTATAGCAACTAGCAACCCTTTTTATCATATATATATTTACCAACCCCTCCGCACGAGCAGGATGTGACACAAGGTCAATTTCTTAAGCGGGATTTAACAGGCTTGAATTCAGAGTTTTCCTTCTCCTAGACTGGTTACCTAGCCATGGTTAAAGAGCCCAGTCTGTCCTACTATTTACCCATAGATGGAGGGAGAGTAGGATTCATACCTTTCCCAATGGTATTAGCGCTAAGTGAAATGCAATTACCACGTCCAGAATTTGAACTCGGGGCGACGAGTCCATTTCCCATGACTTTAACCATTACTCCACACACTTCCTTTTTATCATATATGAGCTAGAAGGCGGTGGTTGAGGGTCTTAATATCCTGGGTATGACGTTAAACTACATCTGATAGTAATGTTCCAATTCTGGAGCTCTTGTAATGTGGAATACTCCTTCATAACCATTACCCCAAGGTCCACTCTGATCCGGAGTGGTAGTACCTGTTCATGTATTTTTTTAAATTGAATCAAAAAGAAGTTGAGTACCCATCAAAAATGAATAAAACAAAAACGAATTCGACATGCAGACATCTTTAAATCGTAGGCGTGGTCTACCTACCGATTGGGAGCCTTTTACTAATTCGTCGTACAAAAGAAAAAAAAACAATAAGGAAACGATAAAAAACAAAATAAAAATGGTCCTTTAAATAGAATTATCCTAAAGTTGTAGAAAAGAGATTCTTTGTATTTTATTTTTAATAACAATCATCTTACAACCTGTTTGGTTTAGTTTCGTAGTACAGATGGGCCAGTTGGTTTGTATGGGTTTATTTAATGTCATGACAACTCTTTGTGGGTTATTTAATACTGCAATTCGTAAAAGTTTGATTGCAATTGTATTTTCAATGTTAATTTAGCGTTTCTTTAATTTC
>CM042149.1:30735544-30743044 GCA_023376005.1 Doryteuthis pealeii
TTCATAACGCATTACTCAAGGTCCACTCCTGATCCGGAGTGGTAGTACCCTGTTAGTTAATGCTATTTTTAAAAATTGAATCAAAAAGAAGTTGAGTACCCATCAAAAATGAATAAACAAAAACGAATTCGACATGCAGACATCTTTAAAAATCGTAGCGTGGTCTACCTACCGATTGGGAGCCTTTTACTAATTCGTCGTAGCAAAAGAAAAAAAAAACAATAAGGAAAGTAAAAAAAAAATAAAAATGGTCCTTTAAAATAAAATTATCTAAAAGTTGTAGAAAGAGATTCTTTGTATTTTATTTTTTATAACAATCATCTTACAACCTGTTTGGTTTAGTTTCGTAGTACAGATGGCCAGTTTGGTTTGTATGGGTTTAATTTAATGTCATGACAACTCTTTGTGGGTTATTTAATACTGGAATTCGTAAAAGTTTGGATTGCAATTGTATTTTCAATGTAATTTAGCGTTTCTTTAATTTTCCCTTTTTAATTGTTTATCTCAATAATCATTTGTTTTCACAATTTAATATAAGAATTCCTATCCCTAATACAAATAATGTGCAACTGTTGTATGGTATCAAGTAGTTACTATCTAATCAAATAAGTGCACACATTTGTAATAGTAATATCAAGTAATTCCTATCTAATACATGAATATATCTGCAGCACAGTTGTATGGTATCCAAGTATCCTATCAAATAGAATCAATGTGCATACAGTTGTATGGTAAAATCAAATGTATTCCTATCTAATACAATATAATTATGCACACAGTTGTATGGTATCAAGTATTCCTAATCAAAAATAGTAATATGTGCACACCAGTTGTATGGTATTAAGTATTCCTATCTAATACAAATAGTTGCACAAAGTGTATGGTATCAAGTATCCTATCAAATAGTAATAATTGTGCACCACAGTTGTATAGTATCAAAGTAATTCCTATCAAATAGTAATAATTGTGCACACATCTGTTATGGCTATTAAGTATTCCTATCTAATAGCAAATAATGTCGCACACATTTGTATGGTTTCAAGTAATTCCTATCTTTAATACTAATAATTTCATACACAGATTAATGATCATCTCAACGTACCGAATTTCTGTTCAATAATACCTATTTGCTGGCTCACATAGGTATGATAGTTTCAGAATTCCCTTCTAACACAAACAATTGGCAAGCAAATTTTCGGTTTCAAGTAACTAATAATGTAAACCTATTTCTCTCTGAATGTTTGAAATGAGCGTTGATAATTTGGATTATTTGGATTATTCGGACCATTGTCCTATCTTTCTGCCGATGTGTCCTCACCGGCCTTTCTTCAGGTTATTTCTTTCAGACTCTGGAAAACGCTTCTCGAACTCGAAAACCTCTCTTCGAACACGGGAACCTGCTTGTCGACTCGGGAGCCTTCGTGTCTAATCGGAACCTTCACAGAACTTCGAAACCGAACACTTATTCATCCATGGGGGTAGACTGTTCCTTCATTCCGTTAACCAATGACGGGTACAAGTGTTAAGACTGTGTTAATTATTCTAATGTTAACTGTCGAACCGTTGGTCCAGGATTGAACCTACAACCCAGAGATAGCTGTCACATAGATCTGTATTAACACTCAATGCCTATATCCATTGTGCTATGTGTGCAGTTGGAAGAAGGTCGGAGAGCACATCGCCCGAAACGTTGTGTAATAACAATAAATATGAGGACAATTGTCCGAATAATCCAAATAATCAAAAATATAAATCCTTAGTAAACAATTATAGTTTCAAGTAATTAGTCTTAATATATAATAATTCTAAAACAGATCTGAGCCATAGATGGACTCTAAGAGATATCATTTTTGGGTCAGTGTGGACCTTGGAATAATAGCAATGAAGCAGTAACCACACTTCTCAAACAACCATTAATTCTCAGGCCACTCTAACCCCTGGGTGGTAGTAACCTGTTAGGGTCCCATCTATCGGTTAAATAGAAAAAAATTAGTTTAGAAAATTGTATTAAAATGAGTTTAAAATTTTTAAAGAATTGAATACCCATCAAGAATGAATAAAACAAAACGATCTTCGGCATAAAATAACCCAACAAGAGTTGGCATGCCGTACAATCCAACTAACCAACCAACCAATACTCCTCAAATCAAGAAACTGGAACCTCACCATCAGCGCTAGTATCATACTCAGGGCACCCCTTTTGGTGATGGGTGGGTGGAGGTTTATTCCTTAGGCAGTGGATTGCAGCCAGTTTCTCCCGACCTGTATCTAATATGAAGAAGTACGTCTTGTAATGCATAGTAATTAACTCTTTGCCTACCAAATTTCCCTAACGGGCTGTACCAAATTTTCTTGGTATTTCCCGTTTATGGGATATTTCTCTAAATAAGTTCACTATACATTAACCTCAGAACTCATTTTCAAAGAGCTACTGTGAAGCAACGAGTAGGTCAAAAGTTATGAGACAAACACTTTTTGGAAAGGGAAAACGCTATATTTTCAATATATATAAGATTTGATAAAATTCACAATTGATCAGAATGTTTAATTTGAATCGATAACAATAATAATGTGGCCCGCACTCGTTATTTTGTCATTTTCCGGTCGAACGTGGAAAAAAGTTTGGTGGATCCGCAGAATCTAGCTAACTTGACCGGCATTGACTCTGCAATCGAGACGAAAAGACCGCGCAAAAAGAAGCATATCGTCTTCCCACCACGATAAATGCGCGTCCACATGTTGAGCATTGTGTCGTTGAATCTATCGCCAATAAGTATTGAGAACTGCTCCCCCACACCCCCAGAAAACAATCACGCACGTGCGTGCAATGCTTGTGTTTCACGTCGTGTGGTAATGGTTAGCGTTCAAAGAGCGAAGAAGAGTTCAAATCCTAGACAAGGCTGTTTGCATTTCACATAGCGCTAATACCTTTGGGAAAAGTATGAATCCATATATTCTTTCTCCAGTTATGGATAAAATAGTAGGGCAGACTGGGCTCTTTAACCTTGGATAGGTAACCAGTCTAGGAGAAGAAAAACTCAGAATTTGAAAAAAAACTGAGATCAGTCGTCGATTGTATTTGTGACATTCCTTGTGCACCAATTCTTTCCTATCGACTGTGCCAAAAAGTGCGGAATGGTCCAACACAAGCCTTCACCACTATAAACAAAACGCTGTGTAGGTTGTTCATTGGATGAACACTCATGCGTCGAAATCGACGAGAGTGTCAATTTAATTTTTTCAGTACTTTGTAGTGAGTTCGATCCTCACTAGGTGTCACACTAAAAGTGTTATTACGCCCAAATTAAATTTGGTTTATTATGTAACTATAGAAGGAAACATTTTCCTCCATCTGTATCAATAGAAAAACTACGTGACACGATATGAAAGAACGCCAACGTTGAGTCACGTGGCCGACCACGTGTCATTTTGATGACAAACTTTGATTAATGAGATAATGAGAAAAATGGAAAAAAGAAAAAAAAATTTTAAAGAAAGAAAAAAGAAAGAAAATAACCAAAGAGAAAGAGAGAGGGAAAGAGAGAAAGAGGGAGGGAGGGGGAGAAAGGAAATAAATAAAGACGGGACGAAAAAAGAATAATAGAAAGAAGAGAAAGAATAAAAAGTAAAGAAAGAAAGAAAGAAAGAAAGAAAGAAAGAAAGAAAGAAAGAAGATGATGAAAGGAAATTAATGGAAAAAGGACGAAGAAAAAAAAGGAATGGACCAAAAAGCGCGCGCGAGCCAGAGAGAAGAGAGAGAGAGGAGAGAGAAGAGAGAGAGAGAGAGAGACAAGAAAAGAAAACAATAAAGACCGAAAAACGATAAAAGAAGGAAAGAAAAAAAAGAAAACGAAAGAAAGACTAAAAAGAAAGAAAGTTTTGTATAAAGGGTGGATGAATAGATGGTGAGTATGAAGCAACACAGAATATTTCTCTTCTCTCTCTCTCTCTCTCTCTCTCTCTCTCTCTCTCTCCTCTCTCTCTCTCTCTCTCTCTCTCTCTCTCTTACTCCTTTCCCTCTTCTCTTTTTAATGTCTCGTGTGTGTTTGTAAGAGATGAAAGGGGATGGGGGGTCTCGCATCCCTTCGCTCAAAACAGTGACATATAGAAATAACAACTTGCATAAACCTGTTGCCCCCCTGCCCCCTGCACCTTTCAGGGATTACAATAGGGACCCAATAAGAAAGTGTCAAGCAAGCTTTTATTAAATAAATAATGGGGGTTACCACCCCGTTTAGGCCCAGTTTTTCCTTTGGTGAATAGGGCCCGATTAATTCAGGGCTTCTAACCTTAGAACCCACAAGGTCAGATGTACGCGAGAGTTACGAATATCAGGAGGTATGGGATAACAGTCTCAATTGTTATAACGCGTCCTATTTTCAACAAGGCGGTTGGAATTTGACTTTAAACAAAAACATACCCCCACCTCCAACCACCACTGGGTAACATCATAGATTTTCAAGTTTCCTTGTTTAAGTTGGTGATTGATCCAGGCATCGTCGCCAGTCTGGCTAAGGATCGTAAAACCGTGAAGTATTGAGAGCTTTAAGGCATATTTCTTGAATTCGTTCATATTGCACTTGAAAATTCCATTGTCCTAAGCAGCCTTGTCGGCTTGGGCTTTAGAATACACCGACTGCACCTCTGCAGAGGGAGAAGACCCACCCCCCATGGGGCTACCTGTTGGCCGTGGGAGGTGATCCGTGATGCTTAAGGGTTGAGGTCTACCTACCGATTGGGAGCCTTTTACTAATTCGTCGTACAAAAGAAAAAAAACAATAAGGAAACGATAAAAATAATATAAAAATGGTCCTGCAGAGGGATAAGACCCACCCCCATGGGGCTACCTGTTGTCCGTGGGAGGTGATCCGTGATGCTTAAGGGTTGAACCCTGGTGGCTGATCAGTCCATGACATGCAACACTCCACTTTGGCTCTAACTTAGGCTAGACAGGCGGTCGAAGAGGCCCCCTCCGATCAATCAGCTGGTCACGTCAAGGCCTATCACCTATTGCTCTTATGGCAACCAGCAACCCTTTTTATCATATATATATTTACCAACCCCTCCGCACGAGCAGGATGTGACACAAGGTCAATTTCTTAAGCGGGATTTAACAGGCTTGAATTCAGAGTTTTCCTTCTCCTAGACTGGTTACCTAGCCATGGTTAAAGAGCCCAGTCTGTCCTACTATTTATCCATAGCTGGAGGGAGAGTACGATTCATACCTTTCCCAATGGTATTAGCGCTAAGTGAAATGCAATTACCACGTCCAGAATTTGAACTCGGGGCGACGAGTCCATTTCCCATGACTTTAACCATTACTCCACACACTTCCTTTTTATCATATATGAGCTAGAAGGCGGTGGTTGAGGGTCTTAATGTCCTGGGTATGACGTCAAACTACATCTGATAGTAAAGTTCCAATTCTGGAGCTCTGGGGAATGTGGAATACCCCTTCATAACCATTACTCCAAGGTCCACTCTGATCCGGAGTGGTAGTACCTGTTAGTTTAAAAAATGTATTTTTAAAAATTAAATCAAAAAGAAGTTGAGTACCCATCAAGAATGAATAAAACAAAAACGTATTCGACATGCAGACAGCTTTAAATCGTAGGCGTGGTCTACCTACCGATTGGGAGCCTTTTACTAATTCGTCGTACAAAAGAAGAAAAAAAAACAATAAGGAAAAGGTTAAAAAAAAAATAAAAATAAAAATGGTCCTTTAAATAAAATTATCCTAAAGTTGTAGAAAAGAGATTCTTTGTATTTTATTTTTAATAACAATCATCTTACAACCTGTTTGGTTTAGTTTCGTAGTACAGATGGGCCAGTTGGTTTGTATGGGTTTATTTAACGTCATGACAACTCTTTGTGGGTTATTTAATACTGGAATTCGTAAAAGTTTGATTGCAATTGTATTTTCAATGTTAATTTAGCGTTTCTTTAATTTCCCTTTTTTTAATTGTTTATCTATAATCATTTGTTTTCACACATTTATATAAGCATTCCTATCTAATACAAATAATGTGCACACAGTTGTATGGTTTCAAGTATTTCTGTCTATTACTAATAATGTGCACACAATTGTATAGTATCAAGTATTCCTATCTAATACAAATAATTTGCACACAGTTGTATGGTATCAAGTACTCCTAGCAAATAGCAATAATTTGCACACAGTTGTATGGTATCAAATATTCCTATCTAATACAAATAATTTGCACACAGTTGTATGTTATCAAGTATTCCTATCTAATACAAATAATTTGCACACAGTTGTATGGTATCAAGTATTCCTATCTAATACAAATAGTTGTATGGTATCAAGTACTCCTAGCAAATAGTAATAATTTGCACACAGTTGTATAGTATCAAGTATTCCTATCAAATAGTAATAATTTGCACACATCTGTATGGTATTAAGTATTCCTATCTAATACAAATAATGTGCACACATTTGTATGGTTTCAAGTATTCCTATCTAATACTAATAATTCATACACAATTATATCATCTCAAGTACCAATTTCTGTTCAATAATAACCATTTGCTGGCTCACATAGGTATATAGTTTCAAGAATTCCCTTCTAACACAAACAATTGGCAAGCAATTATACGGTTTCAAGTAACTAATAATGTAAATCCTATTTCTCTGAATGTTTGAAATGAGGTTTGATAATTTGGATTATTTGAATTATTCGGACCATTGTCCTTATCTTTCTGCCGATGTGTCCTCCGGCCTTCTTCAGGTATTTCTTGTCAGACTCTGGAACCTTCTCGAACTCGAAAACCTTCTCTTCGAACACGGGAACCTGCTTGTCAGACTCGGGAGCCTTCGTGTCATAATCGGAAACCTTCACAGAGCTTCGAACCGAACACTTTATTCAATCCATGGGGGTAGACTGTTCTCATTCCGTTAACCATGACCGGGTACAAGTGTTAAGCTGTGTTAATTATTCTATGTTACTGTCGCCCTTGGCCAGGATTGAACCTACAACCCAGAGATAGCTGTCACATAGATCTGTATTAACTCAATGCCTATATCCATTGTGCTATGTGTCCAATTGGAAGAAGGTCGGAGGGCACATCGCCCGAAACGTTGTGTAGATAACAATAAATATGAGGACAATTGTCCGAATAATCCAAATAATCAAAAAATATAAATCCTTAGTAAACAATTATAGTTTCAAGTAATTAGTCTTAATATAAATAATTCTAAAACAGATCTGAGCCATAGATGGGACTCTAAGAGATACTATCATTTTGGGTCAGTGTGGACCTTGGAATAATAGCAATGAAGCAGTACACCACACTTCTCAAACACCATTATTCTCAGGCCCACTCTAACCCTGGGTGGTAGTACCTGTTAGGGTCCCATCTATCGGTTAAATAGAAAAAAATTAGTTTAGAAAATTGTATTAAAAATGAGTTTAAATTTTTAAGAATTGAATACCCATCAAGAATGAATAAAACAAAACGTCTTCGGCATAAAATAACCCA
>CM042149.1:30748044-30773044 GCA_023376005.1 Doryteuthis pealeii
CTAAACATATATTCTTGAGGAGGGCCGAAGAATATGTTCTGCCTGGTGTCAAACAATTTTCATTTATTCTTTTCATCAACTAAGGCAAATTCTAAAAACTCAACTAAAAAATAAAGCAAAAGCAAGCAAAGTCGTCAGGGTGGTCTAGAGTCGGTATCAGCCAGACAGCGAGGGAGTCTCTCCTCTTTTCAACAGCGCTAGACCAAGGAGATTGTTTTGTTTTTTTGTTTTTTTGTTTTTTTTTGTTTTTTGTTTTTTACTTTACCGCACAGATCCCTGTGCTACTTATACGCTGAGTTGGCGAGGGACGGTATCGAACCAGGAACCTTGTGGTTGCTAGACGAATGCTCTACCGACTGAGCTAAAACAAAATACAAATACAGTGGAATCTCGGTTCTCGAACGACTCCGAATTCGAAAAATTCAATGTTCGAACAAAAAATTTTAGTCTTCGAATACTGTTATATACTGGATCATACAGTATTCAGTATACTAGTACATTCAAACTTTATGTACGCCAGACATATAGTAACACTATACTGGATCATACAGTATTCAGTATACTAGTACATTCAAACTTTATGTACGCCAGACATATAGTAACTCGAAACACAGTGCTAAAACCTCGAGGTAGACGGTTCGCGTAATGGTTCCGTAATCCTTGCAGTCTCAGGGTATTTGCCTCTCATCCCACTTATGGGGGCGTGACACAAGGACATTTTTATGTGGGCCCACCCACAAGCCGAAGCTTATGGGTGATAGGCTAAAAAAATGCACTGATCCCGTCGGCATTCCCCCTCTAGGGGGTGCCTCAGGTGCTGGGCAATAAACCCAGCCCAGTCCCTTTAAATAAAGAGGGCAGGTGTTGCCTGGGGGAATAGCCCCCAGGGATCAACGCTGTTAATTTTACTTAGCCGTGCCAGAGGCTGAAGCACTCTGAAGCAGGCTCAGCAATCATAACCGTGTATAAATAATCCTGGACCAACGCATTCACACTCTACGCAAGGCACGCCAGGCTCGTGCACAACAGACAATTCTACAACGAAGGCAAAAACAATTACGCAAAATAATGTATCCAGAATTTTTTGAAAGGTCTTTTGTATACTTTGTATTGCATTTTACCCTTTTTATTTCAGTATACGAGAGTTACCCCGTAAAAATGATTGATTAACGTAAGATCGGCCTTGGATCAGCTGAGTACAGTGAAATTACCCTCGGGAAAGGTATGATCACCCTCATCCCCAGCTATGGGTTATATAGTACTACTACTACTGTTCTTCTACAAGGATGGCTTTGTTATGGACTGCAATATCGTATTAAGTGAGTTCAAACTACAGTCATAATATAACGTTGGCTTTTGGACAGGTTCTTAGTTAAAGAGAAGAGGAAAGCAACTACAGATAAAAAAGATTCAAGCTCAAAAGACATAGAAGAGAAAAAACCCAGCCATTTTATGAATGGGGTCGGCCCTTCAAAGAAATAACCATTCCCCTTTCCCTCCCTTCACATTGCAACTAAAAAGGTATGTAAAAATGATAAAGAATTAGGTTAAATATTACTTTTATTATGCTTTTCTTTTTTGTATTTACATTTTTATGTATTATCTGTTGTTTAAATACACGTCTTTCCATGTTATATATAACTATAGGCACATAAATAGGCATTTCATCTAATGGTCACGAATGCATAAATCAACTTTACACTATTTCTTATGGGAAATATTATTTTTCAAGCAAATCGGTTCTCGAACATAATTTTGTGACGAATTGTTGGAGAACCGATATTCCACCCTATATACTTAAGAGCTATTGCAAAATAGTTCAATATGTAAAGAGTATAATCATCTTGATTTAACTAAAGTAGAATCCTTGATACCATTGAGAAAGTGTAATATAAATGCTTCAAAGAATAGCTAGTCTGTATTATTTGGATTATTCGGACCATTGTCCTCATCTTCATTGTTATCTGTACAACGTTTCGGCCGATGTGCCCTCTGGCCTTCTTAGGTATTTCTTGTCGGACTCTGGAATTTTCTCGGACTCGGTAGCCTTCTTTACGACAAGAAGGTTCCCGAGACCGAAAAGAAGGTTACCGAGTCCGAGAAAGTTCCTGAGTCCGACAAGAAATACCTGAAGAAGGCCGAAGGGCACATCGGCTGAAATGTTGTACAGATAGCAATGAAGATGAGAAAAATAAAATTGATAACCATCCAACCACCCGGTTAGGGTCAAACTCACTTCACTTATGTAATTATCTGCGAAACGTGTTTGTCAACTTACGTTTGTTTGTATCAAATAGGTGCGTTCCGTTATAAGGTTTTTGAGTTCGCGTGATTGCGTGGGCGAAGAACTTTGTTTTCTCTTTATATGCGTGAAACAGGGTTTATGGTTGATAAGTTAGGTTACACAATCTTTTCATGTTTGGTGAAAAGCTTTTCTTTATCAAAATCATTAAACCCTTGCTTTTAAAGTCGCTAGCGGATAAAGGAGTTAGGTTAAGACAGTTCTAAGTGAGTTATCTCTAGACTGCAGGGCCAATCCTGGTCAGGGGCAACAGTAATATAGAATAATAATTAACACAGCTTAACACCTGTACCCCATCTATGGTTAGCGGAATGAGAACAGTATCCCCCGTGGACTGAATAAAGGGTTAAATTTAAAGTTCCGTGATGGCTCCCGATTTGGACAAAAAGGTTCCGAGTTCGAATAGAAGGTTCCCGAGTCCGAAAAGAAGGTTCCCGAGTCCGAAAAGTTCCCGAGTTCCAGTCAACAAGAAATACATGAAGAAGGCTGGAGGGCACATCGTGGTACATATAACAATGAAGATGAGGACAATAGTCCGATTAATCCAAATAATACTAATTATCGAGCCTTATTTCAAATATTCCGAGAAATAGTCTGTCTGTGTCTGTGTCTGTTTTTCTTCCTTTCTGTATTTTAGTAAGTTCACTTTCAAAGACAGTCGAGGCTTATGGGAAATATGTTTTTCAGTTTTCGAAAAAATCATGTGTAGAGTGCCTCACTATTCCTTGTCTGTCTTATTGTATCTCTCTGCAATAAAACCCTCTATCTTAAATCTACGAACGTGTTGACTGGTCCTTCCACTCGACTACAACTTTCTCTGGTTGTAACGAATCGGTTCTCGAACATAATTTTGGAACGAATTATGATCGAGAACCGAGTTTCCATTGTACAAAAGAATGTATCAGTCTAGAAAAAAAGTGAACAGTCAACAGTGTGAGTGGGTGGGTGCAATTGGAATAGGCCTAACAGTTTTTTTAAAGAGCTTACCCCCTCCCTCGGGGTATAGGCGAATGTAGACCCTTTAGTAAAGAATATTGATGTTATAAAAAGAGTCAGGGGGTGAAATTTGTATTTCTTATCTACCATTGACCTATTGCTAACGTTTCTTAATCCCCTTAATAATCTGTTCGTTAATCTACTTAGAAGATCAAGAAAGATACTCGTCAAAATAAAGGATGATAATGACTGACAATGTTTTATTTTTTAAAAAATGAATAATATATATATATATATATATATATATATATATATATATATATATATATATATATACTCGTGTTCGTACGGCCATTATCATCTCGCAACACAATCTGCTTAAAAATGAGACCGTCCAAAAAGTTCGAGATAAAATGCAAAAATCTAAATCCTGATTATCTGGTGTTGCTTATCAACGGAATTCTTATTTCTTATGAGTGTCGTCACCTCAGCTAAATAATGGACCATTTCGTTTTTATTATCGTTGTAATGGAATATTCCATACTCTCTCTTACTCATGTGGGCTCACTATATATATAGTGAGCACGGCATTGTGCTGGGCTGGCTTCTTGCATTAGTAGCGCACTTCACTATTCTTGTCTGTCTTATTGTATCTCTCTGCAATAAAACCTTCTATCTTAAATCTACGAACGTGTTGACTGGTTCTTCCACCCGACTACCACCTTGTCTGGTTGTATCCCTTTTAAGGACACAATTATAAAGAAAGAAAGGAAAGAAAAGGGACAGGCTGCACAGAAAAAATATAAGAAAGAAATAAAGAAAGAAAGAGAGTAGGGGAATGATAGAAAGAGGTGTGATCGCCTGGAAAGCGATAGCGCTATTCTTTTTCAATCGAACATAACGAAACAGGATGGGAACTTGCTGCGTTTGGTCTTGAACAAATCCTGGAAGCAGCACCCATAAAATGTATCTGAATGGCCACTTATCTCCTATCAGACAGACCATCCAAGTAAGACGAACAAAACATGATTAAATTGCTACCTATGTATATTAACTGGTCTATTAATTTCAAAGTATTGCCATCCAGTGTGGAGATGTTTCCAATCTTTTTTAAAACACATGAACTCTGTTTTATCTGAGTTTACACAGAGGCCAATATTTATTGTTGCTTTTCTAGGCTATGCAGCAGCGAGTCGATTTGTGCAGGTGTATTAGCGAGAAGTGGTAGATCATCTGCGTAGTCGGCATCTGTAATAGTTTCAGCGGGATATCGTCTGCTGCTTCTTCTTGCGGTGAGTGATAAAGTGTTCTCCTTGTTAGAAAAGCCTTCTCTCTCTCTCTCTCTCTCTCTCTCTCTCTCTCTCTCTCTCTCTCTCTCTATCTATCTATCTATCTATTATATCTCCTCTAGGCTATGCAGCAGCGAGTCGATTGTGCAGGTGTATTAGCGAGAAGTGGTAGATCATCTGCGTAGTCGGCATCTGTAATAGTTTCAGCGGGACATCGTCTGCCGCCTGCGTCTTGCGGTGAGTGATTAGAACAGCCCACTTTTCTCCTATCTCTCTCTCTCTATATATATATATATATATATATATATATATATATATATATATATATATATATTATCTCCCCTTTCACATTAATATGTACGGATATAACAAATATTATTAATCTTGTGATCTCTGTACCCCTGATAGTTAAGGTGGTATAATATCTGCGTCAGCCAATGAACTGGCTAAGTAAAGAAAACAAAAACACAGAGACTGAACAATTAACAAGCCAAGTAGTTGGATTTTTCTTAAGACATACATTTCTGACAGTTTCCTTCCAGTAGAAAAACAAAAGAAAAAACTTAAGAACAACATTTCTAATATAAGTTTTAAATATAGTTATTTACTAAGCTTAGCTTATATTTGGCACAAATCCAAAAGCAAGTGGCGCCCAGTGAGAATCGAACTCACTGATAACGGTCTGCTAATCCAGCTTACTAACTATTATACTACGCAGGGCGGGATATTTACTGAGCTTAGCTTAGATGCGGCACTAGGCCAGAAGTATAGGGCACCCAGTGAGAATCGAACTCACTAACAATGGTTTGTTAATCTATTAACACCACATGTTAACCATTACACTACATGAGGTGCCCAAATAAGTTTTGACATGCCGTAAAATCCAACCAACCAACCAACCAACCAATTTCTAATAGAAGCAAAATCTAAAATGAAACCCAAATAGTTATAAACATAACAACCATATCCCACAAAGAAAAAATAAAACAAAAACGTTTTCGGCATAAAATAACCCAACAAGGGTTGACATGCCGTAAAATCCAACCATACAAACACACAACCTGTTTGTGCAGAGGGGTATCTTCTTTATTGAATGAAGAACTTGACTTAAAAATTGACCTTGTGCCATGTCCTGCCTATGATGGGTGGGGTTGTATAAGCACATAAACTGGGGTCTGGCACCGTAATAAAAATTAAGAAGCCATGTCCTAAGGAAGTAATTTTGAAATTGTGACAAGCAACTATGTTTCATGTGAAGGGTGTAAATTTATCCAAGTACAAAAATACGTACCACCCTGTCAGCAAGGACTGTAGAATACGCTGACTCTACCTTTGTAGAGGAGTAAAATCCCACCAATGGGACCACCTGTATGATGCTTAAGGACGGGATCTTGATGTCTGGGCAGTCCATGACATACAACATACTACCTTGGCATTTACTTAGGCTAGACGGGCGGTCGGAGATACTCCTCCGATTAATCGGCTGGTCACGTCAAGCCCTAGCACCTATGATTGTCTCGATCCTATTCCCCTTATGGCAACCCCACCCAACCCTTTTTATCATTTAATGTGCTAAAAGGCAGTGGCTGAGGATTTTATTATCATGACTATGACGTTAAACTGTATCTGATGGTGAAGTTCCAATTTTGGAGCTGTGGGGAGTTGGAGTACCCCTTCATCGCCATTAATCCCAGGTCCACTCTGACTCAGAGTAGTAGTACCTGTTAGGTTCACATCTATGGGTTAAGTAGAGAAAAACGAGTTTGCAAAAAATGTGTTTAAAAAGTCATTTTTTTATTGAGTACTCATCAAGAATTAATAAAATAAAACCGTTTTCAGCATAAAATAACCCAACAGGGGTTGACATGCCGTAAAATCCAACCAACCAACCCAATTTTCTTGTGTGTGTGTGTGTGTTTTTTGTTTTTGTTTTTTTTTTACCTATATGCTGGAATATTTCAAAGTTCACTATCAATTGTCTTCAGATTGTCCATCAGTTTTTGTACTTTGCTTAAGGTAGTATTGCAGTGGTGGGAGAGCCGCTGTGAGCAGCTTAAAGTAGGGAAAGGGTTAAATATATGCTGGAAAAATTTCTGCAGAAAAAAAAATTAGCGTCCATAATAGCATAAAGCATTTGTTTGCCTCCCATTCAGATGTTTCTCACTTACTTGTAATGCGCCTGCGACAGACCTGCTTGAGATATAGGTAACAATTACGTAACTATCTGAACTATGAGGCATGAAAAGGTTTACTAGTTATGAGAGAGAAAAGCTGATCCCTAACTTAGACTCTAACACCTTGGCGTCAGACCTGCTTAAGAAATAAGTAAAAAAACACGTAACTATTTCTGGGAGTATTTGAGATGAGGCTTGATAATTAGTATTATTTTAATTATTTGGACTATTGTCATCATCTTCATAGTTATCTGTACAACGTTACGGGCGATGTGCCCTTCAGTTTTTTTCAGGTATTTCTTGTCGGATTCGGGAACTTTCTCGGACTCGGTAACCTTCTTTTCGGATTCGGGAACCTTCTGTTCAAACTCGGAAACCTTCTTGTCGTAATCGGGAACTTTCTTGTCCTAATCGGGAGCCATCACAGAACTTTAAATTTAACCCTTTATTCAGTCCATGGGGTTATCTTGTTCTCATTCCGCTAACCATAGCTGGGGTATAGGTGGTAAGCTGTGTTAATTATTATTCTATGTTACTGCTGCCCCTGACCAGGATTGACCCTGCAGTCTAGAGATAACTGTCACTTCGAACTGTCTTAACCTAACTCCTTTATCCACTAGACTATGTGTCCAATTGGACTCGTAACTATCTCAACTACGAGGCAAGCTCTAACTGAGCGACTTTAAAGCAAGGGTTTAATGATTTTGATAAAGAAAAGCTTTTCACCAATCAGGAAAAGATTGTGTAACCTAACTTATCAACCATAAACCCTGTTTCACGCATATAAAGAAAAAACAAGGCTCTTCGCCCACGCAATCACGCGAACTCGAAAACCTTATAACGGAACGCACCTATTTGATACAAACAAACGTAAGTTGACAAACACGTTTCGCAGATAATTACATGAGTGAAGTGAGTTTGACCTACCGGGTGGTTGGATGGTTATCAATTTTATGGCATATCAATCTTTTTCATACTAAAGTCAGTTTAACAATCAGGTTCTTATATACTGTACAAAAATGAATGTTCACAATCATTTTAAACAGATTAACACTCGGCCTATCAGAAGGGCTTACAATACACCAATTACATCCCTTGAAGGGGGCTAAAAGCCTCCCCTAAAAATGGTGCCCTACTCTAATTATCTAAGGTGTGTCAAAAATATCGAGATTATTTGTACTTTTTCACACACCTTGTATTGTGAAAAAAATGAACGTTCCATTCATTGTTCATTTATATCTTGGTAAATACAGCTTCAAACTCGAGACTTTTATGACATACCTTGTATACTGTATAAAAATGAATCTTCACAATTATCTTAAACCGGTAAACACTTGGCCTGTCGACAGGGCTTATAATGCATCAAGTGCAGAGGGCTAAAATCCTCCCATAAAAATGAGTGCCCTAGGTATGACAATAAACTGGATCCAGTTGTAAGGCTCCAGTTCTGGATCTCTGGAAAGTGGGGAAGTATCCTTTCAATACCATTAATCCCAGACCAAGTCTGACATGAATTGATTGTTTGATTGATTGATTTTAACGGCATGTCAACCCATCTAGGGTTATCTTATGCGTGGAGGTTAGGGAATCTTGTTCATTGTAGGTTCAAATTTACATCTTTTTTTTATATTTCTGAAAAATTTTTTTTTTATTTTGTTTTGTTTTTGGTTGGTTGTTGGTTGTTGTTTTTATTTTACGGCATATCAACCCCTTTTGGGTAAATTTAATGCCGAATCAAATCATTTTGATAATCAAAGGACCCAGGATGCTTACAGTACATGTTGTTACTTAAGTGGTCATCCAATTACTTATTGAACAAGCTCATCACACCTTAACTTCGGTGTTCTAGTGGGAGTCGGCGATTGTTTTGTTTTTGTCATATTAAATATTCCTATCCAAAACAAATAATTCGCACATAGTTGTCTGGTTTCAAGTGAATAATAATAATAATAATAATAATAATAATAATAATAATAATAATAATAATAATCCATTGTAAATGATTGAACAGTTCTATTTTACCTATAGAATAGACCCTAACAGGACCTGAGAGTAATGGCAATGAAGGGGTACTCCACACTCCATAGACACAAAAACTGGAAATTAACCATCAGATGCAGTTTAGGGTCTTGCCCAAGGCACACTGTTTTCTCGGGGAAGAGGGTTCTTCCCCCTCTGCAGGTGATACCGCAATAACGGGTCGAAGACTGGTAGTGCTTGTTAGGGACCCATCTATGGGTCAAATAGATTAAATGCGCAGGACACACCTTTGAGGGTAGGGTCTTACCCCTCTGCAGAGAATGCAGTCAGCGTATTCTAAGTCCCACCGAAACGACAGGTAATACCGTGTTCAAAATTATTATGAGAGTACATTTTGTGCAGTATCTATTTGATACTAATAATTTGCACACAGTTGTTAGCTCAGTCGGTAGAGCGTTCGGCTAGAAGCCACAAGGTTCCTAGTTCGATACCGGCCCTCGCCAACTCAGCGTATGAGTAGCACAGGGATCTATGCGGTAAAGTAAGGAGCTGATGATAGGTGTGGCGCCCCATCTCGGACGCTAAAAATAATCTCCTTGGTCTAGTGCTAGTGAAAAGTGGATAGACTCCCTCGCTGTCGGGCTGATACCTACATTGGGCCGCCCCGACGACTTTACTTACTTATATGGTTTCAAGTATTCCTATCTAATACTAATTATCATCAGGTCGTACTTACGGTACGAATTTCCATGACTCTCCCCCTCCCTCTCTCTCTCTCTCTCTCCTCTCTCTCCTCTCTCTCTCTCTCTCTCTCTCCGTCCTTATCGATCATCGTTCTTGGCAGGTTTTCTGTACGGCACCCGGAATCCACACAGACCTGATAGTCCACAGGAAAATGTCCCTTTTTTTTCTTATATACCGGTTTGTATTTTCCCAGTACCCCACTCGTACAAAAAGGCCCTATTAACGTGGGATCCACCCACAAACCGAAGTTCATGGGATGGCGGGTGAAAAATTGCGTGTATCCCGTCGGCATTCCCCCTCAATGGGGGCGCCTCGGGCACTGGGCAATAAACCCAGCTCTGCCCCTTTAAATCGAGGGGGCAGGTGTTGCCTGGGGGGATGGCCCCCTGGGATCGACGCTATTATTATAACTCAATCGGTCCAGCGGCCGAAGCTCACTGGACCCCCGACCCGACTTCTCATATACCGGTTGCCTAACCAAGCTTAATGCACACAGTGTGCCCTATTATTTATCCATAGCTGGAAGGAGAATTTTCATAGCGCTATATTAAATACAAACCTCCTCACTCAGGATTTGAACTCGAATAGTGAAGTCCACTGATTACGTCGATACCCGTTACGCCACATGGGTATATACGGTAAAGAATTTTTTTTCTTACGTTTTTCTTTTCTGTTGTTGGTTGTGGGGTGCAGGGGCGTTAATAGTGTGTGTGTGTCTTAAAAGAACTTGCCCTAGCCTGCCTGCTATAAGCAATACTTAGTGCGAATTAACTTCTTTTTTTTCTTTTCTTTATTGTTTTATGGTTTCTTTAAAGCCATTAGCTCATCGACTTCACTCTCAACATTGATTCTCGGGCACATTCCACACCTGAAAACACCAAAGAGCAATCAGATTTATTACCGGCCTTCTCTCTCTCTCTCTCTCTCTCTCTCTCTCTCTCTCTCTCTCTCTCTCTCTCTCTCTCTCTCTCTCTCTTCTTCTCTTTCTTTCTTTCTTTCTTGCCTATGTGGGTTGCGTGGATAACTGTAACACGGATAGACGGCGCCCAACGAAACAGACAGACAGAGAGAGAGAGAGAGAGAGAGAGAGAGAGAGAGAGAGAGAGAGAGAGTGTGTGTGTGTGTGTGTGTGTGTGTAGATAGATAGATAGAGATAGAGAGAGAGAGAGAGAGAGAGAGAGAGAGAGAGAGAAACCATTGTAAATATTATGCAATTTGCCAGAAAAAACGCTGTGGCTTTTCCATAGTTTATCGTTTAAAAGCGATTTCTTTGTTTTTTGTTTTTGTTTTTTTGTTTTTGTTTTTTTAAATTTTTTATTTTCTTGTTTTGTTCTATTATTTATTTATTTATGTTCTATTTATTTTTTGCATTTATTCAACCGGTTTAGCTCAGTCAGTAAAGCACTTGACATTGGAATCGCAGCGTATGAGTAGCACAGGGGACTCTACGGTGAAGTGTGGCGCCCCATCTCAGACGCAAAAATAATTTCCTTGGTCTAGCCCTAGTGAAAAGGGGATAGACTCCCTCGCTGTCTGGCTAATACCGACTTTAGGCCACTCCGACGACTTTTGTTTTATTATTATTTATTTTTATTTATCTTTTATTTATTTTTTGACTTCGTTTTTGTTTTATTATTTTATTTTTTTGTTTTTGTTTTTTTTTTTGTTTTTTAGTTTGTTTTTATTTATTTATTTTTAAAGAAAAGAAAAAGTTAAAAACTCAACCATAGTAATGTGCACTAAACATCTATGGAGAAGGTTGGTTCGTTCATCAGTTTTACGGTATACCAACCCTTGTTGGGTTATTTAATACCGAAGAGAGAGAGAGAGAGAGAGAGAGAGAGGGAGTTCAGCTGACTCAAATCAACGCTTTACAACTGAGCAAAGAACTCGCGAACAATTTCTTTCGAAGCCATCAGTATGCAACATGTAAGATACCATTCGATTGTGTTGTAACGAAATGGGTAACTCACAGCAATTATTGCCCACGGACCCTCCACCACCTCCTCTTCCTTCTCCTCCTCTTCCTTCTCCTCCTCCTCCTTCCTTCTCCTGCTCCTCCGTATTATCAAAATGGCATTCAACGGATCCATCTTCAATCTATCCATATATTCACCTGTCTGTGTGTCGATTATGTTATTTCTGCTTACGTAGCTTTACCGCAAATCTGACTCATCTGCGGTTGGGCTGAAAAACAGGATTCTCTCTCTCTCTCTCTCTCTCTCTCCTCTCTCTCTCTCTCTCTCTCTCTCTCTCTTGCTATAATATATATATATATATATATATATATATATATACAAGGTGTATCAAAAAAGTATTGACATTTTTTGTACTTTTTGACACACTTTGTATTCTGTAAAATATAACGTTCCTTTCATTCTTCATTTCTGTCTTGGTAAATACAGCTTTAAACTTGGTACTTTTTTGACACACCTTGTATTCTGAAAAAAATAATGAATGGAACGTTATTTTTTCAGAATACAACGTGCGTCTAATAGTACAAAAACTTTCGATATTTTTAACACACCTTGTATACACACACACATTGGTAATTTAAATTAACTCTCACTACTAAGCAAATAAGCAATGATCATTTCTCCGGAAATTTGATCTCTCAGTGACCGAAGATATATACATTTCCTATGTACTTAATAGTTTAAAAACACCAGCTGTCATAAGATATCGACTACCATGCGGTCAGTCTGAGTTCGACCCTACCCAAGGATAGTTGTGTTAGCCACACTGAAGAGGCATGATATGCCGAAACACGTGTCTGTACTTATTAATTTTTATATATATTATATATTATATATATATATATATTCAGCGTAAGTTGAAGGGATAGGATTCCCAAAATTAGCAAAATATTTTTGTCCTGCTCCATTTCCAATGTCGTAAATTGTAAATAACTCAGTGTATGAGTCGCACATTTGTATAATCCGATCTGTGTGGTAAAGTGAGCTGGCGGTAGATGTGGCGCTTAGCCTCAGCAAAAAAGAAAGCGATAGCGAAAAGGGGATTGACTCATTCGCTGTCAGGCTGACACAGACAATAGGCCATTCCGGCGACTTTACTTACGGTACTTAATAACTAACGCACTAACCAATGATAAACCCTTTCAAATGCATAAAACTCGCACCCACATTAAACTAAAACAAGC
This sequence comes from Doryteuthis pealeii, assembly GCA_023376005.1. NCBI lineage: Eukaryota > Metazoa > Mollusca > Cephalopoda > Myopsida > Loliginidae > Doryteuthis > Doryteuthis pealeii. The sequence goes on from CM042149.1 coordinate 30,760,630, forward strand.
AATAACTACAAAAAATATCCCTACCCAACGATCAATGGGGTATATTTTATAAAAGGTCTTTAAAATAAAAGTAAAGTCATCGCAATGGCCTAAAGTTGGTATCAGCCAGACAGCGAGAGAGTCTATTCCCTTTTCACAAACGTTAGACCAAGGAGATTATTTTTTAATGCTCCTTGCTTTACCGCACAAATCCCTGTTCTACTCATACGCTGAGTTGGCGGGGGCCTTTTGGGACTATTCCAATGGTTCCAATTGGTGTCACTGTTACTCTCGCGTTCTACTGGCCTAGTGGATAAAGGAGTTAGGCTAAGACAGTTCTAAGTGACAGTTAGCTCTAGATTGCAGGTTCAATCCTGGTCAGGGGCAGCAGTAACATAGAATAATAATTAACACAGCTTAACGCCTCTACCCCAGCTATGGTTAGCAGAATGAAACAGGATACCCACGTGGACTGAATAAATGGTTGGATTCAAAGTTCTGTGATGGCTCCCGATTACGACAAGGTTCCCGATTACGACAAGAAGGTTCCAGAGTCCGACAAGAAATACCTGAAGAAGGCCGGAGGGCACATCGGCCGAAACGTTGTACAGATAAAAATGAAGATGAGGACAATAGTCCGAATAATACAAATAATACTAATCATCAAGCCTCATCTAAAAAATTCCGAGAAATACTGCTTTTCAAGTTCTGTGATTAACAATTCTTGGACAATCAGTTATTTTTCAATTTATCTTTTTTATAAAATTATTTTCACTGCAGTTTTAACTGGTAGTTTTTCACTGAAGTTATAGTGACAGCAAAGGTCTCTACTAAGTATTCTTGCTGATTTTACAAGATAATATGATTCAATGAATAAAACAAAGTTCTTTTGTTTTATTCATTGTTGATAGATATTCAAATCTTTTTTATTCAAAACTCAATAACACAATCTTTTGGAGTTGGAAATGGCGATTAAGGGGCTCCAGAGTTGGACCTCACCATTACATATTTCTGGTTTGTGCATTATTATTATTATTATTATTATTATTATTATTATTATATATATTGTGTTCATTCGACTGTTAAAAGCGACACGCTACACAGAAAAGGAGACGCGCGAAGCGATAAGTTTTAATCGAACATAATGAAAAGATGAAACAATATTATACTTTTACATATTGAACAATTTAGCAATATTTCTTAAGAAAACATATCAAAGGTTGTAATAATTACATAATGTGGTATATCCACAGGTCCTGCTAGTTATTATTATATTATTATTATTATTATTATTATTTATTATTATAAACTCAATTACCTCTTTGTTTCAAATTAGCCAGGCAAAAACTATATATTTTACACCGTTTATTTGGTTTCAATATTTTGAATATTTTACAAGCATATTGTTCCACTTTTCATTACACAAAGACATTGCTTATTTCTTGGGCAAAAGGCATATTTTCTGAGTCTCTCCTGAAGAACATGTCTCTTAGTTTTGATATTTCGGAATGTTATCCCAATCTTTATTGTGGTATTATAAAAACAACGTTCAGGCCTCTGTAACTTCGGGACTTGTTTAGGTGTTTCTTATTTACCTCAAAACAAAGTCATCATCTTTTAGGGCAAATAAGGTAAATAAAAAAATACCTAAACCAGGCCCGAGGTTGCATGATCACACGTGAATGCATATATATGTGGCGTTGCGGGATCTCGAAGAAAGTCGAACGAGATTTCAGCAAAAGTAAAGGTCAGACACGTGGTCACAGAAAACATACCACTAACCTTCTTACCAATGTTGCAACTTCTTCCTGTACCGGTCTCAAAAGCAGGAGGAAGTGGTATTTTCAAGTCTACGAAGATAAATGATATATATCCAGGAATGGAATAAATAGGTATTTGCCTCTCATCCCACTAATGAGGACGTGACACAAGGGCATTTTTATGTGGCCCACCCACAAGCCGAAGCTCGTGGGTGAAGACACAAAAAATGCGTTGATTATGACGGCATTCCTCTCAGGGGGCGCCTCGGGCAATGGGCAATAAACCCAGCCCTGTCCCTTTAAATCAAGGGGGCAGGTATTGCCAGGGGATAGCCCCTGGGATCAACACCGTTAATTTTACTTATCCGGTCCAGAGGCCGAAGCACTCTGAACCCCCGACACGAGTGCCGGGTAGAAGGAAAATGTGAATAAATATGGAAATAAATCTGACAGTGTGTAAAAAAAACACCAAAACACGAAGTATTCCAAAAAGTCTACGAAGGTAAGATCTATTCGTAGCCCCAAATTTTAAATTGTTTCTTGTCGCTCTAATGGTAACTCTTTTTTCTTTTTCTTTTTTAATCCCCAAACTTTTGTGTGTGACCGTTTTCTCAGACCTACAGAGTTCTCATGATTGAGTCGTTCGTATTACAGGATATCAGATCAATATTGCTGGGATGTGGCCATTTCATATATTCCACTTGGCGCTAATGCACTTGGTAAGTGGCCTGAATTTTATGTTTATACATACCACAATAAAGATGAGGACCACAGTACGAACTATCCAAAATCATTCACATCAAGCCTCATCTCCAAAACACAGAAAAATAATATCACTTGGTTGTTTAGGAGATCCACTCGACCCAGAATCATACATGTTAAGGGACAGAAAGTCTTTATTTCTGTTCGTTCAAATACAAAATCTTCCACCAACGAATAACCTTTTTTACGGGCATTTTTGTTTAATCTTCTCCGAAGACAATTGACTCACTGTCAACCGGATATCTCGCTTGACTTGTGCTCCCAACGCTCCGTTTCCGATATAATTTGCCTTTGCCCACTGAAGCGAAAACGTTGAAGACACACAGATAAAAAAAATGCGAAAATATGCGATAAAATGGACCTTTAAAATTTCATAAACCTAAAGAATAGAAAGAAGGGTTGTTTTGGGGTGCTTTTTTTTTTTTTTTGCTTCGTCAAGGTAAATGGTACGTTCCTTATATAGGTAAATAGCACATACTCTACATAGGTAAATAATATATACCCAGGAATGGGAATAAATAGAGAAATAAATCCGGCAGTATGTAAAAAATAGAAAAACACGAAGTATCCCAAAAGGATGAATTTATTTTTGAGGATAAAGTCGATGTTATAACGTTTCGGTCTTAGTATAACTTCATCAGGACTTGAAATGTAAAGACGTCCTGGTTTGTTTGTTTTGTTTTACGGCATATCAACCTCAGTGGGTCATTTAATGCCGATAAAGTTTTGAAATAAATCAATTCTTAATGGATAATACAATTTTTTTATAAATACATTTTTCTATTTAACCCATAGATGGGACCCTAACAGGTACTACCACTCCGGGTCAGAGTGGACCAGGGAGCAATGGTGATGAAGGGGTGCTCCACAGACGTCCTGGTGAAGGTTTACTAAAACCGAAACATTATAACGTCGACTTCACCATCAAAAATAAATTCATCTTTTTTTAAATACTTCGTGTTTTTCTATTTTCTACATATTTAGGCATATATATATATATATATATATATGTGTGTGTGTGTGTGTGTGTGTGTGTGTGTGTGTGTGTGTATTAAGGAGTAGGATGTGCTACAGGGTCCATTTATTAAATGGAGTTTACTAGGCTTGGATTCAAGGATTTTATTCTCACAGGTAAACTCTTTGCCTACTTTAAGCTGCTCTCAGCGACTCTCCCACCATTGCGGTCCTACCGTAAACCACTGGCAGCGTCTCTCGTACGTGTTACACTGAAAAATCACTACGTGAACACCTCTGCCATCTTTCATTTTATCTATGAACCAACCCTAATAATGATAATTGATCCTTTTGCAATGGGAAAGCAGTTACAGTTACAGCCGTGAGGAAAACTTGGTAGGTAAAGAATTAAGACCGCAGTCTGTCTTACTTTCCTATATTCATTATCTAGACCAGGGTTTCCTAACCAAGTGTGCTAGTACCCCTTATGGGTGCGAGATAGTATTCCAGGGGGTGCGAGATAGCATCATCAACAAAAGTTTTGAAAAACTAAGTAATAAAAAGGAACAAAATAGTCATTAAATTTGAATTGGCTAATGAAAATTTCAACATTAGCTCTTCATATAGGCATCTATTTCATGAATGAATGAAAAATCATTTTTTGTAGGTTTATGCAACTTTTAGTTTGTTGTAATATTTTTTTCTTTTTCATGTTTCATTTTTTGATTATATATTATTAAAATTCATTATACAAATTTGTTTGTTAGTATACGATATATTCAGCTTGCTCGGAGAGACCTCACTAAAAGAAGTGTGGTCTGTGTTGGCAGTGTGCAAATCTTAACAGTGATACATCAGTCGGAACTAGGAGTCACCAAAATTACCGCCCGCGGGTCACATCTGACCACCATAAAGACATGTCTCTTTGTGTTTTTTATATTTTTCTTTTTGATTGCCAAAAAGAGCCAAAATGAAACTTACTTATGATTAACACCCGGTCGGTGGGGCTTAGAACGCGTTTTTTAGGTTCTTGCACAATTTCCCACTCAACTGTGCATGTGCTTGTATTTCTTTTATGCGAAGTTTGAATACGCATGTCAGTTTCTGGTATATTTTTTTTTATCCTTGCTAATTAACACGATTTCTGATTCGCTTGTATTTCAAAGTCTCCGAGAATTTTATGCGTTTCATTTTCTAAGACAGATTCTGGTTTGTGCATATACTATTTGACAGCATGATCAAATGAAAGAAAGAGTTGGAGGAAGGGAAACTCTCAAAGTAATTTTGACTAACGAGAAGGATCCCCTTTGGTTTGAAATTCAGAATTTTCCTTCTACATAGTTGGCATGTTGACATGGCTTATTTTTTAATACTATATTTTCTAATATACATATTTACCAACCCCTCCGCACGGTAGGATGTGACACAGGTCAATTTCTTAAGCAGAGTTTAACAGGTTTTAATTCAGTTTTCCTTCTCCTAGACTGGTTGCCTAACTAAGGTTAAACAGCTCAGTCTCCCTTACTATTTGCCCATAGCTGGAGGAAGAATGGTTGGATTCGTACCTTCCCCCTAGGGTATTAGCGCTATGTGAAATGCAAACAGCTGCGTCCGTGATTTGAACTCGTCTCGCCGTGTCCATTTTCTACGATGGTAACCGTTATAGCACGCGCTTCCGCCAATGCAATCCTCTATGCTCGTTGGTATTCTTTCGCCTTCCTTTCTTGTCGCATTCTTTCATAATCTTTTTTTTTTAAATTCTAGTTTACTTTGCGCGCGTGCAAATTCGACGTGAGCGACAGAACGAGATCTCGTTCTTAACGAGAAGTGTAGCGATTCCGCCTCTGACTTCGACGACATTGGTCAGACATTTTTTTTTTTTTTTTGGACAGATTAAAAAAAAACTTTGATTTCGAATCAGATCACGTGATTTCTTTTTTTTTCTTTTTTTAACCCCCCCCCCCCACTGTCACCATCAAAGGCTCAATTACTTGCCTCATTTAAACATTGTCGTCGCAGATCCATCATCTCGCTCCCCGTGACAGCCCGTGAGTATGTGTCACACGTGTGGGTTGGTTTCTTCGTTAGATCATCTGGTCTGGTTCTGTGCTGGGCCGGGCTTGACGTCACATACGATTCCAGCCGAACAGGTTCAGCCACCGGTGTGGGTCACGTTCTTCAATGGGCTTCGCCTCATAAAGAAGGAATTTAATAATAGATAAATTACAGTTGTAACAGCTAATACGGAAACTGGAGACAAAGCTAAAGACACAGAAGGTTGGGTGACTGGGGGCACGGGATTACTTGAAGGCTCCAGTTAAAGATTGCGGCTTCGAAGAGTAAATCGGACAACTGAATAAATTACTATAAAGAATGCGTTTTTCCAGTATAATCAGACCGCCCTGTCGGCTGCGGTTGTAAAATACACTGACTACAGCTCTGCAGAAGGGTAGAACCCCCCCCCCTAATGGGGCAACCCGTTGGTGGCGACCAGTGATGCTTAAGGACGAAATCCTAGTGGTTGAGCAGTCAATGATATGCAACACTCCACTTTGGCCCTCACTTGGCGGATAGCACAAGGGCGCAAAATATTGAACCAGCCATTTAGTAATGGATCTGCGAGACGAGCTTGCAAACCATTAAACCACGATGAGACGCTGATGTTAGGATTAATGTATCTAACTATCCAAGGTGCCACACAAAACAATCAAAGTTTGGTTTGATTTTGTTTTTTTATTAATGGTATATCAACCATCGCCGTCCGATCAATAGGCTTGCGTGTCAAGCCCTTGCACTTATAGGATTGTCCCGATCCTATTGCCCTTGTGGCGACCCCCCCCCCCAACTCTTTTTTATCATCTATGTGCTAGAAGGCGATGCCTGGGGTCTTTGTATCCTGGATATGACGTTATTCTGTATCTAATGGCGATGTTCCAATTCTGGAACTCTGGGGATTGGAGTAACCCTTTATCACCATGACTCCCAGATACACCCTGACCCGGAGTGGTAGTACTTGTTAGGGTCCCACCTATGTGTTAAATAGATAAAAAATGAGTTTTAAAAAATGTGTTTAAAAAGTGAGTTTGGAAAAAATTGAATACCCAACAAAAATAAATAAAACAAAACGTCTTCGGTATAAAATGACCCAACAAGGGTTGACATGTCATAAAGTCCAATTAACCAATCAACCAGTATCATCAGAACAGAATTCGCTGGCAAGGTGCATGTTGAGACGGCAGGATGCCTTTAAATTTTTCATTTTATACTGATAACCATTACACCACAAACACCTCTTTAAATAATATATATATATATATATATATATATATATATATATATATATGTATATATATGAACTGTTCACTGTGTGTGAACAGTTCTGTAAGATATCTACTTTGATTTCAAATAAGCTTTGAGTTTTTTTTTCGACAAACTACTGTTGAGCTTTTGTTTAGTCAGTATAACTAGTTATTTTTTGTGCAACTGGGCAACCTACAGTACTCTACATTAGTTGTAAATGACTTAATGTGTAATATTATGTTCGAAGTTATTAATTTTATGAATTAAATTCAAGCATTAAACTGCATATCAAATTCTATTGCTTACAGAAGTCCTCGTTGCGTAATGGCCACTATGCTGGACTGCGATCGTAGTTTGCAAGTTGGAACTCGCACACAATTACATTCACTTTCGAACTTATACCCTTGAGAAAGGACTGAACCCACTCATCTCCAGCTATAGGTTAAATGGTACCACTACTGTTCTTCTACAAGGATGGCTTTGGAGGCAATTTACGTGGCGTAGTGGCTAAACGTGCTGGGTTGTGCATCGTATAAAGCGAGTTTGAACTCCAGTCTTGTTATACATTTACTTTCGAACTTATACCCTTGAGAAAGGACTGAATCCAGCTATAGGTTAAATGGTACCACAAATGTTCTTCTACAAGGATGGTTTTGGAGGGAGTCCCTGTGGCGTAGTGGCTAACGTAATGGACTTCAACATAGTTGTAAACGAGTTCGAACTCCAGTCGCGCTATTACGTTCATTTACTAACTAATAACCTTAAGAAATATTTGAACCCCCTTATCTCCCCAGCTATAGGTTAAATATTACCACCAGCGTTTGTCTACAAAAATGGTTTTAAAGGGATGTAGTGGCTAACATGCTGGACTGCGACATCGTAGTGAACGAGTTCGAGTTCCAGTCGTGCTATTAAATTTACTTTCGCACTAATATCCTTTAGAAAGGCATGAACACCCTAATCTCCCCCAGCAATGGGTAAAATAGTACCACTAATGTTTTTCTACAGACGTGTATTTTGCATTGAATAACACAAGAAGGTTGATATGCCATTAAACAAAGAAACGAAACCAATCTACAGTTAGTATTATTTTGATTATTTGGACTATTGTCCTCATCTTTATTGTTATCTGTGTAACGTTTCGACCGGCCTTTTTCAGGTATTTCTTGTCGGACTCGGGAGCCTTCCCGAAATCGGGAACCTTCTTGTCGGACCGGGAAATACCTGAAGAAGGCCGGAGGGCACATCGACCAAAACGTTGTACAAATAACAATAAAGATGAGGACAATAGTCCGAATAATGCTAATTATCGATATTGAACCTCATCTCAAACATTCAGAGTGTTGGAATATTTTTGTATAATAGCCGTGCTGCAAACCACTACTTAAATTTATAGACTAAGCGAGGTCACGTGGTTTAAACTTCAGCAAACCGACAGACCGAATATATGGTTGGTTGACTAGTTAATCGGCTGATACTGACAGACGTCCATTCGCAATCATTGACGAGGGACCTGCAAGACTGAGGAGCACCAAGGAACAACCAAAGGATTCTTCACTAAGGACCGCGGTCTGCTTAACATAAAGGATCTCCGCTGGGCAGTGCTTTTGCTTGACGCCTAAAAGATGACCACAAAAATCGTAACACAGAGAAATACAATCCACTGCTTACATCAGAAAAGAACAATACGACCATTAGACAAAGTTCCAATCAAGTAGTCATTTACTAATCTTAACTTAGCTTAGTTTGGTTTGGTTTGTTTTACGGCATACCAACCTCAGTGGATCATTTAATGCCGATAAAGTTTTGAAATAAATCAATTCTTAATGAATACTCATTTTTTTATAAACTCATATTGTTTCTATTTAACCCACAGATGAGACCCTAACAGGTACTACCATTCCGGGCCAGAGCGGACCTGGGAGCAATGGTGATGAAGGGGTGCTCCACATTCCCCAGATCTCCAGAACTGGAATCTCACCATCAGAAGAGTTTAACGTCATTCTCAGGACATGAAGACCCTCAGTCACTGCCTTCTAGCACCCAGTTTAGTTTAGGCCAGAATTATGGAGCACCCAGTGAGAATCAAACTCACTAAAATGCCCTGATCGCCTAGTTTGTTTTTTTTTTAACCGAGGTATCGTGGGTGTAACGCAGTAGTCATTTACTAAGCTTAGTATAAGCCAGAATTATGGAGCAACCAGTGAGAATCAAACTTACTAACAATCCTCTCTTAGTCTGGTTCGTTAACCATTACACTACATCAGCTGCATATCCGACAGAAAATGCCACAGCTTATCAGTAAGTGTGTATTATTAGCAAGTTGCAGGGTTTCGAATCCGATTTAGTTTCATGGCCCATTTTTAGGGGTTTTTTTGGGGGGAAAATAAGTCGGGGGGCAAAATAGGGGGATTTATTTTGCCTTTTATTTTGTTAGTCTTGGTCTTTAGACAAAGGTTACTAATCTACTTAAAGTGGATTTCCCCCTGTTCGCCCGTCTTCTTTTCCAGATTAAGTTTTAAAAAGTAGGGGGAGGGGGCAAAACAAAACAAAAAATATATATGTCAGTGACGATTAATCGACACCAACAAGATAAAACACGACCTAGTATTGAGTTAAATCCGCATTGTAGAGCAAGCAAGGAAACACGGTGTTACCCGGGATTTCTCGTGTTTTGTTGTCGTGTTTTGTAGTTAGTACATAGAGCCGTTTCACAGCTTACGTAAGTAAAATGAGCCGGGATTACTTATCTTGTGGTCTGATTGCATATATACCCACCCTACCGCCACCTCCCTTGTAAATTGCAAATATCTATGTAAGTAAAAAAAAAAAAAAAGAAAAAAAATCTTGAACGGCGAGATTTTGTGACGGGTGACTTCACCGTCGTCTTTATTGTTTTCATCGTGAAAACAACGAATATTTTATGACGAACAAAACTGTCCTTTTGTGGTTTTCCTTTTACTGACATTCAAAAGAATAAATAAATGCACCCATCTCATTATAGTCATATAAAACCTACCCCATTATGTTATATATATATATATATATATATATATATATATATATATATATATATACACAGAGTGATAAAAAAAATCACTTCCTTATTTTAAGCACACACATACAGAGAGAGAGAGAGAGAGAGAGAGAGAGAGAGAGAGAGAGAGAGAGAGAGCAGACGAACAGACAGACAAACAGACATGCATGGGAACGCTCTTCTGAAACAGTTATCGTCGTTGGAAATGGTCACAGTGAACAGAGTTCAAATCCTAGACGAAACTGCTTGCATTTCACATATACGCTACTACCATTGGGAAAGGTAAGAATCCAACTATTCTCTATCCAGGTATGTGTAAATAGTAGGACAGACTGGGTTATTTAGCCTTGGCATGGCAACCAGTCTAGGAAAAGAGAATCTCTGAATTCAAACCTGTTAAACTCCTCTTTAAAATTGACTTTGTGTTATTTCTTGCTTGTGGGGAAGGGTTGGGTAAATACACACACACACACACACACACATATATATATATATATATATATGTGTGTGTGTGTGTGTGTGTGTGTGTGTGTGTGTGTCTACTCAACCAAACAGAACCAAGTAGGATGTTACACAAGGTCTATTTTAAAGTACGACTGGTTTAAATTCAGATGTTTCCTTCTTCAAGCCTAGTTGCCTTTCCTAGGCTAAAGACCCAGTCTGTCCTACTATTTATCCATAGCTGGAGGAAGAACTGATGGATTCATAGCTTTCCCAAGGATATTAGCACGAATTGAATATATATATATATATATATATATATATGTGTGTGTGTGTGTGTATGTATGTATGTATGTATTGAGCCAGCGAGTATAACTCTCGACTGGGATGCAAGCTTCCTTGTGAGGTCCGAAAATGCAGGTTTCCAATATTTTTTATGAATACTATTTGATGAAAATTAACATTTAGCAGAGCACTTTACAGTGGAGATCCCTTGTGTTAAGCTGAGGCTGATCGGTAGTGAAGAATCATTTTGTTGTTCCTCGGTGTCCCTTAGTGTTGGGTAAAATCATTGCGTTCCTCCTTGTGTCCCTTAGTGTTGGCTAGAATCCTTTGGTTGAGCAAAGTCCTTGGTTGCAGATCCATTCGTCAATGTCGAATACATGCAAACAAACGGCTTTCCGCGATTAAATAGTTAACTAACCACGTATCTGAGCTGTTGGATGGCTGGCTTTAATCCACGCGCCCACGCAGAGTCTATAAGTTTAAGTGGTGGACTGAGCACACCTTACATATCAAAATATTCCAATAAGTTTGTTAGTAATAGCTACCACACTCTCGTTACAATCTAGATCTGTCCCAGTTTGTTTTCCCCTTGTAAAACTAGGCAAACATAAAAGAGTTTTCCTTCTCCTACATCAGTTGGTATACCAAGGTTAAAGAACCCAGTCTACCTACTATTTACCCATACTTGTATCTATGCCTTTCTCAAAATTATTTACATATATTATGTATGCATCTGCATATCATGAAATTTAATTAATTTGGTGTAGTTTAATGTTTGAATTCAGAGTCTTCCTTCTCCTACATAAGTTGGTATACCAAGGTTAAAAGAACCCAGTCTACCCTACTATTTACCCATACCTGTATCTATGCCTTTCCCGAAATTATTAGCGCTATCTGCAATGCAAGTACCCTCATCCAAGATTTGAACTCGTTATTCCTCCTCACTATCAATACTAAGGTTTATTTTTTTACTATCATTATAACATGCTGGTAACTAAGCGGTTGTCATACTTACCAAAACATTTTGCCCTGAAGAAGGCCGTTTTCTTTGTATACTTAGATATTTTATATTTTTCTATTATTATTATTTCATTTCATATTTAAAATAATAATAAATAGAATACAATGTGTACATGGACAAACTCTCGACCGAAACACATGTTGGCATTTCATTAAACCATTTTATCCATTCAACATTTTATTTCCTTTATTTATCCTTTCAACATATTTACCAACTCCTCTGCCCGAGCAGGATGGGATACATGGTCAATCTCTTAAGCAAGTCTCGCAGATCCATTACCATTGAATATTGAGTTCGATCGTCGCTGGATGCCCCATACTTGTGACATTGTGTCACATCCTACTCGTGGTGAATGGGTTGGGTAAATACCGAGAGCATCTCATCGTGGTGTAATGGTCAGCAAGGTAGTCTCGCAAATCCATTACGACTGTATAGCAAGTTCTATCCTCTTTAATTTTTGGTGGAGTGAAGAGCTCGGTAACTAAATGACTAAAAGATGAGTTCAAAGTTTTCTATGTAAAAGGATTATAAAATCTTCTTATTCTATTATTTTATAGTAGAAAACTGCATTGGTTGATTGGTTTATTTTATTGCATATCAACCCTCATCAGGTCATTTAATACCGAATCAAGTCATTTTGACAAACAAAGGATTCAGAAGGCTTATAGTACCTGCTATTGCTTAAATAGTCACTCAATTAAGTATGAATAGTCTCATCGTTGCTTAAGATTGGTGATCTAGCAGGAACCGGTGATTTTAGCATGACTTGAACGTAATGCAGAAAAAAAGCGAAGACCACCGTGTGCAAATGGCTAAAAAACTCAGTCCAAAGATTTCTATACCAAAGAAATACAAAAGCTTTTTTTTCGATGGGAA
>CM042149.1:30780544-30783044 GCA_023376005.1 Doryteuthis pealeii
AGAGAGAAATATACAATGGTTCGGAAAATAACCGAAAGTACTTGGTCTATCAATAAAAACTCTTTCGAAAAACTGATTAACAATAATTAATAAAATAATAAGGATTGTATTATGTTTAACATCTTATTATAATGGAGATTGTGTGTTTTTCTGTCTGTAACCGAAACTATATTACTACTCAAGACCCAATTCCCTTAGTCATTTACATCACATTCTCCATGATTTTATTTTAACCTTTTTAATGATTAATAAAATTGTTTTGAATTATTAATACTGTTAACCATATCTACATACGAATAACATGCAATTATATTTATATATACAACAAAATAGCGGTTTACAGTGTGAACGGGAAGGATAATTTGCATATTGATATTAAAAAATCGAATTTAATAAATATGTGCTCAGTGTTATTGATTTCTAACTGTTTGGTTTTATTTTAATGAATATAAGCAAAAATCTCTTCAATAAATCTTAAATGAAATCCATTAACAAGAAAAAATAACTGTAATTTTATTCTCACTTCCTCTTTTAACTAAATACTTACATTAGAAAAAATAGCAATGAAAGACGAGAGTGATGGAAGAGTAAGTTTCAGTTGTTCTATGTTTCAAATCTTTTATTTGCATTCTTATTTAGTTTCATTAGTCTTTCTAATTTAATATAATATTTTATTACATTCAACTTAAATACTTGCACCCGGAGGGTGCATATATTTGCTAGTATATATATATATATATATATATATATATATATATGTGGTGTGTGTGTGTGTGTGTGTGTGTGTGTGTGTGTGTGTGTAAATCACAGTTTAGTTAGTGTTAGAATTGTGTTAGGGCCTTTTTAATAACGGAATGTTAAAGTTGGTCTGGTCCAAGTTAAGAAGTCAATGTTCAATGACTTTGTACAGAGCGATATATTTGTTGATGAAACTCATATATGGGTAGAAATAGATCTATAACTGCTAATATAACCGATTTTATGCCTTTTTCCTTACCACACACACATACACACACATATATATATATATTATAATGGAGGTTGTGTGTTTTTCTGTCTGTAACCGAAACTATCTTATTACTCAAGTCACAGTTTCCTTAGTTATTTACGTCACATTTTCCCCGATTTTATTTTAATTCAAACCTCAATTATTAATAAAATTGTTTTACATTATTAATTCTGTTGACCATATCTACATACTAATAACATGCAATTGTATTTATACATGCAACAAAATGGCGGTTTACAGTGTGAACGGGAAGGCTAATTTGTATATTGATATTTTTTTAATAAATATGTGCTTCGTATTATTGATTTCTAATTGTTTGGTTTTATTTTAATGAATATGAGCAATAATCTGTTCAATAAATCCTAAAGGAAATCCATTAACAAGAAGAAATAACTGTAATTTTATTTTTTACTTCCTATTTTAACTAAATAGTTAAATTAGCAATAAAAGACGGGGTGATGGAAGAGTAATTACAGTTGTTCTATTTTTCGATTATACCTCCATCTGTTTCAAATCATTTTATCTGCATTCTTATTTAGTTTCATTAACTTTTCTAATTTAATATAATATTTTATTACATTAAAAATTAAATACTTGCACCGGAGGGCGCATATATTTGCTAGTATATATATAAGATCTGTACATGGTTAAGAAAAGTAAACCTTAAGATAGAAAGTGAGTCGCTCCTAATTGCAACATAATACAATGCCATAAGCAAAAATAGATAAGACAGAACACAACAGCAAATTTAGGGTGTGTGAAGACAAAGATGAGTCAATCAACCATGTATTAAGCGAATGCAACAAACTAGCTGAACGAGAATAAAAGGCTGGGTACGACTGGGTTGGAAATATGATCCACTGGGAATAGTGCAAGAAACTAAATTTTTGACAATACAACAAAATAGTGTATACATAAACCAGAATCTGTTCTTGGTCATCCCTCCAGACAAGTCCTCCACACGGTATCCACTGTCCATACATAGCTGATCAATATAAGTTTTTGATGGCCGGACTACACTAGTGTGTCCATGTGTAGTTGTCCACAAGAGAACGTCGCTTATAAATTCGTACTTACTTCTCTATCAGGTTCCAAACATGACTTGTTCGTCTTACTTGGATGGTTTGTGAGATGGGAGGTAAGTGGCCATTCAGATACATTTTATGGGGTGCTGTTTCCGGGATTTGTTCAAGACAGCATGCAGCATCCTTTTGTAGTTCCCACCTGGCCTTTTCTTCAAGTGTTTCGTTAGTCTAAGTTGTGCAGCCATACTGTACCACTGACAAGGGTACAGCTTGGAAGAATTCTCGCTTTATCTTATCAGAGAGATCAGATTTCCGTATGATCGACAATTTGTCATTAACTCTCTAAACCTTTCATATGCGTATATTTTTCATTAGATTTCCTATAGATGAGATATTACTACCTATGTATGTAAACTGGTCTACTAATTTCAGAGGCTTGCTATCCAGTGTGGAGATGTCTCCATCT
>CM042149.1:30785821-30795821 GCA_023376005.1 Doryteuthis pealeii
AAGAACACAAAACAAATTGGATTAACCCCTTATGAAGGGTATTCGCGAAAGTCAAAAGCAAACAGCCTCGTTTAGAATTTGATTTCAGGTCACCGAGTCCATTTCACGACACATTTATCGTGATCAATATACAGGGTGTTTATAAAGTCCTGCACAGCAGTTACTTAAATTTAAAATTTCAATAACTTACGTGGTACAAATGATAGACTAATTTATTCAAAACAAAATGAAAGCTCAAGGCTCTTGAAGTTTTATTCTTTATATATTTCTCCTATTCTCTTTATTTTTTACTACCAAATATATGCACCCTCCGGGTACAAGTATTCAATTTTTAATGTAATAAAAATATATTAAATTAGAAAGGATAATGAACTAAATAAGAATGCCAGATAAAAAGATTTGAAACAGAGGGGGCGGGATATAATCGAAAAATAGAACAACTGAAACTTACTCTTTCATCACTCCCCGTCTTTCATTGCTAAATTTCCTAATTTAACAGTTAAAATAAGAAGTAAAAATAAAATTATCAGTATTTCTTCTTGTTAATGGATTTCTTTTAAGATTCATGCCGATTTTTGCTCATATTCATTTTATAAAACCAAACAATTAGAATCAATAATACAAGCACATATTTATTCAAGTTTTTAATATGAATATGCAAAATTAGCCTTCCCGTTCACACTGTAAACCGCCTATTTTTATTGTATGTATAAATACAATTGCATGTTATTAGTATGTAAATTTGCGCAACAGTATTAATAATGTAAAACAAATTTATTAATAATTGAGGTTTAAATAGAATAAATCATGGAGAATGTGACGAAATAATTAAGGAATTGTGACTTGTAGAATAATAGTTTCGGTTACAGACAGACAAATACACAATCTCTGTTATATAATAAGATTATACTTTTTTATTATAGCCTTCCACCATCTTTGTAGGTACATTTTAAATCTGCTAGGCAGGAGTTTATGGACACATCGGTCCTAATTCCAGTTCTGACAGTATGGGTTATTCTTCTGTACAGGGGTATGATCCCTCACACAGAGGAAAGGGGTGTTCACTGGTTATGACAGCAAAACAATATCCAGTAGTGAGACTCGGTTCTGGGGCTCTGAGTTTGTAATTACCAACCCCTTTCGTATGAGTAGGATGTGAAACAAGGTGTCAATTCTTAAGCAGAGTTTTAACAGGTTTGAATTCAGTTTTCCTTTCTCTTAGACTAGTTGCCTAACTAAGGTTGAAGAGACCAGTCTGCCCTACTATTACCCTATAGCTGGAGGGAGATTAATTGGGATCATACTTTCCCTAGGGTGTTAGCGCTATGTGGAAATGTAAACGACTCGTCCAGGATTGTGAACTCGTTCGCGATGTGCCCATTTCCTACGACGGTATCCATTAAACCACGTGGTGTAATGTAATGTAATAATGTCCATGAAGGAATACCCGCACCGAGGATTGTGGAATATTCCGTCAAGGACATAATTCCAAGTCCCATCTCTACCCTAAACGTGGCTAGTATCTGTTCTATGGTCTGCATATGTAGGTCAATAGGGATAAGATAGTGGTTTGAAAACATTTAGTATTGAATAATACTTAAACCACATGACTATGGCAACAAATGGTTATTCTTAAATAGAATTATTGATGTAAAAAAAAAAAACGTTTAACTGTACTTACTTGAAACTACAATTTTTTTACTAAGTATTTTTACTACTAGTTACGAGAAACAATGCAATTGCCTGCGAATTGTTGGTATTAGATAGGAATACTTTATACCATATAACTGTGTGCAAACAAATGAATATCATTAAATAGAAATAGTTACTTTAAACCATATAATTGTGTACAAAATGTGTGCGTTAAGATAGATAGATAGATAGAAATTTATCCAACCCGTTCAAGGTAGGTCACTAATATAGAGCATCCAGCGAGGATCGAACTCGCTACTCAATAGTAATAGATCTGCGAGACTAGCTAGCTAAGCATTGCACCGCGATGGGATGCCCCTTTTACCCAATCTGTTCGACATGGGTAAAACGTGACACAAGGTTATAAATACGGGGCATCCAGCTAGGATAAAAGCCACTATTCAGTAATAATAGATCTGTGAGACTAGCTGGCTAACCATTATACCACAATGTATGCCGTTTTGTGTGAGATAGGTATACTTGATACCGTAGAACTGTGTAAACAAATGATTAATATGGTCAGTAAAAACAGGAAAGGAAAAGAAAGAAAAATGGCAATGGAACGTTGTAAATATTGTCATGATTGTGATCAAATATTTAAACAAATGAACGAAACATTTACAAAAGGATCATATTTTAGTATTAATAACAGGAACACACACACACATATATATATATATATATATATATATAAATATATTGGAGGAATGTGCTTAATTGAAGTCATACCTAATTTTGAAATTAATTAGTTAATAATTAATGAATTTAGGCGGACATATATGTTCAAATGTAAGGCTAAACAAATCGAGAAAATGCCAATCCCTGAATGTACATTTCGACCTATTAGGTCTCATCAGCAAGGTTATAACGATACTTATAGAAAATAATCATGACAAGCGAACTTCGGCAAACAATTGTGCGGTGTGTAGAACATCGTACAGACTGTTTCAACTTTATTAAGTCTTATCAGCGATGTATACATGTATACAAGTGATAAAAAAACGACTCGGAAAATATACGTAGGATCGGAAATTCGCCTGATGCTGGTACACTGAAACATAACGTAAGGAGGTAGAGACGACAGAAGAACAAAATTACTAAAATATATTCCGTAATTCACAAATAAAACAAACATGTAACTTTTTTTTTCAATTCATTTTGATTTTACGTTGAGCATTTAAGCGACGTAATTTGGACGGTCTCGTTTTTAACCAGAGGGTGTTGCAGGATGATAACACACGGAAGATTTAGGAACAAATCTTTCCATCTGCATTCTTATTTAGTTTCATTAGCCTTTCTAATTTAATGTAATATTTTATTACATTAAAAATTAAATTCTTGCACCCTTAGGGTGCATATATTTGCTAGTATATAATGAACATTATATTTATATAATAATATATATATATATATATATATATTATATATATTATAATATAGCAAGTAAGTAAAAGTAAAGTCGTCGGAGCGGCCTAATTCGGTATCAGCCGGGCAGAGGGAGTCTATCCCTTTTCACTAGCGCTAAACCAAGGAGATTATCTTAGTATCTGAGGTGGAGCGCCACAGCCTACCATCAGCTCCTTACTTTACCGCACAGATTCCTGTGCTACTCATACGCTGAGTTGGCGAGGGCCGGTATCGAACTAGGAACCTTGTGGTTTCTAGCCGAACGCTCTACCAACTGAGTTAACACGGCCCAAATAATGTTCATTATATCGTTTTCCCACAGCACGATTGGCAGGAAATATATTGGGAACCCCCTTCCCCTCCTCAAAATCAACAGTTTTTATAAACTTCGCAGCCCCCCCCCCCCGCTCCCTCTGTAGGGTTTTCGCCCAGTATTGTGCGCAACTGGATATTCTTCTAGTGAACTACTTTGGCAAACCATGCCACTGACCTCATAAATACCGGAGTATCCACCCTTATTGCTAGCCTGCTTCTAGCGTGCTAGTTTGGAGGGGTGAGGGGCTTAAAAGCCTAGTCTCACAAACTTACAGCTGTGTCGAAGCGGTACAGGCGGGGTATATCTATCATTCATGGAATATTGTTTACTGAAAGTCCGTCTTGTATCGATATTTGCATTAACCGGTGCGTTGTCTTTTTTTCTATGTCATGACCCGCGACTGGTAATTTTCACCTTTAGTTAAAATTCCTAGCATAAAAATTGTCCGTGCGCATTATCTGAAATGAGCTTAATTGTTTCAAAGTGAAAGTCAGTTGGCTAAATTCCTAGCATAGAATTATCTGAAATTAACTTAATTCTTATTAAGAACACATTTTATGATATTTTTGTGTTAAAGCATGCAGTTGTATTGTTTTCGAAAAAAGTTTCTAAGATTTGTTTATTTCGCACGGAGACTTTCAAAATAGCTACCGGCTTAGTTCAAAGTGAAAGTCAAGGGAGGTTACTCTAATTGCCTTATTTGCTAGGAATTTTGACAACTAAAGGTGAAAATTACCCCGCGGATGTTTAAAAGTTGAAACTATTCCTATTTATGTATTTGCCTAATCCTTCTGCCCGGAGCAGGATGCGACACAAGGTCAATTTTAAAGCTGATTTTAGCCCTGTCCGCTGGGGTTTTAGAATACACCGACGGCACCTCTACAGAGTAGTAAGACCTTCCCTCTTAAATGCTTTTAGTTTTTTCTCAGAAGAGAAAAAAAATCGGTCCATATTACCTTTAAGCACCCCTTTTTGATCTCGATTAAGAAAGGACATGTTTTCATTTACACCGTCAATATCCAGTTGTTTTAATAGACGATTTTTAATTTTTTTTAAATTATAAAACTAACCCCTAACGCTAACCCCTAACAAACAACCGGATATTGACGGTGTAAATGAAAAACATGTCCTTTCTTAATCGATATCAAAAAGGGGTGCCTAAAGGTAATATGGTCCAAAAATTCAGCCAGGATCAGATGGTGAGCTCACAGAACAACCGTGCTTACGGTCAAGTCACGTTGAAATCAGCAGTTCCCGCTGGAATTAAGCAGCAAAGAGCCTGTTCAGTACTTATATGTATATATATATACCAACCATTACACACGAGTAGGATGTGACTCGATGTCAATTTCTTAAGCGAAGTTTAACAGGTTTAAATTCAGAGTTTTCCTTCTCTTAGACTGGTTGCCTAACTAAGGTTAAAGAGTCCAGTATACCCTACTATTTATCCATAGGTAGAGGGAGATTATGTGGATGCATACCTTTCCCAAGGGCATTAGCGCTATGTGAAATATAAACAGCCTCGTCGAGGATTTGAACTCGCGTCGACGAGTCCATTTCCAACGATCCTAACCATTACACCACGCACCTCCACAAATACTTATATGGGTGATCATTTAAGTAACAGCTGGTACTGTAAGCAACCGAATATTAAAATGACTTGGTTCGGCATTAAATGACACAGAAAGGGTTGATATACCGTAAAACAAAATAACCAAACCCAACCAAACCAACCAACCAAAATAACCTTGTTCTGTCCTCACAAAAGATGTACCGATAGTGATGAAAAGCAAACATCCATTCCACAACCCTAACAGCTGGTCGCCTATCTTCCCAGATTCCGATCCTATTGATTATTATATGTCAAGCGAGGTTGAGCGAGAGATCAACAAAATCCAAGTAACACCAAAGATGAACTGAATACTAGGATAACGACATCATTAACCAACTACGTATTCGGGCTGTTGATTGGCTGAGGTTTAAACCACGAGACCTCGCTTAGTTCTATAAATGTAATTGGTGTATTACAGCAATTCTTATATACAAAATATTTCAACAGACATTACTCCTAACATCTGGTCGCCTATCTCCACAGATAAAAGATCGTCGGAACGGCTTGTAGGAGATTCCGAACTGGTCTGGAGGCTGTGGTTTAAGCCAAGGGTAATTTCTTTGAATAAATTAAATCTGTTGTTGGATTATTTTGTGGATATAAGTATACCCTGCAATACACCACCTAAATTTATAGACTAAGCGAAGTCACATGGTTTAAAACTCAGCCAATCAACAGCTCAAATACGTGGAGGGAGAGGTATTAGCGCTAAGGAAAATGCAATTACCATTAGTGATACCTCGAAACACGTGTCTGTAGTTTACTCTATAATACGCTCCTAATTTCAGTTGAGCACTTTATTTAGGAGGGATTTAATTGCAAATTCACCGTATTCGGCGTTAAGCTAAATTTCACTTTGTTTACAAAGTTTGAGATCTCTTGGTGAATTCATTTCCGCTTAGAAATGTAGCGATTAAATAGCCTGCTATACTTGGCAGCTGATTGTGGCCTTATGGGTAAGAGGTTTGGCGAACCCGGCCAGAGGTAGCTGCTAAAAATGGTATAACTGCACTGATGAGAGGTGATACCTCGAAACATGTGTCTGTAGTTTACTATATATATATATATATGTTGTGTGTGTGTGTGTGTGTGTGTGTGTGTGTGGTGTGTGTGTGATAAATAAATACACTCTTGCCAATGTTTTTTTTAAGTAAGAATTAATTTTCTTCTAAAATAAAACAAACAAGTCCAGCCTGTCTTACTTGGATGATTTGTATGATATGAGGTAAGTGGCCGTACAACTGCTTTAAAGTTTGATACTAGAGCTTCCTTATCCAGTGTTGATTTTGGAGTTACCTTTTGGAAGGATCACATCCATCCGGGCTTTTTTTATTAGACAGGAGCCTCTTCCACTACATAGCAATAGGATAATCTTTACAGATCACTGTCGTCCCTCACAATCCTATAACCCCACCACCTGAACCTTTCTTCTCATGAGCCCTCAAATGACTCACCAATCCCGCTGCAGATCCACAAAGTTTGATGCAAATATGACATAGGAAAGATGTCCTTCCTACTGGATCGGATGGATCAGATGATAAACGTTGATGCTTATGCACCACCATATGTCTCTTTAGACCAGAAGCCGACTTACAAACTTTGTTACAGATTGCACAAGACACATTGTTTGTTCCTGGAGTGTGCATGAATTATCCCTGATTTCCTATGATTGACATATCCAGCCTTAAAAAGAAAATCCGACCACATGTTTGACATTTCCAACCCTCCGTGTTCTCACCAATATGACAGGTGTATCCCTTTCGAAGTTGATGCTTGAAGTTTTCATGCCCAATTCTTTCACTCTCAAGACTGGTACAGCCATCATCCACATGAATTCTCCAGTCAGTTCTCTTCAATGACAGCTTCCACTACATACATACATACATACATACATACACATGCATGCATATATATTTATGTGTGTGTGTGAGAGAGAGAGAGAGAGAGAGAGAGAGAGAGAGAGAGAGAGAGAGAAAGAAAGGGAGTGTGTGTGTGTGTGTGTGTGTGTGTGTGTGTGTGTGTGTGTGAACCATAAATACATACCCCCTACCAATCTTTCTAAAAAATAAAAATTAATTTTCTTCCAAACAAAACAAGATTTTATTATTTCTAGTGGAAAATTATCAAACAGAAAGTGTCAAACAAGCAAGACATTTTGTGCACTGTACATTTGGGTTGGTGGGGCTGCATCAAGGAACGGGGGGTCCTTACTGGCGGTTGGGTAAGTCGTAGTTGCAAGCGGGGTGCACAACATTTGCGTAACTAGGGAGAGGGGTGGGGGTAGCTGAAGGACGTCGTCTCCATTTCGCTTAGCGTTACTTATTTGGTAGATAATGAAAAGGCACGAGTCGTTTCTGCTTACCCTGCCTTCTGTAACGACTGTGATTAGGGACGGCCTAAAATATAGGCTAGATTTCGCGCCGGTTACCGGTCGAATTAGCTGGACTTGTGGGTAAGGTGGGCGAACGCAGAGTTGGCTACGCGGTCCCGGGAACTTTACGGGTACAAGAAAAACAGCGACGAAAGTGAATCCGTTTTCCTCTGATTTCTTTCAAATGCATCCATATCCAATTAGAAACAATGATTTTACAAGCATACAACTGTATAAAATTCAGGGTGGATATATTTTGGTAGGTTGATTGTTTTGCTTTACAACATATTGTTATGTTTTTACATCCAGATAAAATACGGAAGACTGAATGATAATGCAAGACCAGGTTGTTGGAAAATTAACAAAGTTTTATTTAACACAGGGTAGAGAATGCTTCTACCTTAAAAGTGACTTAACTAGCTCAACCGTGCTGTGCACGTGCGTCCACTCACGACCAAGCCCAATCCAAATGTAACATGGTGGAAACCCCACTTCCGGGTTCCCATCAGTCAAAGATCGAAGGAGAGCAACTCTATTTTTGTTAGGTCTTCCCAACACATATCTACCCTTTTCGGGTGATTTAATGCTTAATCATGTCATTCGGATCTCAGTTTGCAGAGGGGTAAGACCCCTCCCCAATTGAGGCCACCTGTTGACCGTGGGTGGCAACCCGTGATGCTTAAGGATGGAATCCTAGTGGATGAGCTGTCCATGATATGCAATACTCCACTTTGGATCCTACTTAGGCTAGACGGGCGATCGAAGAGGCCCCCTCCGATCAATCGACTGGCCACGTCAAGCACTAGCAACTATATAATTGTCCCAATCCTATTGACCTTATGGCAAGTCCCAACCCGTTTTATCATATATGTGCTAAAAGGCAATGGCTAAGGGTCTTCATGTCCTGGGAATGACGTCAAACTCTATCTGATAATAAGAATCTGGATGTCTGGGGAATGTGGAGCACCCTTCATCACCATTGCTCTCAGGTCCACTCTGATATGGAGTGGTAGTAGCTGTTAGGATCCATGGGTTAAATAGAAAATTTGTTTATAAAAAAATTAAGTACCTATCAAGAATGAGTTTATTTCAAAATTTTGTCGGCATTCAATGACCCACCGAGGTTGATATGCCGTAAAATAAAACAAACCAAACCAAACCTAAGATTAAGCAACATGTATTGGAAACGAAGAGATAGCCTACATCATTGGATGTCGCAGGTTTTACATGTTAAACTCACCTTGGCATAAAATAGCCCAACAAGGGTTGACATGCCGTAAAACTAACCTCTGGATAAAAGATGATCTTTTTCCCGAAGTACACAAAAAGTTACGTTACTCCACCCCACTCAATAAATTAAAACCCTCCTTTGGGCCTAATAAGTTGATGTTTACTACGTACCCAACGTGTACGGGTTAGGCACAAGGCCCTATTAATGTAGGACCACCCACGAACCGAAACCCATGGGTGGCGGGTGCAAAAAATGCGTTCATCCCGTCGGCATTCGCCCCCCTCAAGGTGGTGCATCTGGCACTGGGCAATAAATCCATCCCTGTCCCTTTAACTCAAGGGGGCAGGTGTTGCCTGTGGGGATGGCTCCCTGGGATCAACGATGTTAGCTTGTACGGTCCACGGCCGAAGCCACTGGACCCCCCGGTCGAAACCGGAGTTACATATAATGGACATATCTACATAGGGCATAATAAGTATGCTTAGCAAATTTGTTCGCTCTACATCAAACTATTTGACCGTCTATTGGGGCGGGGGGGGGCAGACAGACAAACAAACGCTTCCCAATTATTGATATAGATGCTGAATATATACTAAGCTTTTAAAAAGATATTTTCAGAATCTAGCACCTAGGTTTAAGGTGATGAGCATACATGTTTCTTTTAGATCTTAGACGCTATGGAGTCAGGGATTTTCTACAGAAGACACGAGAAACTTTTCACGCAAACCTGTTGAAATCACAGACTCGGGTTAACAAAAAACACAAAAAGGGACAAAAAACAAACAAAATGTTCATGTCAATGTCACTATTTAAAGCTACCCATTTTTTTTTATCGACAACGGCGGTAAGTACAAGTTAATTTGAAGAAGAAGAAAAAATGAAAAAGGTAAAAATAACTTATTCATAAAAATTTTTGAAGCATTTTGAAATCGGAAACTAGCAAGACGTGGGTCGTCCCACCTACGCCAATGTGGAGAAGCATGATATTTACGACGTACCCCACGTTGTACGGGTAGGGCACAAGGCTCTATTAATGTGGGACCACCCACTAGCCGTAACTAGTGGTGGGTGCAAAAAATGCGTTGATCCCGTCGGCATTACTCCTCAAGGGGGGGCCTCAGACACTGGGCAATAAACCCAGCCCTGCCTCTTTAAATCAAGGGGACAGACTGCCTGGGATCAACGCTATTAGCTGTAAGATCCAGGGCCGAAGCCACTTTTTTATTGGGGGGGGGGCTGTTCTCTGTCGCAGATTTTATTGCCTTCCATCAATAATATTTCAATTGGTTTAAGTATTTTACTAGTATTTCTTAGTAATACCCTGATCTGGATACTTCATGCATCTCTTTATATAATAACTAATATATTTTC
>CM042149.1:30803321-30828321 GCA_023376005.1 Doryteuthis pealeii
ACCTGGCTTGGTTGATATGAACACAAACAACGCGCTTGTGCGTACCTGTGAGCACACACGCACACGCACACACGCACACACGCACACATTCACTGGTTACAGGTAATTGTTTGTGATGTTTATAAAAAACAGTCATTCGGTGGGAGAATTAGATTAGTTATTTTTTTGTTTTGTTTTGTTTCTGTTTTTTTTTTTTTTTTTTCTGAGCGTCATGGATAGCTCACACGACAGAGGGGTAGACAGATAACCAAGAGGATATCTGTCCCTTCACCAAAAAAAAAAAAAAAAACGTACCCAAAAATAATCCGTCCTTTACCCAACCAACCACCCCCCAAAAAGAAAATACTTTCAAAGACACCCTGTCTATCAGCAGTCAGTCTAGTAATTATGAACTTGCCAACGTCAATACATTATACAAACAGACGCTTATTTGAAAGCAAAATAAAAACAGTCCCAAAGGGTGTGGCGCAACAGGATCTTCCTACCGGCATTTTTAAATTTGCGTCGTCACTGAGAAAATTGCATATCCCACCAACGGTACCTAAATCGATAGTGGGTTGGTTGGTTCGTTGGTATGATTTTACGCATGTCAACCCTTGTTGGGTTATTCTATGCCGAAAATGATTTGTTTTATTCATTATTGATGGGTATTCAACATTTTTTCAAACTCAATATTTTAAATTCAATTTCTTTTTTAAACAGATTTTTCAAACCCATTTTTTCTATTTAACCCATATATGGGACCCTAACAGGTACTACCATTCCGGGTCAGAGAGGACATGGGAGCAATGGTGATGAAGGGGTACTCCACATTCCCTAGAGCTTCAGAATCGGAACTTCACCCTCAGTTTAACGACATACCCAGGACACTGAAACCCTCTGCCACCGCCTCCTAGCATATATATGATAAAAAGGGTTGTGCGTTTGCCATAAGAGCAATTGGGTCGGGACCATCATATAGGTGTTAGGACTTGACGTGACTAGGCGATTGATCGGAGGGGGCCTCTCCGACCGGCCGTCTAGCATAATTAAGGGCCAAAGTGGAGTGTTGCATGTCAGGATCTATAGTGGGAGCTCAGAATTTCGAATACTAGTTTTTCAGACACTCAGGATCTTCTGATTTGAAAGACTGGGCTATACAATCATCCTACTTGCATTTAAGACTTGTTTCCTGATTTGGTATTTTACTATGGATGTAAATGATCGATACTGGTTTCCAAGAAAGAATGTCCTCATCTTCCTAAAAGCATTTTCGGCTTACCTCCAAAATGAGATAGTGCTAGAGATCGTTAATGTACTCTCGGATTACAAATAATAATTTGCATACCGTCTTCAGGGCTGACGCAACACAATCTTCCTAGATATATTTTAAAGTTTGCGTCGTGCTTGAGATAATTTTGTATTCCCCAACCAGTACAAGGAATGGATAATTGAGCCCATGATTTACAATAGTAATTTTTAAACAATTAGAAGCTCCTATGACGGTACGTGATCTTTCTGTCCTTATTTGATCTTGTCCCGCACTAAGGCCAGCCTTGTCGACGGGGCTAAGAATACACTAACTCTATCCCCTGCATGGGTAAGACTCATGCCCCCCCCAAAGGGTATGTTCTGGGTATGACACTAAATTGCATCTGATAGTGAGGCTACAGTTGTTGAGATCTGGGAAATGTAAAGTACACCTTCACTGCCATTACTCCCAGGTCCACTCTGATTGGGAGTGGTTATATCTGTTAAGGTTCTATGTATGGGTCAAATAGATATGTTTTCAAATTGTTCGTATTAGATAAGAATACTTTGTACCATATAACTATGTACAAATTAGTTTTTATTAGAAAAGAATACTTGATATCATATAACTGTGTGCAAATTATTTGTATTAGATAAGAATAATTGATATATTACCACGCATTAAAAATCTTAAAAAACAACACAAAAATATAAATATAAATGCACAATGAACGCAATTCCCTAACCTCTTAGTATAAAATAAATAAATGGTTTACATGCCATTAAAAATCAATCCATTCATCAAGGAACTAAGTTTAAGTTAATATGTATCACTAAAAAGCCCTTTCACTTGCGTGTTGTTTTATTACTAAAAAAAATGGACCAAGTTACCTTTAAGCACCCCAGGGGCGACCTGGATTCAGAGGAACATATTTCGCTTTGCATCGTCAACATCTGGTTGCTTGTTACCAGACGATTTTTAGACGCATTTTTTTTATTATAAAACTAACTGCTAACCCTAACCCTAACCCTAACCCTAACAAACAAACAGATGTTGACGGTGCAAAGCATTTTTTTTATTATAAAATAATTAACCCCTAACCCTAACCCTAACAAACAACCGGATGTTGACGGTGCTAAACAAAACATGTCCCTCTGAATCAAGTTCGCCCCTGGGGTGTTTAAAGGTAACTTTTAAAAATTATGAATTAATATTTCAAAGCAGTTGAAGGGCCCCTTTGACAAGCTCGACAGTCCAGTCGTCTCGGACTTTACCCTGTTACTGGACCAACTGCCGGACTGCCAAGACAGTGGACTGAGGTCTGTGCACCCTCTTTCTTGCCCATGAAAAATCTGCATTATTCACTGTGCTCAAACATCAAGTAAGAACTCTCAAATTGTGAAGATAGAAAAAGTCTTATTTGTATGTATGTGTGTATCTGTATGTGTGTGCCTGTGTATGTGTATGTGTGTATGCATGTGTCAATGTGTGTCTGTGTCTGTGTGAGTCTGTATATGTATGTGTGTCTGTGGCTCTGTGTGTGTTTGTGTGCATGAGCATTAGGGTACTTACTACTCACATAAATCGCCAATACAACCTGGCGCTAGGGTGCAAGTACTGGAGATTCGTGAAACCATAAATTGTGTATAAATTATTAGTATTTGATTGAAATGATGGAAACCATATAACTTTGTGCAAACAAAGGGTTATTATTAAATAGGAATAGTGACTTGAAGCCATAAATTTGTATGTAGATAATTAATATTAGATAAGGACACATGAAATTATATAACTGAGCAAATTATTTGTATTAAGAATAGTTACTCGAAGCTACAATCGTTAACAAACGATCATTCATATTAGTTTCCTGAAACCATATAATTGCTTCAAACACTTGAAACCATATACGAGGGCGAGTCAAAAAGTAATGTCATTTTGTTTAAGACAGGTATAATTACCAACACAGGAACATGTTTCATACATCAAATTGAAGCTGGTCCTCTGTGGATCACATCCCTATTTCTCCACATAGTCACCGTTTCTCTCATTACTAATTTTCCACCTTCGAATGAGAGCATGTATCCAAGCCACGTAAAATTCTGTTGGCTGTTTTTTGAGCCATTTCTTCAATACAGATTTCACTTCCTCGTCACTGGAATAATGTTTGCCTCTCAAACCCTCTTTCATGGGGCTGAAGTGATGATAATCTGAAGGCACTAAATCTGGTGAGTATGGAGGATGCGGTAAAGTTATCCACCCGAATGGAGTGATTGGCTCTTGTCCTGATGCTTGTGTGTGGTCGAGCATTTTCATGCAGAAGGAGGACATTGTCGATTGGCAAGTTGGGTCTTACTCGTCGGATTCTTCTTCTGAGCCTCGTTAGGGTCTCAATATAGGCTTTAGTTTTATAAAATAAAAACATTTAAGATTTAAAAAACTTCACATGAAAAAAATAAAATAGCATTACTTTTTGCCTCACCCTTGTAATGGTATACAGATTATTAGTTATTTGATAGGGAAAAAAGGGTGTCGTGCGTATAAGGCGAAACTATCTGGTGGTGAGAATCCAGTTCTAGAGCTCAGAGGGGGATGGAGTACCCCTTCGTTGCCATATCTGTCAGATCCACTCTGACCTGTTAGGGTCCCATCTATGGGTCAAATAGATTTGTCTGTAGATAATTAGCATTAGATAAGAATACTTGGAACTACATAACTGTGTGGAACGAAAGGATTTTTATTAAATAGAATTATTAATGTTAAGAAAACTTGAAACCAAAGGATTATCATTAGTTACCAGAAACCATAGAATTGCTTGCAAATTATTGGTGTTAGATAAGAATACTTGAAAGCAAATAACTGTATGCAAACAAATAATCATTATTAAATAGGAATAGTTTCATGAAACCATAAGATTATGTATAAACTATTAGTATAAGAAAGGAACACTTGAAATCATATTACTGTGCAAATTATTTGTACTAGCAAAAAAAAATACGCCCTCTGGGCAATTTAAAACATTTTTTTAAAGATATTGCCTGAGGATGTGTGGAAAAATAAAATAAAAACGTCTTTTTTTTAATGATTACTTAAAAAGCATCATATTCCACCGCTCCACTGAGATGTTTGTTTTGTTTTACAACAGTAAGGACCTCCTAAACGTTTCTAAAAAAAATTTGATTTAATTATTCAGACTCTTATCTTTATAGAAATTTTTTTAAATCGTACAAGTAAAATATATTTTGTTCAGATTTCATAAAATGAAATAATGTGTGTGTGGGGGGGGGGACCTAGCGAAAAAATATTTCCCTTAATATATTTTAGGAAAAAACTATTCCAAACATGAATTTATCTAAAGGTGAATAAGTATCAAAATGTTCGTGAAAATTTGACACTAACTGATTTTTCATAGAATCTTTTTAAAAATTACTGTGACGTAAACAATGACGTAGTTTCGGTTACAGACAAAAAGCGACCAAATCTCAATTATCAATAAGATAGATTAGACAGATCCCTTGAACCCATATAACTGTGTACAAATGATTGGTATTGGATAGGAATAACCGATATCATACAACTGTGCAAACAAATTATTATGCAATTAAAAATCAATGGAATATTACAATCATTTAGAAATTCATCAAATTTTGGCATTGGATAACCCATAAGGAGTTGATGCCCGTTAAACAAATAAATTAAACCAAACTACTCAACAGACATTTACTCATATATCCACTTACAGTCATTGAGTACTTACTAGGGTCTCATATATGGATCAAATAGATCTGCTTGAAAATTATCAATATATTAATACGTTAGTACCTACCTATGTGTGTCACGCCTTGTCATCACCTCAGACAAATAATGGACTATATCATTGTAATTGTGAGGAAAGAAAGGAAAGAAAAAGAACATGCTATAAGTTAGGGGGAAAATAATGCAAATATAGAAAGAAAGAAAAAAGAAAGAAAGAAAGAAAGGTGAGAAATAGGAAGAACTAGGAAACAGAAAAAAGTAGAAAAGAAAGAAAGAAAAAAAACTGTGATAAGTAATTGAGAGTTACCTCCCCATACTTTATTATTACCTCCCCTTTTAGAGAACTCTCTAGGGAATACTAGACTATATAACTAGACTAGACTATAAGTGTACCAATTATTCTAAGTAGAATAAAGCTTTCCAAAGTATATCGGTGTTATCGTTTGTCATTACAGAAACTTAGAAAAAATAAGGGAAAGAAGAGAAAAAGAAAGAAAGAATCTTGTCAGAGATTATTGTACTTTTTTCATATTGAACTATTTTTGCAATAGCTTTTAAGTAAACATGTCAAATGTTGTTATAGTCAAATTATCATACCGTGGTATATCCACTGTTCCCTCTAGTTAGTATAATTGTAATGAGACATTTAGAAATTAATTAAATTTCGGTATTAAGTTACCCATAAGGAGTTGATATGCCGTTAAACAAATAAAGCAGACCAGATCCAAATCACATCTAGAAAAGTTAAACATCTAGTTGGTGGGGCCTAGAGCGATAACACCCTAAAGGGGGGGGTCCTGGTGATGAAACTAAAAATCATCTGGTGGTGAGGCTCCAGTTCTAGAGATCTGAGGAGTGGGGAATACCTTTTCATTGCCATTACTGCCAGGTCCACTCTGACCCAGAGTGGTAGTACATGTTAAAGTACCATCTATGGGTCAAATCGATCTGGCAATTATAGGTATTAGATAGCGTTGAAGTGAGTTCGCATACTGTTGGTTTGAGCAACAAGCTAAGCACAACTGAACCAGTGCCAAGACAATTGGTACATATGGGAATCCAGAATAGTCCACTTATGCATTTGGGTGATTCCATTCCTTGAGTCCTGATTGGCGGCTTGGTTTCTATGATGTTATGAGGCTTCATAAATCTGGCATTTTGCAGTAGTATTACAGCAAGACAGATTCGTATTAAGTTACGACTACTTGCTGCCTTGTCTTACCAATTGGAACTAGTATGATTATTCTACAGATAGGAATACTTGATATCAGATCAACGGTGTGCAAAAAGAAAGAAAGAAAGAAAGAAAGAAACTACTCAAAAATGTAAGTACACAATTCCCAAACTTATTGGCATTAAATAAGCGCAAACGGTTTGACATGCCGTTAAAATCAATCATTCAATCGATCAACCGAAAGTATATGCATTTATCTCTAGCGTTATCTTATGCAATGACCTTATCAAAACTCATTATTTATAATTTACGTATTTGCATATTGACATGATTTTACAAGAATATAAATTAACATAGATAGTAGTTAAGTAGAAATAAAAAATAAGAATAAAATATCAACCAAAATCAAAATGGGCCTCCCCCACTCCAATAAATAAATAAACAAAAATAAAAAATAAAATAAGATAAAATAAAATGATTTGATGAATAAATAAGAAAAGAAAAGAAATAAATAAACCAAATGACAAATAGCTGTTTATCATTTTTGTTTGTTTTTGTCTTTGTTGAACCCATTGACTCTAATACACAAACAATTTTGGTTGCCAGCTAAGGTAATCATTTCGTGGGAAAAGTAACCGATCATTTACACCACACAAGGCAACTGTCGTTTCGTTTAGCATGGCACAAGGCCAGAAGTATAGAGCACTCAGTTAGAATCGAACTCACTTGCGTAACTCGTTAACCATTACATCACGCGAAACACCCTTTATTTCCTAAACCTAACTTATGTACAAGACTAGAGATATGGGACACCCAGTGAGAATCGAACTCACCCAGTGGTCTGCTATGATCAGTTAGTTATCAAGGTTATCATAGTTTGGCACAAGGGTAGGCATATGGGACACCCGGTGAGAATCGAACTCGCTAACAATTGTCTTGTATCATCAGTTATTTGTTAAACTTATCTTATTTTGGTATAAGGTTAAAGGCATTAGGCACTCAGTGAGAATCGAACTCACTAAGCTGTGGTCTGCGAGTCTTGCTCGCTAACCATCACACACACGAGACACTCTTTATTTCATAACCCTAGCTTAGTTATACAAAGGAAGACGTATTGGACACCCAGTGAGAATCGAACTCACTAACAACGGTTTGCTAGACTCAATCATTTATCAATTGTATTGTTAGGATTTTTGTGGCCATCCTTTAGGCTTCAAGCAAGACCGCTTGTCCAGCGGAGATCCTTTGTGTTAAGCGGAGCACGATCCTTGGTAAAGAATCCTTTGGTTGTTCCTTGGTGCTCCTCAGTCTTGCAGGTCCTTCATCAATGATTGCAAATGAACGTCTCTCAGTATCAGCGATTAAGTAGTTAACCAGCCACGCATTCGGGCTGTTGATTGGCTGAGGTTTAAACCACGTGACCTCGCTTAGTCTATAAATTTAAGTGATGTATTGTAGAACACCTTATATATGAACATATTCCAACATGTATCTTTAATTTGGTATAAGTCTAGAGGTATGGGGCACCCAGTGAGAATTGAACTCACTAGCAATAGCCAGATAGCCTTTCTCGTTAACCATTACACTTGGTGAGTTACCCGAGGTGTTGGACTGGTCTGCAACAAACTTAACAAGTGGACGCGTATTTCAAAGCAAATAAAGTAACAACCAAGAATGTGGCACAACATGATCTTCCTGTCCTCATTTTAGATCGACTCTCTGGATTAGATACCCGCGTATTTCGCCACCGATGCAAGGGATCGATACTGGACCCATGTTTTGAATACTAATTATACAGGCTGTCAGTACGTTTCCATTTGGAAAACTGACACAACACAATCTTTCCACCAACATTTCAGATCAACCATATATTTTGAATACTGAAATAAAACGCAAAATTGTGATATTCGGTTATGATTACATCCAGGCCTATATAACGAGGTGGCTCGTGGTGTAATGGTTAGAGTCATAAGAAATAGAGTCGTCGATCCAAGTTCAAATCCTGGGCGAGGCTGTTTGTATTTCACATAGCGCTATTACCCTTGGGAAATGTGTGCATCCACCACTCTCCCTCCAGCTATGAGTAAATAGTAGGGCAGATAGTGCTCTTTAACCGTGGCTAGGTAACCAGTTTAGAAGTAAAACTATGAATTCAAACCTGTTAAACTCCGCTTATGAAATTGACCTCTATTACTAATAATT
Source organism: Doryteuthis pealeii (assembly GCA_023376005.1). NCBI lineage: Eukaryota > Metazoa > Mollusca > Cephalopoda > Myopsida > Loliginidae > Doryteuthis > Doryteuthis pealeii. The sequence goes on from CM042149.1 coordinate 30,811,682, forward strand.
TGCAAGCAGTTCTATTAAGAAATTGACCTTATGTCACATCTGGCTCAAGCGGAGGGGTTCGTAAAGAAGATCACATCTAAAAAAGTTAAACATCTAGTCGTTGGGGCCTATAGTGATAACACCCCAAAGGGGGTGTCCTGGTGAGAAGCTAAACAGCATCTGGTGGTGAGGCTTCAGTTCTAGAGATCTGTGGAGTGGGTAATACCCTTTCATTGCCATTACTACCAGGTCCACTCTGACCCAGAGTGGTAGTACATGTTAAAGTACCATCTATGGGTCAAATAGATCTGATAATGACATGTATTAGATAGGAATACATGATATTATATTAACAGTGTGCAAAAAGAAAGAAAAGAAAGAAAGAATGAATGAAAGAAAGAAAGAAATGACAAGGGAAAGAATGAATAAAAAGAAAGAAGAAGAAGAAGAAGAAGAAGAGAAGAAGAAGAAGAAGAAGAAGAAGAAGAAGAAGAAGAAAGAAAGAAAGAAAGAAACTACTCAAAAAATGTAAATATAAATGTACAATGTACGCAATTCCCAAACTTCTTGGCATTAAATAAGCACAAACGGTTTGACATGCCGTTAAAATTAATCATTTAATCGATCAACCGGAAGTATATGCATTTACCCAACCTTCCTAACGAACAGGGTGTGACACAATATCAATATTTTAAAGCGGAGTTTAACAGTTTTAAATTCAGAGTATTCCTTCTCCAAGACTGGTTGCCTAATCAAGTTTAAAGAGCCTACTCTGTCCTACTATTTACACATAGCTGGTGGAAGAATACTTGGATTCTGAACTTAGCCGAGTGGTAGTGGTGGCTCAATCTAGCTAATGTCTTACCATTATTTTTCAGATACAATTATTGTTATGGATTGAACCGGTGCACACTGTGCATTTGCTGTTGAAATGTGACCATTCTTTTTTTTTTTTAAGACTGGTGAATCTGTAATTGCTAAATTTCAGAAATTTTTTATGCTCATTTCATGTTACGTCGGAATGATGCTGTTCCAGAAAAGTGTTGAAATTAGCATGTTATTTCTGTGGTCTGCCTCAGAATTTCATTACAATTGTTCAGCTATTTTCTATAAGGTCATACTCTATAATGCACAAAAGGAAATTTGAAGCAATAAAAGGAATTGAACAACAATTCATTTAAATAATCAGAATATTGAACAGAAAAGAATACCACAAATATACTCATATTGGAACGCTTAGAGGTATGGAAGATATTTAATCGAATCGAATGTATATATAATAGGTAATTGGTTATATGCATAACAATTCATCTAATAGTCTAATTGAAAATTAAAAGAAAGCCGCCTGAAATACCTTGGTTGGCTGGTTGGTTGGTTGGATGGCTTTTACGGCATGTCAACCCTTGTTGGGTTATTTCATACCCAAGACGTATTTGTTTTATTCATTCTAGTTGGGTATTCGATTTTTTTAAACTTTTAAACACATTTTTAAAATACCGGTCCTCGCCAACTCAGAGTATGAGTAGCACAGGGATCTGTGCGGTAAAGTAAGGAGCTGATGGTAGGTGTGGCGCTCCACCTCAGATGCTAAAAAACAATCTCCTTGGTCTAGCGCTATTGAAAAGCGCTGACTGGCTGATACCGACTTTAGGCCGCCCCGTCGACTTTTTTTCTTATCTATTTAACCCATAGATGAGACCCTAACAGGTACTACCACTATTTATGGCGATCAAGGGGTACTCCACACTTCCCAGAGCTTCAGAATTGAAACTTTACTATTAGATGCAGTTTAATGTCATACCCAGGACAATAAGACCCTCAACTGCCGCCTTCTAGCACATATATGATAAAAAGGTTTGGGTGTTTGCCATCAGGGCAATAGGGTTGGGATAATCATATAGGTGCTAGGGCTTGACATGAAAAGCCGATTAATCGGATGGTGTTTATCCTACCGACCGTTATGGCTTAAGTAAGGACCAAAGTGGAGTGTTGCATGTCATGGACAGCTCGGCAACCAGGAAATCTATCCTTAAACATCACGGGTCGCCACCGACGGCTAAATAGGGACCCTATTGTTTTTTGTGGGTTTTTTCTTTTTTTTTTGGAGGGGGGGGTCCTTTCTACAGATGTGCCCTTCATTCGGCTAGGAACAAGGTTCCTCGCCAAGTGAGGAGCTAATAGTAGGTGTGGCGTTCCACCTCAGACGCTAAAATAATCTCCTTGATCTAGCGCTAGTGAAAAGGGGATAGACTCCCTCGTTGTCTGGCTGATACCGACATTAGGCCGCTTCCGACGACTTTACTTTTTACTTCTGCAGAGGTGCAGTCGGTGTATTCTTCTGTTCCAATTGACAGGGTGGTTAAAGACCTTGACGCGCTCGAACTCCAGAAAGGGTGTGAGACAGTGTGTTGTGCAATGCTCATCCCACAGCCAGTAAACATGATTCTGCTTTGGGATTGTCTGATTGAACAAACAAAAAAAGAAAAAAAAAAAGAAAAAGAAAACACCTTCCTAAGTTCACTTGTACCACACAGGTGGCAGTTTAAAATATGGGTGGTATATCTAGCACACACACACACACACACACATTATATATATATATATATATATATATATATATATATATATATATATACAGCTCTATGCAGACACTGGATGCTATGCTGAAGACTTTCCAGGAGTGATAACCGACAAGGATGGATGGCGAGGTAGAGTCATGAATTGATATATATATATATATATATATATATATATATATATATATATATATATATATATAGTAACTCAATAACACAATAATGAGAATGGAATCATCTGCTTTACCTATAGATAATGTCTGACGAAAACTCGGAACTTGATGATTCAACCTAACAATTGCTAATAACACTGTTCACCTCGTATCTTTGCCTAGTAAACCTTTTTTCCTTATCATTAATACTCGTTGTGTTTCTTCCCATAATTTATCTGTTAACTTTGATAATCGAGTTACAATATATATATATATATATATATATATATATATATATATATATATATATATATATAAGGGTCGGTTCAACTCAGTTGGTAGAAACCCACATTGAAATCGCAAGGTTCTTAGTTTAATACCGGTCGCCGCCAACTTAGCGTATGAGTAGCACAGAGTAATCTGATCTGTACCGTAAAGTGGGGAGCTGAAAGTAGGTGTGGCGTTCCGCCTCAGCAAAACAATCTCCTTGTTCTAGTGCTAGCAAAAAGGAGATAGACTCCCTCGCTGTCTTGCTGATACCGACAATATGCTACTCACCAACTCCACCAGCTTGTATATATATATATATATATATATATATATATATAAGGTATAGACTCCCCCCTCTCTCTCTCTCTCTCTCTCTCTCTCTCTCTCTCTCTCTCTCTCTCTCTCTCTAGAATACGCCGTCTGCACCTCTACAGAGGGGTAAAATCCCCCAATGGAGACAGCTATTAGCCGTGGGTGGCGACCCGTTATATTTAAGGATAGATTCCTGGTGGCTGAATTGTCCATGACATGCAACACTCAACTTTTCTTAGGCTATATAGGGGGTTGGAGAGACCCCTCCGATCAATCGGCTGGTCACGTCAAGCCCTAGCACCAATATGATTGTCCTGGCCCAATTGCTCTCATGACAATCCCCAACCTTTTTATCATATACGTGCTAGAAGGCTGTGGCTGAAGGTCTTAGTGTCCTGGGTATGACATTTATCTCTATCTGATGGCGAAGTTTCAATTCTGAGCTCTGGGGAGTGTGTAATACCCCTTTATCACCATTACTCCCAGATTCATTCTGACCCGGAGTGGTAGTACCTGTTAGGGTCCCATCTATGTGTTCAATAGAAAAAAAGAGTTTGAAAAAAAATACGTGCTTAAAAATTGAGATAAAAAAATTGAATTCTCATCAAGAATGAATCAAACAAAAGATCTTCGACATGAAGTGACCCAGCAGGAGTTGACAGGCCGTAAAAGCCAACCAGCCAGCCAGCCAACCAACCAACCACCGACTTACTTTTATGATAAGAGAAAGAATGATTTAGACAGTTGTAAAATACTCATTTAATTTATTTCCTTTGCGTACAATAAACTTTTTAATTTATACAGGTGATATATTTGAATCTAAAATTAACAATACCTGAAAAAAAAGAGGGTAAAAGTAAGAAATGAATAAACGTTGCGGTGAGAGAAAAAAAACGTATCCGAAAAGACAATTAAAAATGTCTCATAAAAATATTATTCAAAGAGCGACTGAAATGTCGACGTCATTTTGCACCTGCGCAGAAAGTTTTGGAATGTTCCAACAATTCGTCTCTCTCCTGGCCAATGAATCCATCAGAGTCGTCATTCACTCGGTGGCCGACTTGAAAACGAGGCTGTCATGTTTGAAGAAAAGGAACTCTTCACTCAACAAAAGAATGTAAAAGCAAACATAGAAAGTATATTAAATAAATATTTTGCAAGTGTCCACATACTTTCTACCGCCAATTATATCTCTCCCTCCTCTCTCTCTCCCCCTCTCTCTCTCTCTCTCTCTCTCTCTCTCTATATATATATATAATATATATATATTAGTCATCTACAGACACCATGTTTTGACGTATCCCGTCTTCCAGTGTGGCTACACTTAGCAGACTAACTCCAGCCGGGATCGAAACCCGACTGATTTTTCATCAGTCAGAACTCTCAATCAGATTTTTTTATATATATGTCAAGGCCACCAAAGTGCTCATATCCGTTTAATAGGAGGACCTTGCTATTTTTAAGTGAACACACACACACACACACACACACACATATATATATATAATATATATATATATATATATATATATATATGAGGGGTGAAGGATTGAGTTGATCCGACAAAATGTGGTTGAAAAAAGTGGATATGACAACACAGCAACTAAATTCAATTGATATTTCGCTTCGGTTTTTGTGAGATTTCCTCAGAATTTTATTTGAAGACAAATGCTTTTTACAGTCTGTTTTTATACTGAATAGATAGTTTTTTGCAATAGCTGTATCTAGGTTGAAGAACCCTGGCCTCTGCTTCCCGACTCTGCAGTTTGCAATGAATGCCGATTCGCATAGACGGTGCAGGCTCTTATTATGTATGGGTTTGAGCAGCGACGCGTAGCTGAATACTGAGGCGAAATATCAATTGTGTTATAACCACTTTTTTTTCTATTTTTAACTACACACACACACACACACACACACACATATATATATATATAATGTGTGTAAGTATCACTTGACAAGCTTAATTTCGCTAGGATGGTCAGCTGTGTACTGTGGCCGAGGCGATAAAAGTGTTTCACTGTGTCTGCTGAAGTCCCGGTTTCGATTTCTGTCGGAGGGAAATCGTTAGTATATACCGCTGATGAGACTTAATAAAGTCGAAACAGTCTGTACGGTATTCTACACACCGAGCCATCCTTTGCCGGGATTACACTTGTCAAGTTCATTTTTTATAAGAAAAAGTATCGAATTTTATGCGATACATGCGTTGTAAGTGCCTTCAAGTAAAAAATTTAATATATAATATATTATTATATATATATATATATATATATATATGATAAAATTATCTTTCAAGTAAACTTTGAAAGTATATTAAATAAATATTTTGAAAGTCTCCACATACTTTCAATCACCAATGATATCCTTCTTCTCTCTCTCTCTCTCTCTCTATATATATATATATATATATATATATATATATATATATGTGTGTGTGTGTGTGTGTGTGTGTGTGTGGTATATATATATATATATATATATATATATATATATAAAGTGTTGTTATGTGTCCAGCAGGAGGGGTATTAAATATTTTATATAAAATAAAGGTCCACAAAAGGAATTTTGTTTTTTAAAAAAAAAATTTTTTTTTTTACTTCAGCTACACATGTTTCAGATCTTCTGATATCTTCTTCAGGCTTCGTTTAACCACTTTCTGATTCCGTATATATATAAATAATAATATACTTTACTCAACAATGCTTCAAAAGCAAATTATCTTAATCTCATTCCTCACGCCGGAGCATAGGCCTAAATTTGCGATCTTCTCAACGACCACTCTTTTTTGTATAGTAGTAGTAATAGTGACGTATTTACTCTTGACAGGCCGGAGCATAGGCCTGGTTTGTTGTTATTCACTCAACGTCCGCGTACCTCGTATGGTAGAGGCGTATCATTATCATTGATAGGTTAATTTCGCATGGATTGTGCGGTGCGGATCGGTAGCCGAGCGGTAAAGTCTCTGACTCTGCCTGCTGGACTCCCGGTTTCGATTTCTGATGAGACTTAATGAAGTCGAAACAGGCTGTACAATGTTCTACGCATCGCACAATTGTTTGCCGAGTTCGCTTGTCATGATTATTTTCTATAATTATCGAATGTTTATACGATATACGCATTGTAATTGCCTTCAAGCAAAATAAAGATAATAATATATACTTTATCAACAATGCTTCTAAAAACAAACATCCAAAATCTTATATATATATATATATATATATATATATATATATATATATATATATTAAGGGTAGTGAATATCTCTGATAGAACATATATATCTATATATCAATGTAAAGAAAGAAGAAAGAAAGAAAGAAAGAGAGTAGGGGAATGATAGAGAGAGTGGTTAGCGCGTGGAAATAAAATAACGCTAGTCTGTTTCAAACGAACATATTGAAAAGATAAAAACCACGAAAGGAAGTTTTTAAAAAAAGAGTGAAAGAGGGTTAAATTAAGATTATTATACTTTTTACATATTGAACAAATTGCAATATCTCTTAATACGTTGTAATAATTAAATTATCATACTGTGATTTATCTACAGGTCCTGTTAGTATTTATTTATTTACGTATGTATATTTATTATGTTTCAGTTGAATTAATTTAAAAGTTTCTCTCGGAGGTTAATTGTAAATATAAACACCATATAATTTTCTACTGTATTGGCTACCATAGATTTTTTACTTATTTACACGCAAAAATCTACTCAATTTGTACTCGATTTATACGGATTTATCTCCCTTACATGTTAGGTTTGATCATAGCTACTTATCATAGTTCTTGAAAGATGAAAGTAATATAAATGATTTGATATAACAATAATGATAATGATGATAAAAATAATATATATATATATATATATATATATATATATATATATATATATTGGGAGAATGTGTGCTTAATTGAAGTCGAACCTAATTTTATGAAAGTTAATTAATTAATAATAATTAATTAGGCGGGATCACCTATTAAATTTAAGGCTAAACAAATCGAGAAAAATCAATCTCTGTATGTACATTTCGGCCTATTAGGCCTCATCAGCAGAGCTATAGATACAAAGACCGCCCCGTGTGCGATTCGAAACCTGATTGTCAAGCTGACTGTCAAGCGTCTTACCACCACACCAAACGGACTTAGCAGATTTCTTCGTTTTGTTAAGGAGTAGGTATTTATATTCCTCTTAAGTGACCTCTACACGAACTTACGAGAAGTAAACAACAGACGATGTTTGTGATATGGCTATTTTCAGCCGACAAATATTTGGGAGAATGTGTGCTTAATTGAAGTCGAACCTAATTTTATGAAAGTTAATTAATTAATAATTAATTAATTAGGCGGGATTACCTATTAAATTTAAGGCTAAACAAATCGAGAAAAATCAATCTCTGTATGTACATTTCGGCCTATTAGGCCTCATCAGCAGAGCTATAGATACAAAGACCGCCCCGTGTGCGATTCGAAATATTGTCGGCTGAAAATAGCCATATCACAAACATCGTCTGTTTGTTTACTTCTCATATATATATATATATATAATATTATATATATATATATATATATATATATATATATATATATAAGTGTTGGAAATGACCCAGTGTCCATTCTGGTGTTACACAAAGGTAGATAAAAAAAAGTCGATAAGCATTATTCATATTTCATTGTTTACTGGGTGAGTATTAAGTAAATGTACCGAGGTACGACATGTCCGATAAAAATAAGTCAAAAAATAATCCCAAAGTCCAAAATAAATGTGATTCATTCAAATGCTCTTTAGGCACGCGCACATTACCCAAAGCACACACACTCACAGAAATGCACACACGTACTCGCGTGCGCGCGGACTGAGAGAGAGAGAGAGGAAAGAGAGAGAGTGGAATTGAGGGAGAGAGAATGAAACAATAATTAGTAAACACTAAATGTACCTCATTCTATTGGCAAGGCTTAGAGTGCACCAATTGATACAGAGGGTAAGGCCCCATAAAATAGGGAGCCTTGATATGACACTGTTGTTAACAGAAAAATAATAGCAAGAAACACAACGACTATTAAGGATAGGGGAAAAGGTTTACTAAACAAAAATACAAAGTGAACAGGGTAATTAGCAATTACGAGGCTGCTCAAGTCCCGTGAGATCTTGTTTTTCCTCCGAGCTTTCGTCACACATTATTTATTGGAAAATGTTGGATCCCAAGTTGGAAAACCTGGAAATGACGGCAGATTCGGAAGGAAAGAACGATATGAAAGATACAATAACAAAATCAACAGTTGTGAAAAAAATATATTAAAAAAATGGCAAAAGCATTGGAATTCACTCATTAATTACAAATGTCAAGACATTAAACCTACCATTGGAGAATGGAACTTGAAATATAAAAAATAGAAGAGAACAGGTTGTGCTGGCCCGCCTTCACATAGGCCACACCTACATCACCCATCATCATTTACTAGAGGGCACAGAACCCCCAATATGCACTACATGCCAAGAGAGATTTACAGTGAAGCATATACTGCTAGAGTTTGTAGACTTTGATCTAGAGCAAACAAAATACTACCGAGCACGTAATTTGAAAAAACTTTTCACAAAAATAAGACCATCCAGGATTTTACATTTCCTAAAAAAGTGGAATTGTACTAAAAAATATGAGTAATTGAACAAACGTTCAAATATATTCATATATACATTTGTTTTCTACCAATCTATCGCTACGAATCCAAAACCAAGTCGGTATTAAATGACCCACCGAGGTTGTTATGCCGTAAAACAAAACAAACAAACTATAGGAAAAACGGACGATTCCATTCTCGTTATTTAGGTACTATATGACAGACAATAACTTGATACTGGAGAGTATATTGTAACCCGGGTAATAGTATCTGTCAGGGTTCCCATCTATGGGACAAATATTTATATTAAAAAATCATTAGTATTGAATAGGAATATTTTTAACCATAGAACTGTCTACAAACATATGATTATCATACTTTTTGAAATAGCTTGTATTTTGAAGTAAATCAACGTTTCCTTCATTGTTCATTTCTGGGTACAAATGCAGAATAGCGCGCAAGTCATTTGATTTTTTTAATAAAAAAAAGCATCATATTTCATTACATTTCACGGAAATACCCAAAACCTTTGAGACGCTATGATTAGGTTTAAGGTAAGGATCAGGATTAGATTTAAGGTTAGGGTTAGTGTTATGGTTAGTGGTAGGATCAGTGTTAGGATTAGACTTAGTGTTAATGTTAGGGTTAGGCTAGTTCGGGAGTTTCCGTAATCTAATGCTATTTATAAGTAAAATGCGATTCTAATGATATTATCTCTCGGGCACTATTTTACATTTGTACCCATGTCTCGGTAAATACAGCTTCAGTCTCGTTACTTTTTCAATACATCTCGTATACATATCTCGGATACATAATGGAATATTTCAATTGCTATGGGTTACTTAAAAGAGAAAACAAACATTCCTCTCGTAATACTTATATTTAAAAAGAATCCTCGTTACACAGGTATGTTCCATCGTGGGGGCGTTAAATTCACCCCCTCTCAACTGTTTTGTTCCCACGTTTACCCGCGATAAAATCAACAACTATTGTCACTTTCGGTCGTATCAAACATTACGTTCTCAGTTATTATTTACAAAGCTTCGCTTAGTTTGGTTTTTCAGGGCTGGGGTTTGCTGGTAATTTTCACCTTTAGTTGTTAAAATTCCTAGCATAAAATTGTGCGAGCGCATTATCTGAAATGAACTTAATTGCTATTAAGAACACATTTTATGATATTTTTGTGTTAAAGCATGCAGTTGTATTGTTTTCGAAACGATTCTAAGATTTGTTTATTTCGCACGGACACATTCAAAATGGCTACCGTCTTGTTTCAAAGTGAAAGTCAATTGGCTAAATTCCTGATTAATTTATTTGAAATGAAATTAATTGTTATTAAGAACACATTTTATGATATTTTTGTATTAAAGCATGCAGTTGTATTGTTTTCGAAACGATTCTAAGATTTGTTTATTTCGCACGGACACATTCAAAATGGCTACCGTCTTGTTTGAAAGTGGAAGTCAGTTGGCTAAATTCCTAGCATAAAATTATCTGAAATGAACTTAATTGTTATTAAGAATACGTTTTATGATATTTTTGTGTTAAAGCATGCAGTTGTATTATTTCGAAAAAGTTTCTAAGATTTGTTTATTTCGCACGGAGACTTTCAAAATAGCTACCGGCTTAGTTCAAAGTGAAAGCCAATGGAGGTTACTCTAATTGCCTTATTTGCTAGGAATTTTGACAACTAAAGGTGAAAATTACCGATTAAGTAACCCGGGCTGCCCTAATATTTACCTATAATTATGAAGGTAGGGAGAAGAGATGGACTCATTAAGCCTTGTATTTGAAACATTAAAGTTACAGTAATAAGAGAAGTCAAAATGTAGTGTTCAAAGTTCATCTGAGTATGCTTTTTTAAAAGTTCAGTAATGTAGATGAAGAGAGGGTAAAGTTCTGTTTATGATCAGTGAAGTAATTTGTAGAGAAGGAAAGATAAAACTGTACCTTCAATGGCAGGCAAATAGTTTTAAGTTAAGCGTTGTGGAATAGTCAGGCATGTGCCGGTCTCTCTGAACTTCTATTCGAAAACCTTCCTTTAAATATCCAAACATAGGCTCCTGATTCGGTCTTTTTGAAAACTTCTTTTTGGTCGCGAAGATCTCTGATTGGTCCAAAATTATAATTTTTATTATTTCTAATTTTGCTTTATACCAGCGCTGATCCTATGCGCAGATTGCTTACTTTCGTCATTTTATTTCTGCTTTCAATGCATTAACTTCCGGCTCGTTTTTTTATAATATCACTACAGCTTACAATATCCGCTCTTACTATGTGGTCACCTATATAAGTACTGGATAGGCATCGGTCGAAGTACCCCCCTCCGATCAATGGTTGGTCACGCCAAGCCCTCGCACCTATACGATTGTCCCAACCACTTTTGCCTTTATGACAAGCCCCAACCCTTTTTTATCATATATGTGCTAGAAAGCGGTGACTGAAGGTCTTAATGTGTTGGGTATGACGTTAAACTTTCTCAGATGGTGATGTTCCAGTTCTGGAACTCTGAGGAATATGGAGTACCCCTTCATCACCATTACTACCGGGTCCACTCTGACCCAGTGTGGTAGTACCTGTTAGCTTTCCATTAAATACAAAATTGAGTTTTTTTATCAAGAATGAATAAGACAAAATGTCTTCGGCATAAAATAACCCAAAAAGGCTTGACATGCCGTAAAAATCAACCAACAACCAACTGGATAGGCTGATCGTTGCTTAACTTAAGTGATCTAGCGGGAAAGTCAATCACTAGCTTAGTTTGGCATATATATATATATATATATATATTAATATATATTATATATGAAACAAAAGTCATCAGACAAAATAGGAATATCATTTTTTTTTATTGTTAGAAAGTTTGTTTTTTGTTTTGTTTTTTTTTCAAAGTAATCAATAAGCAACAAAAGAATCTACAAAAATGTACAGGGAAATTGGTATTTTCATTTCTTGAATATATCACTAAACTGCATACGGTCTGACTAGTGTAAGGTCACCTCTTCGTTGACATTACTGCCAGGTTCACTCTGACTGGAGTGATAGTATCTGATAGAGTCCCATCTATGGGTCAAATAGAAATGTTGAGTATCATCTTTCCGGTATCCACGTCACCAATTATAAGTGTCGTCCAGGCCCTATAACCCTGGTGGCTGAGCGGCCCATGACATGCAGCATTATTTAAAGGCGTTGATAAATTGTCCTAAAATTACTAGCTTTAAGGACAGATCAACAGACAAGGATTATACATCTTTCTACTTCAAGAAAGGATCAAACTTTATGCCACAAAGGATCTCCACTGTAAAACTGCCTTCAACCACGGCCCTAAAATGACCACACGAATCGTAATACAAATCTTAAAACATGAATATTGCCACTAAATATGAAGTGTTTCATCATCATCATCATCACATCATCATCATCATCATCATCGATCTTGCTGATAGCATGGATTCCCTTCTCTCTCTCTCTCTCTCTCTCTCTCTCTCTCTCTCTCTCTCTCTCTCTCTGTCACTGTCATGTCTGTCTGTCTACCTCTCTCTCTCTCTCTCTCTCTTCTCTCTCTCTCTCTCTCTCTCGCCATCCGTCCTATTGGTCATTGCTTTCGTAGGTACTCAAGACTGCATCCAGCAGAGCAAATGAATGTAAGTCTTTGCTGGTCGGCCAACACCCGTGTGTAGGAGTCCACAAGAGAAAGTCAATTATGAGTTCGTTCCTGCTTCTCCACTAGTCCAGTATATCTTGTTAGTCATAGTTGGATGGTTTTGTGAGATGGGAGGCAAGTGGCCATACAACTGCTGTTTTGTGGCGTGTTGCTACTAAGATTTGTTCGAAACAGTACACAGGATCCTATGAGCTTTTTCTCCAAGTGCGACGTTAATGTTCAGTTTATATATATATATATATATATATATATATATATATATATAATATTATATAATGCAGTGTGTTCAATCTGTCTACCTATTACACTTACACACACACACTTACACACACACCCACATACACACACACCACATATATATATATATATATATATATGGATATATATATATATATATATATATAATATATATATATATATATATATAAATTCGGCTTCCGATATATATTATGTTACTATTGTAGCATCTAATATGTGTGTGTGTGCGCACGCGCGTGTGTTTTTCTCCTATCTATCTCAGTCTGTTTTTATATAGGTGCAAGGGCTTAACATGACCATTCAATTGATCAGAAGGGGCCTCTCCGACCAACCGTCTAGCCCAAGTAAGGGCCAAAGTGGAGGGTCGCAGGTCATGGATTGCTCAGCCACCTGGGTTCCATCCTTAAGCATAATGGGTCGACAACCGCAGCCAACAGGTGGCCGCATTGAGGGAGTCTTAATCCACTGCAGAGGTGCAGTCGGTGTATTCTAACGCCCTATATGCAATAATTCAAATACGTAAGTAAAAACTGGTATATTTGTGATCACTTTAAAATGATAAGCCATTACACTACAGGGAGTCCCCTAACCATCTAGTTTGCTGTTTTGCTTAATGGCATAACAACTCTTTTCGGGTTATTTGATACCAAATCAAGTCATTTCTTTTATAAACAAAGTACTCAGGTTGCTTACAGTGCCTGCTGTAGCTTAAGTGATCACCTAATTAAGTATTGAATAGGTTCATCGCTATTTGTATTTTGTATTACATAGGAATAATTACTCGACAATTGTTTGTAAATTATTATCATTTAATACAAGTAGTTACTTGAAACTATCTAATTGCGAAACAAAACAAAACACTGACTCGGCATTGAATAACCGGACCATATGACCTTTAGGCACCCCTTTTTGATCTCGAGTCAGAAGGACATGTTTTTCATTTACATCGTCAATATCCGGTTGTTTGTTAACAGACGATTTTTAGTAGTTTTTTTATTATAAAACTAACCCCTAACCTTAATCCCTAACCCTAACCCCTAATAAACAACCGGATATTGACGGTGTAAATGAAAAATATGTCCTTCTGAATCGAGATCAAAAAGGGGTGCCTAAAGGTCATATGGTCCGAATAACCTAACAAAGGTTAACATGCCGTAAAACCATCCAATCATCCAACCAGCCAACCAATATCCAACGCAGGCAGACTGATACTGTTATAAGCACATGAACATAGCAATGTAGAGAGAGCGGGGTCGTCGGGTCAAGGGATATTTTACCCTGACCGTGTGACGTCATGAGGAGGTGATATAACACCATGAATGATTAGGGGTTCCGCATGGGGAACTAAAAAGGCGTGGTCGTCGTGTGTAAGTGGGCGAATCACGTGTCTGTACAATAAATGGACTTCATTAGATGGTGGGTGGGGTGAAGTGCACGAAGATGATCTGCTTGTCTTATGGAATGTAAAAGGCCATCCACAGGGGAGGGGGGAGGATTGGAAAATGGCGCCAGTCAGAGGAGATCAGACTGCGAGGAAAATCCATGAAAACCACGCAGCTGACGACGACGACGACGACGACGCGACCACCGACCTTTTCCAGTCTGATGGTTTCAAACTTGTTCTGTCTTTTTTTAATAAGTCGATCTATCTATCTATCTATCTATCTATCCAATGCAGTGTGTTCATATCTATCGCAATCTTTTTCTATCTATCTAATTCAATTGGTTTCTATCTATCTGTATTATCTATCTATCTAAAGCAATATGTCCATATCTACCTCAATATTATTATATCTATCAATCCATCTAATCCAATGGGTTTATATCTATCTATCTATCTAATCTATCAATGGGTTTATATTTATCTATCTATCTATCTATCTATCTGTTCACATCTATCTGTTCACATCTATCCATATTATATATTTAAAGCAGTGTGCTTATATCTATCTCAATCTATCTATCTATCTATCTATCTAATTCAATGGGTTTATATCTATCTATCTATCTATCTATCTATCTATCTGTCTGTCTGTCTGTCTGTGTTTACATCTATCTATCTATCTATCTATCCAAATCAGTGTGTTCATATCTACCTCAATCTTTTTCTAACTATCTAATTCAATTGGTTTCTCTCTATCTGTATTATCTATTAATCTAAAACAGTATGTCCATATCTACCTCAATATTTTTTATATCTATCTATCAATCTAATCCAATAGATGAACCAATTAAAATGGATTTTTTTTCAAACAATGCGTAATCCTAAAACTAAGGAATAATTTGGCATAACTTTCGTGTCATTAAACTAACCAGGAAAAAAACCTTTAGACTTTAAAAGGGGAAAATCTCAGCTTTAGTATAATAATATATATATATATATATATATATATATATATATATATATATATATATATATATATCAGGCATGTGTTATTGAATGTTGTCCAGGTATTCGATCCAAACACCAGAAAGATCGCCAGACGATTGGAAGAAATAATGAAGAAGTACTCTGTGTTATTGAATAACACAGAGTACTTCTTCATTATTTCTTCCAATCGTCTGGCGATCTTTCTGGTGTTTGGATCGAATACCTGGACAACATTCACAAAAAATAACTATTACAACCCCAACAACAATAATAACAGAATCAATCTATATTTCAGAAACCAAATGCACAAAAACTAGAAATCCGATGAACATGTAATAACCAACATCATACACAGACACATCAAATCCGTCGACCAACAACAAAAAATAAAACTAATTATCTACTACACCAAATTCAAAACATCAAACCTCCTCATTAAGAATAACAGAAACTCCTCTAAAGAAAACCCTAAGCCAAACGAATGTAGTCTACAAATTCACTTGCCCTTTCCGAGAGTGCCTCTCAGAAAACAGACCATACACTAATAGTTACTTTGGCCATACAACTACAACACTCTCCCGCCGCCTCACATACCATCTATCCGACACTAGTGCCATAAAACAACACTTAATTTTTTTAAAAACACCCAGAAAAATCCACCTCCCCTGATATTAGGAAAATTCTCACTGAAAACACCAAAATTATCTATAAGAATAACAATAAGAAACGCCTACAAATTCTTGAAGCAATATGCATAAAACATTTTAAAAACCTAACATCAATAAAATTGCATTCAATGTCGGACATAACATATTAGCTATCTTTAATAACTAACACACTTAACTTGCAACCCTCTAAAAAAATAATAGACTCTTCAAATAAAAAAAAAAACAAACAAAAAACATAGATAAAAGACCTAAAAAACGAACTAAAACCAACTCATAGACCCCATGATGACGACTGAGGAAGCAGTCAAAAGCGCTCGGGCTAACAGTATGGGAAATATCCTATTTCAATTGGATCCAAATAGCAGAAAGATCGCCAGATTATTGGAAAAGACACAGATTCAAATAATGAAGAAGTACTCCATGTTATTCAATAACACATGCCTGAAAAATAATTTGCTGCCAATATATATATATATATATATATATATATATATGTGTGTGTGTGTGTGTGTGTGTGTGTGTGTGTTATGTAGTGCATTCACTATCTATCTATCTATCTATCTATCTATCTATAGTTTCTTCCTGTGTAACTTTCTGTCTATCTATCTATCTATCTGTTTGTCTCTCTCAATCTGATTCGAGCTATCAATTCGGACCTGTACACATGTATCTAGTCTTACACCTATCTATCATACAGGTGCACACACACACACCTATACATAAAGAGATAAAAACCATTATATATATATATATATATATATATATATATATATA
>CM042149.1:30833321-30835821 GCA_023376005.1 Doryteuthis pealeii
TTATTTGTCTATAAAAATAATTTGTTACATGATACCAAGTATTTGTCATGGTTGGCTGGTTGGTTGGATTTTACGGCATGTCAATCCTTGCTGGGTTATTTTATGCCAAAGATGTTTTGTTTTATTCATTCTTGATGGTATTCAATTTTTTTTTCAAACTCAGTTTTTTAATATATATTTTTAACTCATTTTTCTATTTAATCCACAGCCGATTTATTCAAGGGGGACTCTCCAACCGCCCGTCTAGCCTAAGTAAGTGTGGCATATCCTAGACTGCTCATCCACCAGGATTTCGGCTTAAGAGTCACGAGCCTCACCCAAGGCTAATAGGTGGCCTCATTGGGAAGGATTTTACCCCTTTGCAGAGAGGCAGTCGTCGAATTCTACAGCCCCAGTTGACAGGGCGGGATATCTAATATTCCTATCTAATACAAATAATTTATACACTCTTATTTGGTTTCACGTATTCCTATCCAATTGTAATAATTTTCAAATAGATTTATTTGATACTTAGATTGTATTCTAACAGGTATTACCACTCCAGGTCAGAGTGAACCGGGGATTAATGACAATGAAGAAATACTCCACATTTCCCCGAGCTCCAGGACTGAAGCCCCATTACAGTGTCATAGTGAGGACACCACATTTTGGGGGGGTCGGCCGGGGTTACCCCTCTGCAGTGCACATTCAAGCTAAATGTCATTTTTTAATAACCCGGCTTCTCAATATAACCACTCCTTTCTAAATAGAAGCATTAATATCATCATGGACCACTAATACAGGTACTACCAATCCGGGTCAGGGTGAGCCTGGGAGTAATGGCAATGAAGGGGTTCTCCACATTCCCCAGAACTCCATAACTTGAGCCTCACCATCAGATGCAGTTTAATATCATACATAGGACATATTCCCTGGTGGGTGGTGTCTTAACCCTTTGCAGGGGGTACAGTCAGCAGCTGACAGGGCAATGAAAATATTGTGTATCATCAACATCATCAATACCACCACCACCATTATCATCATCATCATCATCAATACCACCACCACCATCATCCATCATCATCAATACCATCATCATCATCATCATCATCATCAATACCACCATCATCATCATCATTCATTCATTTTAAAAAATATAAATTATAACTTTAAATTTACAGCAAACAAGCACAAAAGGAATACAAGACTATGCACGACTGGGTGAGAAAGGTGATCCACTAGAAATTGTGCAAGAGATTAAAATGTGACCGTACTAACAAATGGTATATGCACAAACCAGAATCTGCCCTAGGAAATGAGGAAATGAATTCTCTGGGAGTTTGAGATACAAACGGATCAGCCAGTCCCGATCCGAATCATTAGCTCGTGTGTTGTGAGATTTGCGAAACGGTTTTTGTTTGGTTAGTTGGATTTTACGGCATATCAACCCTTGTTGGGTTATTTTATGATGAAGACGTTTTGTTCTGTTCATACTTGATGGGTAGTCAATTTTTTTTAACTCAATTTTTTTCAAAACTCTTTTTTTTCTTTCTATTTAACCCATAGATGGGACCCTAACAGGTACTACCATTCTGGGTCAGAGTATACCTGGGAGTAATGACAATGAAGGGAAACGGTTTTGGAAAGAGGGGGAGAAAAACTCTCTCTCTCTCTCTCTCTCTCTCTCTCTCTCTCTCTCTCTCTCTCTCTCTCTCTCTCTCTCTCTCTGTGTGTTTAGAACCTTTTCTAAGAAAACACAGAACTGGTTTCCTTTTAGACATTCCATTTACACCCCCTCTCCCCACCCTTAATCATACTTCAACCATTCTTCGCATTTCAGAACGAAAACGAGGTAGTCCGGCGGACACAGGCCAAGACAGGTAGAAATTACCATTTACTTACGTAGATAAACTGGACATTATGTGACATAATTACCGGCCTATGCAATTGGACTATCTGTAATTATATACTATTAGCATAACTAGACCCTACTCATTAGCCAATGGGATTTCATCTTTGTAACCAACAGAATTTTTTCATCTTTCCATATTTGATTACATATTTTAGGGCGAAACTAATTTTCTTTTGTTTGTTGCTTGGTGTTTACACTGATTTTCAGGGGACGCTTCACGTGGTGTAATGGTTAGCGAGCTATCCTAGCAAGCCATTGTTTGTGAGTTCGAATCTCACATGGGAGATTCATACTACTCTGGTCCACTGATCCGGAGTGGTAGTACCTGCGAGGGTGCCATCAATGGGTTAAACAGAAAAATTAGTTTTTAAAAAAATGTGCTTTAAAAAAAGTTGAGTTTTGAAAATTGAGTATCCATCAAGAATGAATGAGACAAAAATAACCCAACATAGGTTGACATGCCATAAAATCCAACCAACCAAACAACTATACTTCTAGTCATATGCCAAACTAAGCAAAGCTTAATTCAAGAAAAATATTTACCTTACAGCAAGGCTTTGACACAAGGTCACAAGTATGGGGCATCCAGCGGAGATCGAACTCTATTTT
>CM042149.1:30840821-30865821 GCA_023376005.1 Doryteuthis pealeii
TGCGGGTGTTTTCAAAGGCGGAGACAGCATGGTTAGTGGTGAGGCGTTAAGCGTCACGGTTCTCAGCTAGGGTGGACCAACGGTGATGGTTAATGTGACAGGTATCTAGGGATTTTTTCAAGCAGTCCTTGTATCACTTCTTTGGTACCCCTCTGTCATGATGGTCCTGGGAGAGTTTGCCGTACTTTGTGATCTTGGGCAGACAATGATTTCTCATCTTGAAACGTGTCTTGCCCAGTGTAGTTGAGATTTTAGAAGCATGTCCTCGATGCTGACGATCTTCGCCCGTTTAAGGACATCAATAACTGCGCAGTAGGACGGTGTCATCAGTATTATCGAGTCGGCGCTTTACCCAAAGCGAGGCTTTTAATTTCAACTTATGTAAAACTCTTGTCTTTATTTTGTAAGACGGGTTTTGCTATTTATTTATTTCTTAGACTATTTCCCTTGACAGTACATCCCTCGTGTATAATGCGCACTGACTTTATTGTAATTTGCGATCTTGCGTCACATCCAACCAGTGGTGAACGGGTTGGGCAAATACATTGTTGGGTCAGTAAAATGTATATTCCTGTGTGGGGGTCAAGTGAGGGAGAGGCTTTCGGTGATTGGATATACCGATCACGTGATGAGCCCAGAAGTTTTGGCGCAAAATACCCAAAGCCAGTAGATAGATTCCAGACCAGAAATTCTTTCAAAGAAAGCACTAAGATACCAGATATCCTCTCCATCACACCGGTGAGTCTCTCAAACTTGCCTCTGTACACAGGAAGGACTTTATATTGTTACTCATTGTTTTATTTGTTCTTCAATAGATTGTTAGAATTAAACTAAGTTTTAATTCATTTATTTGTTGCTGTTAGACTTAGAATTAAATGCTATACTAACACAATGACATAATACGAACTGTTCATGAAGAATACCTTAAACTGTTTATATAAATTGTTCCGAATGTGTGGCAGTGTGTGTGCACGGGTATGTGGGTGTTTTTTGTAATATGTGAGGCGCGTGCGTGAGTCCCCCCCTCTCTCTCTCTCTCTTCTCTCTCTCTCTCTCTCTCTCTCTCTCTCTCTCTCTCTCTCTCTCTCTCTCTCTACTGGCCTCATATGTCTTCAAGAAAAAAACATTCGAGTCCAAGTAAGATCCAAATACCCCCTCTCCTATTGTTACCTAAGAAGCCATCAAAGAAATGTATTTCTCTTTCATCTGATTCCTACCGACAGGTGATTAAGATTTATAAAAATAAAATCATTTAAAATTCCTCAGGGCACAATTATTTATGTTACAATAGAATACAACCCCTGTCCCTCAATCATATAACAGGTATATATATATATATATATATATATATATATATATATATATATATATATATATATACAGACACCTTGTTTCGACGTTTCACGTCTCTTCAATGTGGCTAGATACAGCAACTATCTCCGACCAGGAGCGAAATTTTCCTCTGACTTTCCTCAGCCCGATTCATTAACCTCTCGGCCATTTGACAGCTGCCATTAAGGGGCGGTGTTTAAACTATTAAGTACACACATTTGTTTATATATTTTACGATCACCAGAGAGATATAGTCTGTAAGCAACAGACGATCTTTGCTTTATGTTAGCGATTAAAGTTAATTTAAGTTGCTCCTTGAGAGCTCTACCGGGTTTGGGGAGCATATAATAAGTCATCCACACACACACACACACACACACACACACACATATATATATATATATATTATATATATATATATATATATATATAATATTTTTGGAGTTTGTTTTTTAGAAGCATTGTTGAAAAAAGTATATATTATATTTTTGCTTGAAGGCAATTACAATGCATGTATCGCATAAAATTCGATACTTTTTAATAGAAAATGAACTTGACAAGTGTAATCCAGCAAAGGATCGCTCGGTGTGTAGAACATCGTACAGACTATTTCGACTTTATTAAGTCTCATCAGCGATGTATACTAACGACTTCCCTCCGACAGAAATCGAAACCGGGACCTCATAGTCAAAGACCATATCACCTCGGCCACAGTACACAGCTAACAATCCTGCGAAATTAACCTTGTCAAATGATACTTACACGTCTCTACCATAATAGGTAAGGGGACGTTGAGTGAATACTAACAACAAACCAAGCCTTATGCTCTTCGGCGAAGTGAATAATATTTTTGGATGTTTGTTTTTTAGAAGCATTGTTTAAATAAAGTATATATATTTTTTTGCTTGAAGGCAATTACAATGCATGTATCGCATAAAATTCGATACTTTTTTAAAAATAGAAAATGAACTTGACAAGTGCTTTTATAGATATCATGCAAACAAATATATATATATATATATATATATATATATATATATATATATATATATATATATATATATATATATATATATATATATATATATATATATATATATAGTATCCTATTGCCGCTATAACTTTTCGGTGCAGTGGCAGTAGAAAATTATTCAAAAGTACTCAATATATTAAAAGACATAGAGCAATAATGATATTAGTCATAGTAATAGTGGAAAAGAAGTCTGTGTCATGCCTTACTTAAACAGAGTTTAACTAAGGAATGACATCGACTTAGTTAAGCATCATGTAGGGTCCTGATGAGATCATTGAGATCGAAACCATGGTAGACCCTTGATTCATTTCCACTATTACTATTACTATTACTAATATATATATATATATATATATATATATATATTAATTGTTGGTTATTATTATTGGAGAAATGATTATAAAGTGCTCAATTACTTCTGTAAGAGCTGTATTTATTTATTTATTTATAGTCACCAATACAATTAAAAGTTCGTCTTAACAATGGTTTCGGAACATCACTTTTAGGTGATTATCCGTCATCAGAAACGTTCACTTTATTATATATATATATATATATATATATATATATATATATATATATATATATATATATGGGGGGGGCAAGAAAAATGAAAATGAATCCGAAAGAATTTTGAAAAATGAGTGTGTTAATTTCATTTTTTTTTTTTTTTTTTTTTGCAAACTTTCAAATTTCAAATCACGTTCTTTAAATCACGTTCTTTAATAGATATCATGCAAACACATGTTATATATTAGCAAACACATGATGCTTATTACCCTGAAGAAGATTAAAGACATACTAAATACATATATATTTCAAATATGCTTTAATTATGTGCATCCTTTAATCGAAACACTCAATGTCGGAATTTTTACCAAATATCAATAAATCATCCTCATTTTCTTATTTTTCACTGTTACTCAATTTTCAATATATATATATATATATATATATATATATATATATATATATATATATATATATTCAAATAAACTTATCTTGTTAACCATGATTTGTGATGATTTGGAATTAAAAACTGTAAACTGTAAATAAAATAAAAACACAATACCGTAAAAAGTGTCAATGAACATAACAATCTTAATGTTTTTTATCTGATAAACATTACGGGTTGTTCAGTGAGACTTTTTACGATAACTTATAACATTTTTAATAAATATATATTTATTATATGTCGGTAATATTAACATATGCTTCTTTAATACAAATCAATAAAAAATATCATCAGTTTATAACAAAATAAGTTGATTGGAATTTTTTTCTTTATCAGCTTCAGTTATTTGAATTTCTTGGGAAAAAAACTTCTGTCGCTAATAAATTCTGATTTGTTTTAATTCTTTTAGTAAATAAATTGTCTTTTCTTTAAGAAAATCAATCTGACGCTAAGGTTTAATGGGTTTTTTTTAAAAAAAATCATAACTGACCCAATTCAGACGTGTAAAATTTACCACCCCCTATATTCAACATAATGAAACTTGAAGGTTAATATTATAGTCAAAATTTTTGGACCATTCAAAAGAAGAAACATTTAAAAAAGAAAAAACTCCTGATGATTAAAAAAAATTTCAGCTTACGCTAGGGTCGTCTAATCAATTTTGCGCGATAAATGCACATATGACGGGAAAAGTTACATAACGTTTCTAAAAGTTATTTATTTTTAAATCTTTGTATCATTTTGAAAGAAAAAAGAAAACTCCAAATTCAATTTTCTTTTTCATAATAGTTCCTGAAATCGTGTTTTAAATATATGTTTAAGTTAAATTTTGACCGTTCAAAAAAGGGGACATAATAATTACCATTAAAAATTAGAAAATCGAATTTTCGTCCAAAAATATAAATTTTTTTAAATCAGATAATTTTTTTAAAATCAGGTAATTGTCCAATTTTAATGAAATTTTCATAATTTCATTTATAAATATATTTTTTTTTGTCAGAAATATTGTTAGAATTATTTTAAATTTTTGTTGGTAGACCCCACCCCCAAATAAATAAAAAAAATAGGCGGATTATTTTTAAGAAATAACTATTATTACTGTAAAGACAGGTGTTTTGATATAAATCAGTTGAGTTATATATCATCCAATACATAGCTTTTTCTAAAAATCGGCTTAAGTCGAAAATTGAAATTTTAAAAAATATATATGTGAGAAAATTAAAAATATACAAGAAAATCAAAAAATATATTTTAAAAATTAAAATTGAAAAAAAAAACAATATATAAAAAAATAGATTAAAAATGCAAAATAATTGTTTTAAATAATAAATAAATTTCCTTTATAGATAATAAAAATAAATAAATTTCTCTCGTAAATTTCCCTCATATAATAAACAGAAAATTATTTACTATCAAAATGTAGCAGAATGTTGGAACAAGAATATATATTCTTTGAAAAACGGGAAGTAAAACACATTTTAGATTTTTTAATATTATTTTTATTATTTCAACCAGAAATCTGTTCATCTGAGCTATGTTATTTGAAAGATTTCCTTGGTTTATTGCTGTTTTTCATGGGGTTGAAATAACTAGTCGCGTTATTTTATTTTATTCTTCTTGTAACATTATTCTGAACATTGTCAGCAAAATTTATCTAGATCAACACTTAAAGGCAGTGGTTCCCAACATGTTTCTATTCCCACAGAGTTTTGCTCTGGCCTCGCACCCCGGGATCAACGCATTTTTTGCAGCTGGCACTAATGAGCTTCAGTTTGTGGGTGGTCCCACATTAATAGGGCCTTGTGCCTAACCCGTACACGTGGGGTGCGTGGTAAATATCCTAGTATGTAGATATGGCCAACAGTATTAACAATATAAAAAAATATTAATAGTGGAGGTTTAGATAAAAAATAAAATAATGGAGAATGTGACGTAAATAACAAAGGGAATTGGGAGTTGAGTAGTGATATAGTTTCGGTTACAGACAGACAAACACACAATCTCCATTATAATGAGAATATATCTCCTCATGACACTGGGACACATTTGGTGAGTAAACTGAAACTCATATTCAGGGTGTTACAATGTTATGTTCCGTTAGTGTATATTGCAAGACACAAAATCGACCATGTTGGCGGGGCTTAAGATACATTGACTGTATCCCTTGCAGAGGCTAAGACCCTCCCCCTTCAAAAATGTCCTGCATATGACATTAAACTGCATTTGATGGCGATGCTCCAGTTTTGGACATCTAGGAAGTGTAGAATTCCGCTTCATTGTCATTACTCCCAGGTCCACTCTGACCCGGAGTGGTAGTATCTGTTAGGGTTCCATCTATGAATCAAATCGATCTGTTTAAAAATTATTAGCATTCGATAGGACGGTGAACAAAATAAAAACTTAAGAGACAACTACACAAAAAAATGTATGTATGAACGCACAACGAACGTGATTCCCTAACCTCTGGGCATAGAATAATCCTAAACAGGTTGACATGCCGTTAAAATCAATAAATCTATCAATCATTTGATTGTTATCTGTATTCCTTCATCTTTTCTTTGTTTACTGCACATGGGAGAGAATTGTGATGTTAAGATTAACAAGTCTATCAATGAACGTGATTCCCTAACCTCTGGGCACAGAATAATTCTAAACAGGTTGACATGCCGTTAAAATCAATCAATCTATCAATCCAAAGTGAAATACTAATCAGAATTAAAATACTTTGTATTGAATAAGTGCTTGTTTTTTTGTTTTGTTTTTTTAGGATTTTTGTTTGTTTTGTTTTTGTTTTGTTATTTCAATTGTTATGCTATAGACTTACTAACCTTAACAACACAATTCTCTGCCATGTGCCGTAAAGGAAGAAAAGGTGAAGGAAGACTGATAGCAATCAAATTTATTTTATTACCTTTCACCTATATTATCCACTCTGCTTACGTTATGGCTAACGAGCATCGTGTCCCACGACGACGCTATTAAAAGTTAGAATTGAGGAAGTAATGCACAAAAGAAAGGAAGGAATGGGGTGGGTCGATCATAAAATGCCAGTGTCTCCTTGTACCCCAATGATGATGATGATGATGATGGTGATGATGATGAGACAGAGGGGGAGAGACAAACAAAGTCAGACAGAGAGAGAGAGAGAAAGAGAGAGAGAGAGAAGGTGCAAATTGGTCTTTGCGTCTGTCAAGACGACAAAAGATGGACGCAGAATCGATTAATCATGTCTGGCAAGAGGGGGGTTGGGATGCGAGAGGAGATTGGGGGCGAGAGGGGGCTAGAGGGTGTTGGTTGAACTGAAGGTCTTAACTTCGATTGATGCGGTCAATATTTAATGTCATCAGGTGGGTAGGGTTGGAGAAGCGGGGCGGGGGTCCGGACGGAGAAAATGTCAGGGTCAGGAGTTACGGCGAGGAAGAAGGATAATTTGAAGAGCGGTGATAGCGTGCAAAGAAAGAAAGAAAGCAAGAAAGAAAGAAAGAAAAGGATAGAGGGAGGGAGGAAGGAAGGAAGGAAGGAAGGAAGGGATGGAGAAAATGGATAGACAGGGAAAGAAAGAAACAATGAAACAAAAGTAAAAGAAAGAAAGAAAGAAAGAAAGAAAGAATGAATGAATGAATGAATGAAAAAAAAGAAGAAAGAAAGAAAGTAGCAGGCAAAGAAAAAAAAGGAAGAAGAAAAGGAAAGAAAGAAAGGGATGGAGGGAGGAAGGAAATGAGGAAGGAAGGGAGCGAGGAAGGGAGAAAATGATAGACAGGGAAAGAAAGAAACAATGAAACAAAAGCAAAAGAAAGAAAGAAAGAAAGAAAGAATGAATGAAAAAGAAAGAAAGAAAGAAAGAAAGAAGCAGACAAAGAAAAAGGGAAGGAGAAAAGGAAAGAAAGAAAGAAAGAAAGATACAAATAAAAAAAAGGAAAACAGAATGAAGAGAGTTTCTCATCAATGCGATTTTGAAACATTTTTTTGAAAATTGCGTAGGTGAGAAACTGTCAGTTACCAAGCCCCATTGACTTCATATGTCCGCTACCCTAACTTACATATACTAGCAAATATATGCACTCTCCGGGTGCAAGTATTTAAGTTTTAATGTAATAAAATATTGTATTAAATTAGAAAGGCTAATGAAACTAAATAAGAATACAGATAAAAAGATTTGAAACAGAGGGGGGTATAATAAAAGATTTGAAACAGAGGGGGTTAATAAAAGATTTGAAACAGAGGGGGTAATAAGAAATGGAACAACTGAAACTTACTCTTCCATCACTCTCGTCTTTCATTGTTATTTTTTTCTAATTTAAGTATTTAGTTATAAGAGGAAGTAAAGAATAAAATGACAGTTATTTTATCTTGTTAATGGATTTCATTTAAGATTTATTAAAGAGACTTTTTCTTATATTCATTAAAATAAAACCAAACAGTTAGAAATCAATAACACTAAGCACATATTTATTAAATTCGATTTTTTAATATTAATATGCAAATTAGCCTTCCCGTTCACACTGTAAACCGCTATTTTGTTGTATATATAAATATAATTGCATGTTGTCAGTATGTAGACATAGTTAACAGTATTAATAATGTAAGACAATTTTATTAATAATTGAGGTTTAGATAAAAATAAAATCATGGAGAATGTGATGTCAATAACTAAGAGAATTGTGACTTGAGTAGGAATATAGTTTCGGTTACAGACATAAAAACACACAATCTCCATTATAATAAGATATGCTCTATCAATGGTATTGATCACTCTTATAAATATAGCAAACTATATTAACAATATATATATATATATATATATATATATAAAGTCAGCGGTCCTATGATACTCATAGGTATACACTGATGGTAGAAACAGATCTATAACCGCAAAATCACTAATTTTTAAGCCTTTTTCTCTACCAATTATATTGTTCTGTTCAATAATATTGAACACCGAACTCTCAATTTGGACCTGAACAACTCTGACATTCTGCTGTTAGATGAAAAGTCCAACTTAGAATCATCCTAATACTAACTGACTTGGTAAATCATCTACGGATATATATATATATATATATATATATATATATATATAGGTTTGAATTCAGAGTTCTCCTTCTCCTAGACTGGTTACCTAGCCATAATTAACGAGCCCAATCCGCCCTACTATTTGCCCATATCTGGAGGGAGAGTAGTTGGATTCATACCTTTCCCAATGGTATTAGTGCTATGTGAAATGCAAAGAGCTTCGTCTAGGATTTGAACTCGGGCCGACGAGTTCATTTCCTACGACTCTAACCATTACACCACGCACCTCCAACTTTTGCTCCATATAGTCCAAAATGTTAACTGATGTCGTAGCTTTGCTTCTGAGCAAAGACCAAACTATATTTTTGGTATAAATAATGTTCAATATATGTAAAATAATGATTGTAAAAAAAAAAAATTGCCATAGATGCAGTGCCCCATTGAGATTTTCCCACTTATTGATCTTGATATGAAAAAATCAGAAATCATTAATAACTTTAAAATGGTTAGTTTTGTGCCTATTTTGATAGCATTTTTTGATTTCTCAGGCCAAATCTTTTATAAACCAATTTTTTAGAGTAAAGACGCTCTAGAACTCATTTTACAGACAAAAATAGATTGCAAAAGGTCGCCATTTTTTGCAACAACCTCCAAATTTTTCGAGTTTAAAATCGACATAACTCGGCTAATTTTTTGGAATTGGAAGCTTAAATTATGGGGATTGTTTTACTTTAACATCGTCCAACCTGAACAAAATTTCGTAAAAATTGAAGTGGTCGGTGATATAGCCTGGATGATTTGTCATGGAATTACCCGGTTTCAAGTGAAACATTATACAATCAAAATGCATATTAAGTATTTCATTATCAACCATAAATAAGAATGCCCGTAGAGTTTTAGGCATCATTATCATCATCATCATCATCATCAAGTCGTGATGACAGCATGGATTCCCTTGACTCTCTCGCGCCATCCGTCCCTATCGGTTATTGCTCCAGACATCAGCTGTTGTATATAAGTCTTCGTTGGTCGATAACACTGGTGTGTCCTTGCATAGGATTCCACTGAAGAACGTCACTTATGAGTTTGTCCTTAATTCTCCAGCAACGCCCAGCATGTCTCGTTCGTCTCACTTGGACGTTTGTGTGATAGGAGGTAAGTGGCCGTATTGCTGTTATTTTGTGGGGTACTGCTTCCGGAATATGTTCAAAACAACAATCAGCATCTTTTGTAGTTCCCATCTAGTTTAGTCAAATCTAAGTGGTCCAGCCATACAGTAGTACTTATACGGCTACTGCTTGATAGAACCCCCGCTTTACTTTATCAAAGATCAGACTTCCATATGATCGATAATTTGTCAATGGCTGTTCATACCTTTACTATACGTATATTGACATCGCTTTCTGTAGTTGGGATAATACTACCTAGGCACGTGAACTGATTTACTAATTTCAGGAATTTGAAAGGTAATTTTCTTCTAAACTAAAAATATCAACATTTTATTCCAAGTTGAAGAGGAGACAAAAACGAATATTATTGGGTATTATTCATTACCAACTCAACAGCATTGAAACTGTATAAAATAGCAGCATTTCTAAATAGCAACACACACACACACACACACACACACACACACATTATATTCTTGTCTGTCTCTGTCTATTTGTCTATCTATTTATTCTATTATATATATATATATATATATATATATGTGTGTGTGTGTGTGTGTGTGTGTGTGTGTGTGCCTAAACGTATATATGTGAGTAAATGCATGCATGTGTGCACGCACGTGTTTTAATGCGCGCGCACGTGTGTGTGTGTGTGTGTGTGTGTGTGTGTGTGTGTGTGTTTTGAGAACATTCAACTAACAGGAGTGTTAGTGGTGGGGTTAGTTTCATTTTTTTTACGAAAGGAAAGTAGAGCAGAGATGTCGAAGGTGACGAAGTGGGGGGGTGAGGTGAGGTGATGGGGGTGGAAGGTAGATGGCTGTGTAAGTGCGTGAAGTCACGTGACCCAAACCTGTTCCAGAGAGTGAGTCACACTCGGGATATTTGTCTTAACAAAAATAAAATAAAATAAAAAAATAAACACTTTTTTTCGTATTTTTTACTTCTTTTCTTTTCTTTAAATTTCTCATCTGAAACCACGAGGGTCACGATGACCTTTCTTTAAACTCAAGTGAAAAGAAAAAAATTCAATTGACAAACCGTCCTGTCGATGGGGTTTAGAATATGTTGACTGTACTCCCTTCCGTAAACAGGGGGTAAGATTCCTCTTCAAAAAGGATATGACATTATACTGAATCTGATAGCGAGGCTTCAGCTGTGAAAATCTAGGAAATGTAGAGTATCCTTTCATTGCTATTACTCCCAGGTCCACTCTGACCCGGTGCGGTAGTGCCTGTTAGGGTCCCATGTATAGGTCGAATAGATTTGTTTAAAAATACTCGTATTCGATAGGAATACTTGATGCGATATAACTGTAAATCATTTGTATTAAGAATAATTACTCGAAACTATAATTAAGGGGCCATTTTAGCTCAGTCGGTAGAACATCTGTCTTGGAATCGTAAGGCTCCTGGTTCGATACCGGTCCCTGCCGACTCAGCGTATGAGTAACACAGTTTGGGTAATCTGATCTGTGTGGTAAAGTGGGGAGTTGGTGGTATGTGTGGCGCCCCACTTAACAAAACATAATCTTCGTGGTCTAGCGCTAGTGAAAAGGGCTTAAACTCCCTCGCTGTTTGACTGGTAGTGACTATAGGCTACCCCACCAACTTTACTTTACTTTTTTTATAATTGTTTACAAAGGATTATAATAATTAGTTACTTGAAACCATAAAAATGTGTGCTAACAAATGATTTGGCAGCAGCACCCCACGAAAAAGCAACTGTAAGGCCACTTACCTTCTATTACACAAACGATCTAAGTAAGACGAACAAGATGTGCTGGAAAGTGCTGGAGAAGCAAGGACGAACTCACAAATGGCGTTCTCCTGAAGACAACTACACTGAACACACCAGTGTAGGCCGACCAACAAAAACCCTACATCCATCACCTCTGTATGGATTCTGGCTGTCTAGAGCGGGATGGGGATGGATGGCAAGAGAGATAGGTAGAGAGAAAGAGAAGTCATGGGAATCCGTGCTGTCAGCACGACATGATGAGGATGATGATGATGATGATGATGATGGGAATACATAAATCCTTTTGTCAATTGTACGCAAAATACTTCTATTTGTTACAATCTTATGGGTCATCCTGTAAGCTTTAAGCAAGAGCGCTTGTCCAGTGGAATTGGATCTTTGGTAATCCTCTGACAATGAATCTTTTGGTTCTTCCGGTAAAGAGTCCTGAGTATTGTAAGTGCTAGTAGAACTATGGCCAGTGTCAGTGTTTAAGTAGTGTATCAGCCACGCAGTATGGCTCGTGATTGGCGAAGGAATAAACCACGTGACTACGGCTAGTCTATAAATCCAGGTAGGGAATTGGAGCACACCTTATATACCAAAATAATTCCAACAGTATTAGATAGAAGTAGCTGATATCATATAACCGTGTGTCCAAAAAGTACTTAAGATCTTAATGCACGAAAAACATTTTTTTTAAATGTACGCAATACCCTAACCTCTAGGCATAAAATAACCCCAGATGGTATGATATGCCGTTAGAAATCAATCAATCAGCTGACAAATGTGGCACTGAGCCTACACAGCTAAAAGGTTTAAAAACTAAAACTGCTATTCGTTTTATTGGTGCGCAAGTCACATTACGGTTATTCACACGGAAAATAGAATCAGCTAGCCGAGATCAAAATTTCGAATTCAACAACGCCATCGACCTCTCACCTCATACCAACGTCAACACACCTCCTACCACTCCAACACCCTACCAACCTCTCACCTCATACCACGCCAACCCCAACATCTTACACATCAACAGACTCATAAATACCACTGTATATTACTTTCCACTTCCCTTGAAACACTTACACATACACACCCACACATACAAAAGGAAATTCATCCAATCACTTTTGCTATTTAACATTGCTTATCAGAAACCTTTTTTAGATATTATATATTTATAGCTTTGTGGCGTTATTTTCGTATTTGCCTGGAGAGTTGTCTGCCCGTTTAGTTTCGCTGGTTCCCGCTAGGGGCCTCGGGTGTATTTAAGCGGCTGATTTGAACTTCTCGCTCTTTTTTCCTGCTGCTCGACCTACGAGACACTATGGTTAGACTCTGGTCTATCCCCCTCTGTTGGGGCTTTGCCCCCCCCCTTACATTACTATAAGTGATTTATACAGTATGGACTATTCATAGTCTCATGTCTGTTGCTTTTATGTTTGTCCTTTTTACATGTAACTTTGTATTACTTATGTATGTATGTTTATGTACACCTCTATGTATTATGTACCCTGTTTATTCTGTGTTGTATATAAAATATTTTGTATATCAACCTTTGTCGGAGTTTTATCTTCAAGTATTATCACTTTGAATCTTACAGCTTTATAAAACATGTGTTATTGTTAATACCTGACTTTTTTTATTTACCTCTTCTTTATATACGTCTACTAGCATAGACGTGATTTATCTCTACAAGGCCTAACATCCAAACTCTTGATTTATAGATGTGGCGGCTGGTTGGTTGGTTGGTTGGTTGTTGGTTGACAATTTTTTTAACTCAATTTTTACACACATTTTTTTAACTCATTTTTCTATTTAACCCATGAATATGATCCTAAGAGGTATTACCACTCTGGTTCAGTGATCTGGGAATAATGGTGATGAAGGGGTACTCCACATTCCCCACAATTCCAGAATTGGAACTTCACCATTAGATGCAGTTTAACGTCATACCGCGACATCAAGACCCTCAGCCACCGCCTTCTAGCACATATATAATAAAAAGGGTTCAGGGTTTGCCATAAAGGCAAAAGGGTTGGGACAATCGTATAGGTGCTAGGTATTGACGTGACCAGTCGATTGATCGGAGAGGGCCTCTTCGACTGTCATCTAGCCAAAGTAAGAGACAAACCGGTTACTCATTGGTAGGATGTGATACAAGGTCACAAGTATAGGACATCCAGCAAGGATTGAACTCGCTATTCAGTAGTAATGGTTGGTTGGATGGATTTTACGGCATGTCAACACTTGTTGGGTTATTTTTTGGCCAAAGACATTGTTTTATTCATTCTTGATGGTATTTTTTCAAATTAAATTTTTTAAACATTTTTTCAAACTCATTTTTTCTATTTAAACCATATATGGGAGTCTAACTGGTACTACTACTCCAGGTCAGGGTGGACCTGGGATTAATGGCGATGAAGGGGTACTCCACACTCTCCAAAGCTTCAGAGTTTGAACTTCACTATTAGATGCAGTTTAACGTCATACCCAGGACAATAAGACCCTCAACCACCACCTTATATAATAAAAATTGTTGGGGGTTGCCATAAAGGTAATAGGATTGGGACAATCATATAGTTGCTAGGGCTTGACGTGACTAGCCGATTGCATGTCATGGACTGCTCAGTCACCAAGGTTACATCCTTAAGCATCACTGGTCGCCACCCACGTCCAACAGGTAGCCTCATTCGAGGGGGTCATAGCGCTTTGTATTGGTGCAGTCGGTGTTTTCTAAAGCCCCAGCCGACAGGACTATAGATGTGGCAAACATTCGTGTAGGAGTGATTGGTTAACAAGTTGGTCAAGCAGACAATTGCTGATGAGTAAAGAATTCAATTTCACTGGAAAGAAACAAACACAGGCAAGATATTTCCCAAACTGAGGGCCGGCTTAGCTCATTCGGTAGAGCGTCCGACTAGGAACCACAAGTTTCCTGGTTCGATACCCCCCCCCCGCCAACTCAGCGTATGAGTAACACAGGGATGTGTTCAGTAAAGTGAGGAGCTGATGGTAGGTGTGGCGCTCCACCTCAGATACAAAAAAACAATATCCTTGGTCTAGCACTAGTGAAAAGGGATAGACTCCCTCGCTTTCTGGCTGATACCGACTTTAGGCCAAACACGACGACTTACAATAGAATATGCTCAACAAAATATCCAATGTTTGTCCAGAATAGCCGAACCATGAATTTACGTTATGTTCAAAATTGAACATAAATAAGTACACATTTAACGATTTAGGGCGCATCCAGTGGTGTATTGGCTAACAAACGAGACTGTTAGAACATAATTAATGAATTTGAGTCTCCTTGGGTACCCAATACTTTCGGCCTTGTACCACAACTAAACAAAGTTTAGTAAAAAAAATACACATTTACCAATTTTTGTGGGAAGTTAAATTTCTTCTAAATCTAAAATATCAGGCTTTAATTATTTCTAGTGTAATGTTATACAATTAAAACGGACATTTAAAATTAAACATAACTAAACATAATAGCATAAAGAGAATATACTCAACAAATCGGCATTTGGATATTATAAATTTCTTTTGACCGATAAATAATCAATTTACCTGTCGATTGGATACGTTATCCCCTCCTCTCTCTCTCTCTCTCTCTCTCTCTATATATATATATATATAGTCCCCCCCACACACACACACACAAGTAGGATGTGACACAAAGTCAATTTTTTAAGTGGAGTTTAATTCAGTTTTCCTTTTCCTAGATTGGTTACCTAGCCAAGGCTAAAGAGCCCAGTCCGTCCTAATATTTACCCATAGCTGGAGGGAGAGTAGTATGGTGCAAACAGCCTCATCCAGGATTTGAACTCGGGTCAAATATATATATATATATATATATATATATATATATATATATATATATATATTTGTTTAATGGCATATCAACTTCTTACGGGTTATTTAACGCAAAAGTTGATTCATTCGTAATTGTTTGATTATAATCATAACTATTTATATTATTTGGATTATTCGGACTATTGTCCTCATCTTCATTGTTATCTGCACAAGTTTCAGCCGATGTGCCCTTCGGCCTTCTTCGGGTATTTCTTGTCGGACTCGGGAACTTTATCGGACTCGGACTCGGGAACCTTCTTTTCGGACTCGGGAACCTTCTTTTCGGACCCGATAACTTTCTTGTCATAATCGGGACAATAATAAATGATAACAAATAATACTAATTAACAAGCCTCATCTAAAAAATTCAGAGAAATAACTATTTATATTTTTAAGGTTTTCATTTTTTTAATCGCACTTTTCTACTTGACTATAATAATCACTTGTTTGTACAAAGTGATATGCTTTCAGGTATTTCTATCTAATGTCAATAATTTGCAAGTAAGTATATGGTTTCAAGTAACTTGTAATAAATTCCTTAGTAAAATATCATAACTATTACTATTACAATTACTATTCTTAATACAAAAAATGCATACAGTTGTATGGTTTCAAGTATTCCTATCTAATACAACTAATTTGCATACAGTTGTATGGTTTCAAGTATTCTTATCTAATACTAATAATTTATACACCATTATATGGTTTCTAATAACACTCCTACCTAATAATATTCATTTGTTTGGACACAGTTATATGATTTTACGTGTTTTCCTATCTAACATTAATAATTTGAAAATATCAATTTGATAAAAAAAAAAATTTAAAAACTCAGATAAATCTATCAGAAAAGCCAATAAAATCAACACCTGAAATTTGTACGAAAATGGTTGCTTTTTAAGGCATAATAAGGGGACCTCTAGACCCTCATATCTCCGTCAATTCCCAAAATTGAGCAATTTATTTGATATCATTTTAATCTACGCATCGAAATCTATCAGAAAAGCCAATAAAATTGAAAAGAGATTGAGGGAACTGGAGATCAGGGGAAGAATCGAGACCATCCAAACTGGATATTTAGAAAACTCCTGGAGACTTAAGGAGACTTGCTGCCACTTAGACTCCAGTAAAAAAAAATGAAAAAACCTGTTAAAATAGGTTTGAAAACCTCGCATCTAATGACGTGGACATGGGGATGGGTGGTACTTGGTGCACTTGGAACAGTCCCCAAGAGTTTGAAAAAAAAAAAGACTTAGGAAATTGGAAATCAAATTTGAGACCATCCAGATAACAATATTGTTATAATCAACTGAAATACTCGAAAACGCCCTGGAGACACGAGGAGACGTGTTGTCACTCAGACTCCAGTGAAATATCACAGTGATAACGATAGTGTGAAAAACTCGCAAGGAGTGATATAATGATAATAGTATATATATATATATATATATATATATATACTCTCTCGTCGATTTCGACGCATGGGGGTTCAACCAGTGAACAACCTACACAATGTTTATATTGGTGAAGGCTTGTGTTGGACCATCCACACTTTTTGGCACAATCGATTGGAAAGAATTAGTGCACAAGGAATGCCACAAACCCAATCAACGACTGTCCTCAGGTTTTTCAAATTCAGAGTTTTCCTTCTCCTATACTGGTTACCTATCCAGGATTAAAGAGCCCAGTCTTCCCTACTATTTTATCCATAGCTGGAGGGACAATATATGGATTTTCCCAATGGTATTAGCGCTATGTGAAATGCAAACAGCCTTGTCTAGGATTTGAACTCGTGTCGACGAGTCCATTATTATCCATTATGGCACAATGGATAATAGTAATAATATGGTAAAGAACAACATCAATATAAATTATTTTTTAGCGCGCCAACATTCGCAGTGATAATTTGCAACGACTTATATGGATTCAAGTAACTATTCTTATTTAATAATAATCATTTGTTTGCACAGTTATATGATTTCAAATATCCTATCTAATAATGATGATTTTCAAGCAGACCTTATAGATGAGATCCGAACAGGTACTACAACTCCAGCACAGAATGAACCTGGGAGTAATGGCAACGAAGGCTTGACTTGTTACGATTTTTGTGGCCATCCTTTAGGCTTCAAGCAAAGCGCTGTCCAGCGGAGATCTTTTGTATTAAGCAGAGCGCGATCCTTAGTGAAGAATCCTTTGGTTGCTCCTTAGTGTTCCTCGGTCTTGCAGGTCCTTCGCCAATGAGTGCAAATAGACATCTGTCAATATCAGCCGATTAAGTAGTTAACCAACCTCGTATTCGAGCTATTGATTGGCTGATGTTTAAACTACGTGACCTCGCTTAGTCTATAAATTTAAGTGTAGATTGCAGCACGGCTTATATACCAAAAATAATCCAACATGACTCTGTACTCTCCTGATATCTAGAAGTGAAGCCACAGCACCTAAAGCAGACGAGTGTCATACCCAGAATACCGCTTTTTGTACAATGAATGCGATTCCCTAACCTCTAGGATCACCAAACTTTTTTCGTGCTGGGCTGGATAATTGAAAAAATAACGCGGGCCGCATTATTGTTGTGTTCAATACTTGCTAGCCAGAACGAAAGCTCTTAGAAAAAGATGTAAAACAAAATGTATATTTCCATGTTATATTTATGGATGGGGGTGGCGTAAGATGCACAAAAACAAATTTAACCAATATACTAATTTTCAAAACATTATCAAAAACATTACAAATGAAGGACCGTCGGCTGGTCTGATAAAATGCCTTCGCAGGCCGGATCCGGCCCGCGGGTCGTAGTTTGGTGACCCCTGCTTTAGGCATAAAATAACCCTTAGACGGATTGATAGGCTGATCGCTTCTTAAGTTAGGTAGTCTGGTGGAATCGGTGCTTTGGGCCTGACTTGACCGTAGAAGGGTTACAGTCTTAGTCTTCGTTTCCTGTAAAAAGTGTTTTCGTGACGACCTCTCTTTTCCATAGGACAAATGGCTTTTCGTGTTGTACGGCCTCGCATCAGCTGTTCGCGTTGGTTATAAAAACTTTCTATTCAACGGAACCCTGGGAGGTTGTTCTATTAAGCAAAAGTAAGAGAGAGAGGGGGGAGAGAGAAAGAGAAAGAGAAAGAAGGGGAGAGAGAGAGAACATACAGAGAGAGAGAGAGAGCGAGAGAGAGAGAGATACACAGAGAAACAGACATATATATATATATATATATATATATATATATAGCGAGAGAGAGAGAGAGAGAGAGAGAGAGAGAGAGAGAGAGAGAAAGAAAGAAAGAAATAGACAGACAGGCAGGCAGGCAGTTAGAGACAGAGATACAGAGACAGAGATATATACACAGAGAAGCAGGTATTGAGAGATATTGAGAGAGAGAGAGAGAGAGAGGAGAGAGAGAGAGAGAGAGTTATATTCGTGGGAGATCCCTCGTTTTCAAAATTGTTTATTTTCCAACCGTTGTGCTGGAAAACAAATCGAGATCGCTATTAAAGTCGTCCTATTATTCACCGTTAAAATATTCGATGATGGATGGGGGAGCGAGAAAATTTGGCCAGCTGAGGTGGGGGTGGGGGTGTTTAATGCAATCACAAAAAAAACCGACAGATATTTGTTCGCTAATTGATCTATTTCCCTCGTCAAACTGTTTTTTTTATTTTATTTTTTTTATATCTATGACGACATTTCGCCGGTGTAACGTTGAAAACAAAAATTCCAACCACCCTAGAAAAAGGCCGGGGGGAGTATTACCCCCTTTGCAGAGGATGCAGTAGGCATATTCTATGCCCCACCGACAGGGGTTTCTATCTAATAAGTTAAAACGTCAATTCTTTCAAGCCGTCCGCCCTGTCGACTGGGACAGAAGAATACACCGACTGCACCTCTGCAGAGAAGCAACATTCCGCCAATGGGGCCACATGTTGGTCGTGGGTGGTGACCCGTGATCCTTAAGCCTGGAACCCTGGTGGCTGAGCAGTCCATGGCTTGCAACACTCCACTTTGGCCCTTACTTAGGCTAGACGGGCGAACGTAGAGGCGCCCTCTGATCAATCAAAGCTGTTCACGTCAAGCCCTAGCACCTATATGATTGTCCCAAACCTATTGCCCTTATGATAAATCCCCAAATGTGCTGGAAGGTGGTGGCTGAGGTCCTTGGTATGACGATAAACTACATCTAATAGTGAAGTTCAAATTCTGGAGGTCTGGGAAGTGTGGAGTACCTCTTCATCGATATTACTCCCAGGTCCACTCTGACACGGAGTGGTAGTACCTGTTAGGGTCACATCTAAGGGTTAAAGAGAAAAAAATGAGTTTGAAAAATGTTTGAAAAATTGAGTTTAAAAGAAAATTAAATACCCAAACAAGAATGACTAAAAACCAAAATATCTTCGGCATAAGATAACCCAACAAGGGTTGACATGCCGTAAAACCAACCAACCAACCAACCAGCAAGCTTCCAAGTCGTTGTTGTATCGGTACTGCAGTATGGCTGTACCACTTGGACCCTAACGAAGCGCCAAAAGAACAAACTAAATGGGAGTTGTATAAGAATACTACGTGCGCATTTAAACAAATCATGGAAACAACAGCCCCAGAGAAAGCAGCGATTCGGCCATTTTCCCCCTACCACACAAACCTTCTGAATAAGAAGAACAAGACATGATGGACACTGCTGGAGAAGCAAGGACGAACTCTTAAGTGACGTTCTCCCGTGAAAATCTGGACATGGACACGCCAGTGTGTGCCGCCCAACAAGGATAAGCTCACTGCAGATTCTGGATGCTGCACAGAGGACCTCCCGGGGGCGATGACTAATAGGGAGAGATTTTCATTGATATCCGTGCTGCCGGCACGACCTGATTTGATGTTGTTGATGATGATGATATATTCACCAACCCCTTCTCACGAGTAGGATGTGACACAAGGTCAATTTCTTAAGTGGAGTTTAGCAGATTTGAATTCAGAGTTTTCCTTCTCCTAGACTAGTTGCCTAACAAAGGTTAAAGAGCCCAGTCTGTTTACCTATTTTCCCATAGGTAGAAGGAGAATAGTTGGATGCATAACCTTCTCAAGGATATTAGAACTGTGTGAAATGTAAACAGCCTTGTCCAGAGTTTGAACTTGTCTCGCCGTGTTGGTTCCTAAGTACACAACGCGCCTCCAATTATATTCGATACCAGCCCTTGCCCACTCAGCGTATGAGTAACACAGAGGCCTGTGCATTAAAGTGAGGAGCTGATGGTAGGTGCGGTGCTCCAACTCAGACACCAAAACAATCTCCTTGGTCTAGCGTTAGTGAAAAGGGGATAGACTCCCTCGCTTGTCTGGCTGATACCGACTTTAGGCCATCGCCAACGAGATACAATTCAGCAGCCCCGGATGCTTTTGTCGGTGTCGTCAAGGTCTCGAACTACAGTGGACTGTATGATGCCTAGCTCGCCTAATACTCTCTGAGTGCAACTCACCAAAATTTCCTCTATGGCTAGGAACATAAGCTCGGAATCTACAATTTGACATGATCGTTGAGGTTTCTGCAACCCAAGCGAAACGTCTTCAACCATCTAATTACTGTACCGTGGTCAGTCGTGCCATCACCTTTTGCACAACAAATGTTTCTGGTTGCTTCCGCAGCGTTATGACCCAGTGTTGTACATTATACCCCCACCCATTCACGGTTCACCGTTCTCGGCCCCACATACTCGCGGATTTTGCTCTCAAAGTTTTTGGGGTTTTTTTCATAATTTCGGCAATTTCGTGATTTTCTTAGGCCATTTTTTAGCAGAAAAACGCTCACATTCACCCTAACTGGTAAATAATTTTAAAATAACAATGTCAGTTAATATAAAATAAAAAATTAGAAAAGAGAGATGATACAGTATAACTGGTAAATAATTTTAAAATAACAATGTCAGTTACGAACTTTCGTAGAAAGACATTACAGAGTTGAGTAGATACTTACTTGTTGCTTCATTTTTTCTGTACTATTTCTCGTCGCCATATTTCCTCTTCTACTTCTTTCGCCGTCATCTTGTCGTCTAGTCTTCTAACTGCTTCTTCCGAGGGCTAACTTTTTAGTCATGCAATTAATTAACTCACATGACATTTTTCCTTGATCAAGATTTATTTAACCCATTCTTATTCGCCGCGCGGGTGAGATTCAACCTCAGCAGTAGCACGTCTACTCTGCTTCAATTCTCAGGTTGAAATTAAATCTAAATCTAGTCACGTGTTTCTCGTAACGTGTTCTCTAGGGGTCAGAGAGCTATATCCGTTACTGGTATTTTTCCACTCCCTGATATGAAAGCCAATGGCCCCTTGAATTCTCACTACAGGGTCTGTCAACAATTCATGATACCATGAAATATAACACCGGTTCGAACTCGTAAAGCATAAGTTCCCGAATTAGACTACGTTGCATGTTCATCTGTGCAGCTTTCAGTTCACACAAGTAATGCACCAACTACCACGATACTACTATTGTATTAGTATTGTATTTATTCTAAGATTAACAGCAACAAATAAATCAATTAAAACTTAGTTCAATTCTAGCAGTTTAGCTGAACAAGACACGCTGAACACTGCTGGAGAAGCAAGGATGAACTCATAAGTGACGTTCTTCTGTGGAAGCCATCACATGGGCACACCAGAGTAGGCGGTCCAGCAAAGACGTACATAGACCAACTGATAGGGATGGCTGGCGAGAGGTTGTCATGGATATCCGTGCTGCTAGCGAGACATGATGATGATGATGATGATGATTTAACAACAAAACAATGACTAACAATATAAATGTCCGTCCCGTGTATTGAGTAAAGTTTGTGAGACATACTAGTGTGATGGAGGGGAAATATTAGGATATCTGATACTTTCTGTTTTAGTCAATTTTCGAAGATAATTTCTGATCGACGGCTCCTGGAACTGGTCAGAAATGTCTATCTGGTCTTGGTGCCACAACTTCTGGGTGCATCACATGATTGCTATGCCCAATCACAGAAAGGCTCTCCCTCATTCAACTCCACATATAGAAATAGACGTATTTTACTGACCCAACACTATCACAATCATTGCGGGTACCTAACATGGCTCTTACAATTACGTGATATATGCGCCGTAATCTAGGACGTCAACTTACATTTAAGATGAATTTTCAGATTAGGAATCGAACATACATACATACATACATACATACATACAAGTGAACAAATAGATTGATACATACATGCAAACATACATGTGGATAGATAGATATTTAGATAGATAGATAGTGAACATACTAGATAGATACATAGATACATAGATACGTACAGACTGAGATAGATAGATAGATAGATAGATAGATATGGACAAACTTAAATAGATAGATAGATAGATAGATAGATATTGACAAACTGAGATAGATAGAGATAGATAGATAGATAGATAGATAGATCAATCAAACTAAGAGAGATATAAACAGTGAATACCAATGATTGCAACAGAAAAATAGCAAAAATCACAAAAGATGCTGAGTCATAACTTTTTTTGTTATTGCTGTTGGTTTGTTTGGGGGGCGGGGAGCTACTTTTTGCTTTCATTTAAAAATAACCTTCATCTCTTTGGCGATATCAAAGGTCTCGTTGTGATCGGAATAAGAATGGTTTTCTTTTTCCGCCACGCTTGTGTCATCGGACAATTCACAGCTTATTTACGCACGTTCCCAATTGACCAAAAAGAAACAGTGGCGACACGACGTCTTGAATGTCACAAAACACACATGCTTTATGCTTCCACAATCTTATTTATCGAAACCGGACAACAACAAAAAAACAACAACATATAAGCGACCCATGTCGTATAGAAATAGCCAAGAACAGTTTTTTTTGTTGTGTGTTTCCTTTTCGAAAAGAATAGACAAACAAATAACCGTGGGGTTGAAATGGGCATATTTCCCTGGGCAGCGGTGGAGTTGGTTGTGTCGTAAGGCCGTGCGAAAGCGTGGCATTCATTAGAATTACAGGAATGTCAAATCATACACCCACCCACCTCATCCCTGCCGCAACTGCTGTCTCCAGGTGTTTACCCAACTCCGTCTTCTAAGTGGGTGCTTACCCAACCCGTTCGCACTAGTTGGATGTGACACAAGTATGGAGTATCCAGTGGGGATCGAACTCGTAATTTAGTAGTAATAGATCTGCGACAATAGCGTGCTAACCATTAGTACACTATGATGGGACGTCCTATCTTCTAAGTAGATAGATAGATAGATAGATATGAACAAATCGTGGCATTCATTACAAGAATCCGGAGACTCTCTCTCTCTCTCTCTCTCTCTCTCTCTCTCTCTCTCTCTCTCTCTCTCTCTCTCTCTCTCACACACACACACACACACACACACACACACAGACTACTAATAAATGAATAGATAGATATGAACATAAATAGATAGATAGAGACAAACTAAGATAGATAAATCGATATATAGATACATATGTACAGACTAAGATAGATAGATAGATAGATAGATAGATAGATAGATACAAACAAACTGAGATAGATAGATAGATAGATAGATATAGCAATAGCATAATCTTTACAGATCACTGCCATCCCTCACAATCCTATTACCACACCACCAGAACCTTTCCTCTCATAAGCCCTCAAATGACTCATCAAAGCCGCTGCAGACCCACAAAGTCTGATGTAAATATGACATAGGAAGGACGTCCTTCTCGTTTTGTCAGATAGATCAGATGATAAAAGTTGATGCTTATGCACCACCATATGTCTATTAAGACCAGAAGCTGACTTACAGATTTTGTTACAGATTGCACAAGACACATTGTTTGTTCCTGGAGTGTGTATGAATTGTACCTGATAAGATTTCCTATGATTGACATATCCAGCCTTAGAAAGCAGAGTTCGACCACATGTTTGACACTTCCAACCCTCCGTGTTCTCTCCAATATTACAGCTTTCGA
Source organism: Doryteuthis pealeii (assembly GCA_023376005.1). Lineage (NCBI taxonomy): Eukaryota > Metazoa > Mollusca > Cephalopoda > Myopsida > Loliginidae > Doryteuthis > Doryteuthis pealeii. The sequence goes on from CM042149.1 coordinate 30,864,883, forward strand.
AGTTGACGCTTGAGGTTTTCATGCTCAATTCTTTCACTCTCAAAACTGGTACAGCCATCATCCACATGAATTCTCCAGTCAGTTCTCTTCAATACCAGCTTTTCCCAGTTGTCAGGATCTATTTTTATTTTTACGAGGTTGCTTTTTAAGCAATCCTTATACCTCTTCCAAAACTTATGCTGTGGCATTTTGCCATCATGCAGCTAACCGTAAAGAAGTTGCTTTGGCATTCTAACATCACTCATACGTACAGGATGACCTGCCTATCGCATTTGGGCCGTTATGATGAGAGTTTCAATGCATCCTGCCATTGTAAGGACTTCTGTGCTAGGTGTGTTTGAATTCCACTTGATGTTTTAGAATGCGTCTCAAATATTTCTGACGAAAGTGTTCAAGAATTATCAAATGTCTTCCAAACAATGTCCATGTTTCCGAATAGCACAATAGAACACTCAAAACGCAGGACCTATAAACCTTCAATTTTGTTTTATGGGTAATGCTGGTATTGGACCATAACCGTTTTTCGAGCCTTCCATAGGCCACAGATGCCTTCTGGATGCGTAGGGGAATCTCAGCATCCAAAGAGCCATCACAAGTCAGTGTACTTCCCAAGTATGTGAAAGATTCAACAATATCCAAACAAGTACCATGAATGGTTATAGTTGGTTTGATATACAGTTCACTTTTTACGAGGGTGAGCATTAACTTTGTCTTCGTCAAGTTTATTTTTAATCCAAATGCAGTGCACGAGGCAGCAAATAGGTTCACAATATTTTGAATATCCCCCTCAGTATGAGCCAGAAAGTCAACGTCGTCAGCGTAAAGGAAATCTCTGATAAATGTGTAGGATGTCTTTGACTTGAAGTTAAATCTTCTGAAGTCGAAAACTCTTTCTGTGGTTCTAAATTTCAAGAGGGCGCCCTTCTCACAATGCTAGAA
>CM042149.1:30870821-30880821 GCA_023376005.1 Doryteuthis pealeii
TCTCCCTAGTCTAGCGCTAGCGAAAAGGGGATAGGCTCCATCGCTGTCCGTCTGATACCGATACTGACTTTACTTAGTAGCGTAAGCTGATGGCCTTTCACTGAAGTCTGAGAGTGATATTAATTGTAGTTGGTGCCCTTGAAATGGTCCCCAAGAGTTTAGAAAACATACTAGAGGAATTGGAAATCCAGGGAAGAATCAAGACCATCCAGACAGCAGCATTGTTAAGATCAGCTAGAATACTCAGGAGAATCCTGTTGTCTCTCAGACTCCAGTTTACACTGGTGGGAAATAGTAGTAAGTAAAGTCAGCGGGGTGGCCTATGTCGGTATCAACCGGAAAGCGAGGGAATCTATCCCCTTTCCACTAGCGCTACACCAGAGAGGTTGGTTTTGTGTCTGGGGACGGAGCGTCGCACCTACCATCAGCTTCCCACTTCACCGCATAGATCCCAGCTGTGCTACTCATGTGCCGAGTTGGTGAGGACCGGTATCGAATCCAGAACGCAGAACCTTGAGGTTCCTAAGTCGATGCTCTACCGACTGAGCTAAAACCAGCCCTAAAAATGCATTTCAACGTCTGGCTTCGTTGATGGAACCTTGACCTTAAGGGAGTGGGGAGTGTGTAATAATTTTGACCACAGCAGTAACCAGTTTTCTTCATGTAATAAACAAGAACAAGTAATCGCCAATAAATTCGTATGACTCACAAAATTCTTATTAGAGGACACAGAACAGAAACTTCTCCCCCCGACCCCTGGTACCTTACCCCCACCCCCGTCTTTCTCCCTACGCCACCCCTTGTTGTTCTTCTTCTAATGTATGATGAATTGGTCCGGTTGATAAATTTGTTCCGACTGGCTGGCCAACGTAGCAGCTGACAGAAAATGGGGTGTGCATGGAGGAGAGACAAAACATAATTTAAAAAACAGTAAAGAAAAGAAAAAAAAAGAAAAAACAAATCTGTGTTCGGCCTATATAAGAATTCCTCGTGTGTCGCAATGGAGAGCGAACTTACCTAGCATACCATTACTAGTGAGTTCGATTCTCACTGAGTGTTTCATATTTCTGGCCTTGTGTCATACAAAGCTAAGAGTCTCACGTGGTGCAATGTTTAGCTGGTAATACTAGCAGATCATTGTTAGTGAGTTCGATTCTCAATGGGTACCCTGTACCTTTGAAATTGTAAAAGAATATGGGTATGACATAAGAGTGGTACTACTCGGATGTTGACCAAGATTTTGAGGGTTTGAATCGAGACCGCCATACAATACCGAGATTGGGGGCAGGGTCCCCGTGGTGTAGTGGCTAGCGAGCTGGACTGCGACATCGTAGTTAGCGAGTTGAACGCTATTACGTTCACTTTTGGACTGATACCCTTGGATAAGATGTGTCACATCGGATAAGAGCATCCGGTGAGGATCAAATTCACTATTCAGTAGTAATGGATCTAACCATTTCAACATGATGGGGCACCCGTTTTATTCATTGCATATTTCAGTCACGAATACTTTTTAACTCTTTGTCTACTTTAAACCGCTCATAGTGGCTCCTACCTCTGTAATCCTACCGTAAACCGCTGGCAGCGGCTTTCGCACGTGTCACTTGTTTACACTGAAAAAATCACTGCGTGAACACCCTTGGCATCATTATTTGAATAGAATGAGTTCTGTGGTGAATTGATAGTGAACTTTGAAATATCCCATCAAAACAGGGAAAAATACCAGGGAAATTTTGTACAGCCGTGGAGGAAATTTGATTGGCAAAGAGTTAATAGACCTTTTATTTTTCTATTCAAGTTACAATATAAAACGACTCCACCATGTTCCTTTTCGACAGCGATCTTTTTTGTTTGTTTGTTTTTTCGTTTGACGTCGTAAGTGGATGAATATTTGTATTTTCAATTAATCCTTCACAGATTTAGTATAAACGTGTTACAATAATTTTGATATTTCGGACTGTTGTCCTCATCTTTATTGTGGTATCTATAAACACAATATTCAGGCCGCTGTACCCTTGGGCCTTGTTCAGGTGTTTTTTATTTGCCTTAGAATAAAGTCATCATCAGACAATAACCTTGAATTCAAGCTTAGTTTCGGAGCGCCTTGAACTAGTGGTAACGATATTAAAGCTCCAAAACTACGCTTGAATGCAGGGTTATCGTCTGATGATGACTTTATTCTCAGGCAAATAAGAGACACCTGAGCAAGGTCCGAGGATACAGCAGCCTGAACATTGTGTTTCTACATACCACAATAAAGATGAAGGACAACAGTTCAAAAGATTTATTCACATAAAAAATACAGACAAATAAAATGTACCAATGTTCAGAATTTGCACGGAACGGAAACTTGCTTACTATTTATTTATTTATTTTTTTGTTAAAGGGATTTTCTCTAAAAATTATTTACAACCTGCTAACACCTATATCAAAATTCAACACAGCATATAACGTATAAGCTTGAACAATATTTCCCATGTGTGTCCACCTACCTAAGAATATTTTCTTTGTGTTGCCTCCAACGTAAAAAAAAATACCTTGTATCCTCGTTCCACATAAAAAAAATATTTATCTTGAGTTCACTTACACCTAAAAAAAACAAAAAACGTTTCCCTTGTGTCCCCTTGCAGCTAAAAAGTTTCCATTGTGTCCTCTTGCAGCTAAAAATGTTTCCATTGTGTTCCCTTGCAGCTAAAAATGTTTCCATTGTGTTCCCTTGCAGCTAAAAATGTTTCCCTTGTGTTCCCTTGCAGCTAAAAACGTTTCCCTTGTGTCCCTTTCCAGCTAAAAATGTTTCCCTTGTGTCCCCTTGCAACTAAAAATGTTTCCCTTGTGTCCCCTTGCAGCTAAAAACGTTTCCCCTGTGTCCCTTTCCAGCTAAAAATGTTTCCCTTGTGTCCCCTTGCAACTAAAAACGTTTTCCTTGTGTCCCCTTCAAGCTAAAAACGTTTCCCTTGTGTTCCCTTGCAGCTAAAAACGTTTCCCTTGTGTCCCTTTCCAGCTAAAAATGTTTCCTTTGTGTCCCCTTGCAACTAAAGACGTTTTCCTTGTGCCCCCTTCAAGCTAAAAACGTTTCCTTTGTGTTCCCTAGAAGCTAAAAATGTTTCCCTTGTGTCCCTTTTCAGCTAAAAATGTTTCCATTGCATCCCCTTGCAGCTAAAAACGTTTCCCCTGTATCCCTCCCAGTTAAAAAAACAAAAAAACTTTCCCTTGTGTCCAATTCCAGCTACAAAAACTTTCCCATTGTGTCCACTTTCAGCTAAAAAAAGTTATCGTGTGTCTCTCTTCCACCAAGAAATATTTTCCTTGTGTCCCCTCCTATCTAAAAATATTTTCCTTGTGTCCCCTCCTATCTAAATATATTTTCCTGGTATCCCCTCTCGGTTAAAAATGATTCTTATATCCCCCTCCCACCTAAAAAAAATTCCCTTTGTTCCCGGTCCCCCTCATTCACAGCAAAACATATTTCCCGTGTGTTCCCTTCCAGCTAAAAATGGTTAACACATGTCTCACTACCACCTAAAAATGTTTCTTTTGTGTCTCTCTCCCGCCTAAGGTGGTCGGCAAGGCCCCTTCCAATCGATCAGCTGGTCAAGTCAAGACCTAGCACCTATATGATTGTGCCGATCGTATTGCTGTTATGGATACCCCCAAAACCAGTGGTTGAAGATCTTAGTGTCCTAGGTATGACGTTAAACTCTATCTAATGGTAAAGTTCCAATTCTGGAGAATGTGGAGTACCCCTTCATCCCCATTACTCCCAGGTCCACTCTGTCCCGTATTGGTAGTACTTGTTAGGGTCCTATCTATGGGTTAAATGAAAAAAAAAATGAGTTTAAAAACTATGTTTAAAAAATCTAGTTTTAAAGAATTGAATATCCATCAAGAATGAATCAAGCAAAACATCTTTGGTATAAAATAACCCAACAAGGGTTGACATGCCATAAAATCCAACCAACCTACCAATACTCAGTTGTTGCACTATGCGGAAACTTAAATATCATTGGTTATTTTTCTTTTAAAAGTGATTTTCTCTAATATTATTTTTTTTTAAAACTTGCTCATACCAGTGGATGAGTAAGTGTTTGAAAAGAATTGATGGCAACCGACAAATGAGTAATAATTTTGGAGGGTTGAAATTCAAAAATATTCAACTTTGAAAAGGCTTGAGGCATAAAATTTATGACTTCGTGATCATAATTCAAAAGGTCGACCAGTAAACAAGATCCAATATTGCATGAGAATACATGGTCTCACATTTCTTTTTTTTAAAGTAAACTAATAGAATCTGTTATCACACACATATATATATATGGTTATATATATATATATATATATATATATATATATATTTTACCAACCCCTCCGCATGAGCAGGATGTGACACAAGGTCAATTTCTTAAGCGGAGTTCAACAGGTTTGAATTCAGAGTTTTCCTTCTTGTAGACCGGTTGCCTAACCAAGGTTAAAGAGCCCAGTTTGCTCTACTATTTATCCAAAGCTAGAGGGAGAGTAGGATTCATACCTTTCCCAAAGGTATTAGCGCTAAGTGAAATGCAATTACCACATCAAGGATTTGAACTCGGGGTGACGAGTCCAATTCCCATGACTTTAACCATTATACCACGCGCTTCCATGTGGTTATATATGGTTATCATCATAGGAAATGGACATGATGAGATGAGTTCAAATCCTGGACGAGACTGTTTGCATTTCGCATAGTGCTAATACCCTTGAGAAAGGTCTGAATCTCCGTCCAGCCAGAGTAAATAGTAAGACATATTGGGCTCTGTAACCTTGTTTAGGCAACCAGACTAGCAGAATTCAAACCGTAACTTAAGAAATTGACCTGGTGTCGTATCCTACTCATGTGGAGTGGTTGGTAAATATATATATATATATATCTTATTATAATGGAGATTGTGTGTTTTTCTGTCTGTAACCGAAACTATATCACTACTCAAGTCACAATTCCCTTAATTATTTACGTCAAATTTTCCATGGTTTCATTCTTTTAAACCTTCAATTATTAATAAAATTGTTTTACATTATTAATACTGTTGACCATATCTACATACTAATAAAATGTGATTGTATTTATATATACAACAAAATAGCGGCATACAGTATGAACGGGAAGGCTTATTTGCATATTGATATTTAAAATTTGATTTTAATAAATATGTGCTTGGTATTATTGATTTCTAATTGTTTGGTTTTATCTTAATGAATATGAGCAAAAATCTCGGAGATAAATCTTAAAATAAAATTATTTACAAGAAGAAATAACTGTAATTTTATTCTTTACTTCCTATTTTAACTAAATAGTTAAATTAGGAAAATGTACCAATGAAAGAAGGGAGTAAGCGTGCATATATTTGCTAGTATATATAATTTTCAAACTTGGTTTAAAATAATGAAATCCTAATTGTTTTAAAGTTTGTTTGTTTTTTTCTTCCAAGTTTTTAAACAGTTTGTTTTATTATCTTGAAAGACCATTGTAAGTGAGTTTGATTCTCACTAGGTGCCTCATACTTTTGACTTTGTGCCAAACTAAACTAAGCTTAGTAAATGATTATAGGTTAGCACATGTAGTATAATGGTTAGAGAGTTAGGCTAGCATACCATTGTTAGTGAGTTTGATTCTCACTGAGTGCCCCATATTTCTGGTCATATGACAAAGTAAGCTAAGCTTAGTAAATGATTACCTATTTGTGCAAGCCCTAGCACCTATATGATTGTCCTAACCCTATTGCTGTTATGGCAAATCCCCAACCCTTTTTATCATATTTAGAGCACAGTGGCTGAGGGTCTGTGTGTCCTGTGCAAGACATTAAACTGTATCTGGTGATATTCCAGTTCTGGGGATATGGGGAATGTGGAGTACCCCTACATTGCCATTAATCCGAGGTCCTACCTGACCTGGAGTGGTAGTACCTGTTAGGGTCTCATCTATGAGTTAAATAGATTTAAAAAATGAGTTAAAATAAATTGAGTTTAAACAAGAATGAATTAAACAAAACGTCTTCGGTAAAAAATAAACCAACAAGATTTGTGTTAGGAAGACCTAACGAAAATAGAGTTGCTCCCCTTGATCAGTAGGGGACTGATAGGAACCCAGGAGTGGGGATTCCACCATGTCACTTTTGGATTAGGGTTGGTTGTGAATGGAAGCACGTGCACAGCACGGTTGAGCTAGTCAAGTCCCTCTTAGGGTAGGAGCATTCTCTACCCTATGTTAAATAAAACCTTCTTAATTTTCAACCATCTGGTCTTGCATTTTCATTCAGTGTTCCGTATTTTATCTGTATGTAAAAACATAATAGTTTGACATGCAATAAAACTAACCGACCAACCAAATACACGTATTTTGAGCATTGAATATGCTTTATACTGGGATTATGTATCACTGCATATACACATATATAGGTGCAATGGTTACCATTGTAGGAAATGAATATGGTGACCCAGGTTCAAATCCTGGACTATGATTTAAAAATTGACCTTGTATCATATCCTACTCCTGCAGGTGGACCTGATTTTTATACCTGTGAAGTCATTCATTTTTTTTTTTTTTAAGCCAAAGGTTGTTCCTCATCCTTTTCATTATGCCTGAGTTTCAACCTTACCAAATTATCAATTATATATAATTTGACCTTCAACTTTTGGTTGAAAAATCAGGTCTTCAAAATTCAACCTATACATAGGGTAAATAGTGGAGGCACTCATTGTGCAATGGTTATCATCATAGGAAATGGACATGGCAAACCTAGTGTAAATCTTGAATGAAACTATTTGCATTTCACATAATGCTAGATATGAATCCAACTATTCTCCCTCCAGCTATGTGTAAATAGTAGGGCTGACTGCACCTTTTAACCTCAATATGGCAACCATTCTTGGAGAAGGAAAACTCTGAATCGAAACCTATTAAACTGCTTAAAAATAGACTTTGTGTCACATCCTACTTGTGCGGAGGGGTTGGGTAAATACATATACATGTTATATGCATATTCATATTTTTATGGAGTAAAAGTTATATATCTTCTATTATTATACTAAAGCTGAGATTATCAACTTTCTTTTCCTAAAGGGTTTTTTTCTATTTATGTTATGGACACAATATTTATACTTATATATTGCTTGGTTTTAGGACGATCCATTGTTTAAAAAAAATCAGTTTAATTGGTTTTAATTAGCCGTAATTAGCAATTAAGTCAACAACCGAACAATCCCTGTCTAAAATCATAGCTGACGCTCTTGCATTCTCGCTATTTGTCAGTTAAGGGGAGTAGAGAGAGTGAGAGCATGTAAGGGTTATACTAAAAAAACAAGCAGTCAGAGAATCCACCCTCTCACCCACTTCCCTTTCTCCAGAGAATAATTTTTGTTTGTTTTGCTTTAATCAGTGCCTGACTGCTGAGAGTCCCCCCCCCCTCTCTCTCTCATACTTGTACTGATACTACTCGAGGGAAGATAAGATAATTGTTTGATTTCTTAAAAAATGTAAATAAGATTCCGACTGACTTCTGAAGACAGTCGGAAAATTAAAACGAAAAGTTTTTTAGCAGTCCCCAATAACAGTTTAACTACAGTCTATGAATTAACATTTTGCGAATTGGGTTACGGTTTTAGGGGATGAATGTTGTTTTTAATTACATATTGCTTAAAAGAAATAAACAGCAAAAAAAAAAAAATTTAAAAAAATAAATTACTATACATTTAATGAATTAATGAATTATTGAATCTCTTATTGAGACAGTTGTTTGTGTTAGTATTGCAATGTATAATTTCAATTAAACTTAGTTTAAAAAATATATTTTTCAACATTAAATGTATAGTAATTTGTTTTTTTTGTGGTTTATTTTTTTAAGCAATACGTAATTAAAATCAACCTTAATCCCCTAAAACCGTAACCCAATTCGCAAAAATGTTCATTCATAGACTGAAATTAAACTGTCATTGGGGACCACCAAAAAACTTTCTGTTTTAATTTTCCAGCCGTCTTCAGAAGTCAGCCAAGATTCATACACTAGGTGACTTAAAATTGTTTTCCTGGCTGTAAAAAAAATTAAATACAATTTATGTCATGTTTTAAAATGTGAGTGAAAATTTAGGAAGAGTGTTAAACCTACTTTATACTTATTTTACCAGCTCTGTAAATATTTACTGCAATTTTTTTTTTTTTTACATCTTATGAAAGAAAAATATACATCGAGATTTGTTCTGTTTAAAAGGAGGGCGTCCTAAATTTTCAATATAATGTTTCCACAAAAATTATTAGTTAACAATAATAAACTAAAGTAGTTATTAAATAGATATTTGTTTTTAAAATCTAGAAATAGGAAATTTGAAACTTAAAATTAGGCGTTTCATATTCGAAATGAATTTTAAATATTAATTTACCATAGCAGAAATACGGTTTTGAAATAAAATAACTGATGCATTATAAAATTTATTTATTAATAAATCAACACTGAAAACTTCATTAAAATTGGAAAATTCCCAGATTTTTGGTAATTTTTTTCAATCGGGAGGGAAGGGTAAATTTATTTTGTAAAATACAGATTTTACGTCATCTTCGACAACGTTGATGTCCATGTTTACGATAAATTGGCACAAAATTGACCGAATAGTTTAAAATGTATTAAAAATAAATTACATTATTGTGATTTTTTAACAATCTAACCCAAGCTCAATGGGTGACCCAACGGGTCACATCTTTTCTAGTATATATATATATTTATATATATTCTTCTGTAAGAAGTGGCAATCACCATATATATATATATATATATATATATATATATATATAGATAGATAGATAGATAGATAGAGAGAGAGAGAGAGAGAGACAGAGAGAGAGAAGGTCAGCTATTTATTTTTTACAGAAGACCATCTCCTCAGTCCTACCCATGGGAACATATATACCCCCTCAGGCCAACTCCATCTTCGCAAGCCCAGCTGTATATGCAACAAGCAAAAATACCTGTCTTTGGCGTTGACATTAACCCTGTGCACTCTCATAGGTCTCCTCACACCTTCTGCAGACCAACATACATTGTCACAAAATTGACATCAATTACTTGTTGGTTGCTGACATGTGTAAAATCAGCCTATGATCATTTCCCACCATGAGATCTCATAGGACTAGCACATCCAGCTTTAGACAAACAATCCCTACTGTAGATGTTACAAACATATTCAGGCTGAAATGTGTCTGGGACTGAGGTCCAGTTCTGTTTCCAATGTGCTTGTTTCAATATAGAGCGTTTGATTCTCTGTAATTCAAATGCTTTATAACGATAATCGATCACTATTTCCCAGACGGTTCGATTTCCATCAGATGCTACCCTAATCGTCAACATCTACACTACCTAAAGGTTGTAAGGATCGACAGGTGTATTATGTATGAATAATTGCCACTTATATTTATGGACTTTACCAAAATCAGCAGCAGGCATTAACAAATGAAAAATATCAGAATGCATTTAAGGTTGTTGGTAATTGTCCCAAAATCAGTTGCTAACTGGACTTAATACCAGAAGGACTACAGCTAGATTCTCTGCTTGTTCTAACTAGGCTTTCTACTACTGAGACTACACCCTTTTCTATTTACCAATAGAAACCTAAAATGGCAACTAGAAATGTAACAAATATTTACAAATATATCCCTTACTGCCTTTTAAATAAATACAAGCATCTCTTTTCTGTACAAGATTATTAGCTCTTGTACCCTGGACAAAATGTTTGGTTTTGTATCATTTTATTTATCATTCATTCTTTGTATCATTTTATATATATATATATATATTTTGGGAGATTATGTGCTTAATTAAAGTCATACCTAATTTGTTAATTAATTAATTATAATTAAATTAGGTATGACTTTAATTAAGCACATAATCTCCCAAAAATTGTCGGCCTTCGCCATTTCAAACACATTGTTTGTTCACTTCATATATATATATATATATTATATATATATATATATATATAC
>CM042149.1:30885821-30958321 GCA_023376005.1 Doryteuthis pealeii
AACACAAACAACAAAATATGTTAAAAGTAAGTGAAAAGGTAGAATTTTAATGAATGAGCATGGTAATCATTATATATATATATATATATATATATATATATATGGGTGAGGTTTGATCAAAAAGTATCCAGCCATTTTGCCTATCTAAAGTACCGGTTGTGTAGCCTTGATGTAACTTGGCAACCAATCAGATATATGTTAAAGCTCTCTGATGGAGTTGCTCAGTCAGCAGAAAATTAGCTTCTGTACAGTGCGACCATAGCATTCACCATGGCCATTTTTCTCTGTAACTTTTGACTTTCTCCCCCAAAGCTGAAAAATTGCTATTGAAAAGAGATTTCCAAACCCCAGATGAGATTAAAGGGAATGAAGCTGATAGCAATTTCAAAAGAATTTGCAGACTGTTCCATAAAGAGGAAAGGATACTGGGATTTTTCATTAATATTCAAATGGTTGGATGACTTACTTTGCATATATATACATAACATTATATACACATACTGCAAAAAATAATAAATGAAATAAAAACAATAGTTGTGCAGCCAACAAAGCCTTCCTCAGATGATGTTTCTGGGGTCAAGCATGGTTTCAGGGCCAAAGCATTATTGCCACTAACTCAGAACACCCCCAAACTCAATATATATTACCTTCCTATAATCCTTTGTTGAATTCACAACTTTCCAACAACAAAGTGTTAATTCAATGATAAAGATTTGAATTAACTGACTAGATGACATGTCATCACACTGAATATGAACAAGAATAGAATTTCCATGAAATCCATGTGCAAAGTCAGTGTACAATATCTCAATAACAAATCATTAATTCAATGTCAATTTTGAATCATATGACGAGATGATAACATCAAATTCATTGGAAAACCAAGATAACATTCTACGTAGTTCAAACAACTACTTTTTAAACTAGTAGGCTTGAATTAGCTTATTAGATGACACTGAATATGAACAAGAGTTGAATTTCCATGAAATTAATGTGCAAAGTCAGTGTACAAGATCACAATAATGAATCGTTAATTCAATGATGTCAATTTTGAATTATATGACGAAGTTGATAATGTCAGATTTGTATAATCCTTTGTCGTATTCACAACTTTCCAGCAACAAAACATTAATTCAATGATATAAGATTTGAATTAACTGAATAGATGACATGTCATCACACTGAACATGAACAAGAATAGAATTTCCATTAAATCTATGAGCAGTCAGTGTACAATATCTCAATAATAAATCATTAATACAATGTCAATTTTGAATCATGACAAGATGATAATGTCAAAATTCATTGGAAAGCCAAGATAACATTCTACGTAGTTCAAACAACTACTTTTTAAACTTGTAGGTTTTGTTCCATGCACAGCTGCTTTCACTTTTTTTTTGCAGCATGTGTACACTATATATATATATATATGTGTGTGTGTGTGTGTGTGTGTGTGTGTGTACACTATATATATATGTGTGTGTACATATATATATATATATATATATATATATATGTGTACACTATATATATATGTGTGTGTATATATATATATATATATAATATATATATATATATATATATATATATATGTGAAGACTATATGTATATATAAATAAATATATATATGTGAACACTATATGTATATATAAATAAAATATATATATGTGAACACTATATGTATATATAAATAAATATATATGTGAACACTATATGTATATATATAATATATATATAACACTATATGTATATATATATATATATATATATATATATATATATGTGATATATATATATATATATATATATATATGTGAACACTATATGTATATTATATATATATATATATATATATATATATATATGTATATATGTATATATATTATATATATATATATATATATGTGAACACTATATGTATATATATATATATATATATATATATATATATATGTGTGTGTGTGTACACTATATATATATATATGTGTGTGTGTGTGTACACTATATATATATATATATGTGTGTGTACACTATATATATATATATATATATATATATGTGTGTGTGTACACTATATATATATATATATATATATATATATAACTATATATATATTATGTGTGTACACTATATATATATGTATATATATATATATATATATATATGTGTGTGTGTGTGTGTGTGTGTGTACACTATATATACATATCTGGTTCATTTGGCAATTTTAGGACAAAGAATAAAAGTAATTCTGAGAAAGATACCTGTAATTAATCAAAATTCAATTCATAAATAAGGTTTATACTTTAATATTCCCATTTTTTTTTTCAGATGGGACACTAAATCTTAACAAAATTAATCACAATTCTTGTATATTGAAGATCTACAAACAGATTTTCCAGTTACCTCCATTACCAGTGATTTGTGATCGGAAATAATTCTCGTTCTGTTGGTCATAACCCCTAGAAAGCACCTAGCCCACTGCACTAAAAGGTGGTATGGCCAGGGTCAATCTCTGATTTACCCCAAAAGGAGGAATGCTGATGGAACTAAGCTGTTTTTGGCACCATCCACATGTACGCGGGAGGGGCTCTATTTAATAAAAAAATTAAAAAAATGATCAAGCTGATTCTGCCTTCCTGAAGAGGCTAGATAAATATCTACCTTTGTACTGTGTTATACACACAAACATATATATATGTGTGTGTAAATATATTGGAAAGGTAAATAATCAACACAAACAATCAATTCAATTAATATTTTGTCTCTTGATCTCAGATACTTCATCAGAATGAATGAAGTTTCTGAAATTAACAGAGATGTAATATTAATTGAAGTGATAGTTTGTAGCCATCATTCATTTTTCCAATATATTTCCTCACATTTTGCCAGATCTTTCTTAATCTGTTATTTTCTATATATATATATATATATATATATATAAAGAGTGAGTATTAGCTTTTCCTTTTTTCTTCTTTTTTTATCAGACTTGTATCCATTTTCTCTGATCGTTGTTAAAATGTTTATTTTTTTTAAAATCTTTTTTTAATTAAAAAAAAAAAAAAAAAAAAAAAAAAAAGGAAAAGGGGGCTTTGTTAGAGCTACCCATATCCTTTATAATAAAACAATATAGATCCTCATTCATTAACATACATTACACTGCACTACCAGATAGGAACAGAAGCAGGGAGATAAGCATGTATCGTTGTTTTGTTTTTCATATCGTTACTTAAGAAAAGAAATTTGAAATATTTAAAAAAAAAAAAAAAGTGGGGGGAAAAGGAAAAAATATTTGTGAGACTTTTTTTTTCAATAAGAAAGAAAATAATTAATCAAAGCAATTATTATGTCATTCGCCTTTTGTGTTCAATAAATGCTGTTTTATATATAAATAAAAAGGTCCAGTTTATTACACTTTATTAGACCCCCATTTTTAAGACAAGATACAAGAGGTTGAAATGAAGAGACATTCATATTTCAGTTATTTGGTTTATAATGAAGTTTTTACATTTAAGATGTTTATAGGAGGGTCTTTTCTTCTTTTTTCCCCTCTAAGATGATGTGTTTCAAAATTATGATACTAGTACTATATTTCTGTCTGATAATAGGTGCTACATTTAGTGTGTGAAATGTATATGTAAATGTAACAACTGTTTTGGGACAGAGTTAGCAATTCAAATTACATGAATAAAATAATTATGACAATACCATTCTTTTTAAAATATACAATGAATGATTTGTTATCATAATAAAGAGAATAATTCACTATAACTGATGTCATCAGATTTCATGATACGATTAACAAAAAAAGAGAGGAACACTAACAAATAATTAAAAATGTATAGCATTGATAAAAAAATATTTTCAAAAATACTAAATAATGAATCAAACATCAAATAATGATTGTATTAACAGCAATGAAGCAGAAACGATTAAGTAAAAAATGTAATTAATTCATAATAGAAAATTATTAATAATAATAATGGTGACAATGAAAAAGTATAAGTAATTTAGAGAACCTTATGACAAAGTATAATAACAATAAGAAAAATCAAGAAAAATAAATAAAACCATTTTTTTTTTTTTGCAAATGAATATTATGATTTTTTTTTTTGATTTACAAAACATTTCCAATGCTTTTTTCTTTCTTTTCTTTTCTTTCTTTTGCTTCACTTAAAAAAATCTTTCTTCTGTTGCAATGTATTATATTTCAAATGAAGAGTAATCAGTCTTTCTCTGTAAGAGGGTGACCTGTTCACCAAGTCAAGTCTTTTTGTTTTGTATGTTTCTGCTATATTATAATATATATATATATATATATATATATATATATATATTATTTATATATAATATATGTATGTATGTCTATATATATATATATATATATATATATATATATATATATTCATTTATATATGTGCACTTTTTGTTTGTTTGATTTTTTGGTTCATTTCACAACCATCATTTCTCAGTCAGTGCTGACCACGCTGAAATATAAAATTATTTTCGTCATTATACAATAAATCACAGTACATAGATTTTATCATCACACAAAACAATCTGAAAATTGTAAATAAATACAATCTTTCTTTCCCCTGAACACACTGGATCAGCTTTAATAAAAGCATTGCAATAAACATTACAAAACTCACCCTTTTTCTGCAGTTAGATTAAAAAAAAAAAATTTTTTTTAAATTTGATATAAGCCTATAATTAAGAAAGACGACCAAGTGTAGCAAAAAAGATCTGTTCAGTACCAGGTTAACTGCAAAATACTTTGACCTGTTTTAAAATCTCAATTGTTGGGCCATGTACTAAGTCACACATTTAACTCTCAATGCCTCTTAGGACCCAATGTAAAAAATTTTTTTTTTAAATCAGCCACTATGGTGGGCCAACATTTAGGAACACTCTTTAAAAAGAGTACATATACATTGATTTTTATAAGCCTGTTTACCCACCCCTACCCAAGTACCTTGCAATTGTAATCTAGAGCCAGACTAAGTTCAGTAATAAACACAAGCTCGATAAATGCAGCCTCCTAACAAAGTTGACCTTGTTTGACAGGTCTTGAGGATAGTAACAAAAACATGCAAAAATTTGTTTTTCAGTGTTTAAAGACCACCATTGGCAGTAATTAAGTTTGATGTTGAGTCACATCTAAATCATGGAATATACAAATGGAAATAAAAGAAGTACTCTCTAATTAGCATTTAAGAGTTATCTCTTGGCAAATTGTAATGATCTGGGTAATCTTGAATGCTGAACCCAGAATATTGAGTTGAAAATTGAATTGATAATAGCTGATTACTATGTATATCTAATACTAGAAGTGGCTACCCAGTGTCACCAGGGTAGAGGAGAGGGAAAGGCAAATAAACCTAGTGTATTGATTTGTTTACTTTCGAGATTTACAAATGCTGGACATTTTTAAGTAAAATTTCAATGCTATTTCTATGTATATTTTAATTTTGAAATATCTTCGAATAAATCAAATCTTCATAATTTTAGTGCAAAAAGCAAGAACTGGTGATATCTAATATATATCTAATATATATATATATATATATATATATATATATATATATATATTACTTTGCCGTTAATTGTTTTATTTTTGGAGTTTTGTCCAGACATAAATACATGCATATATACCAACTGCCCTTTATACATGTATAGATAGTTAGATGTTAAGTACTGCCATTTAAAATGAAGTAGAATTTGACATCCAGGCATTTTATAACAATGGCAAACCAATTCATATCTGGTACAAGAACATTTAATACTATCAACTCATAAGCTTGACATTTTAGACCAGATACTATTTTACTTTACACCATAAGCCCAATATTTCAAGCTCATGAAAACCATATCAGATAGTAACAGCCTTCGTTTTAAGTGATGGAATAAATTTAAACAAAGTCAGCCCAGCTTAGAATACACTGACTGTATTCCCTGTAGACGGGTTGGACCCCCACCCCTAAAAAAAACTTTTTTTAAAATGTCCTGGGTATGACACTAAACTGCATCTGATGGAGGCTCCAGTCCTGGGGAGTGTGGAATGCCCCTTCATTGCCATTATTCCCAGGTCTACTAACCTGGATTGGTAGAACTTGTTAGGGTACAATCTATGGGTCAAATAGATGTTTAAAAATGATTTATCATATAACTGTGCAAAAAAACAACACTTAAACAACTACACAAAAGTAATTATAAACATACAATGTACACAATTGCATAATCTCTAGGCATAAAATACTCCTAAACAGGTTGATATACCATTAAAAATCAATCACTGGAATATCATTTGTGTTTTTGGGCTTTATTTAATTAATTTTTTTAATAGACAGTTCAGATCCCAGGTATCTGATTATCAACTTTAATCTTATATCTCCTTGACAATCTCATACATATTCTAAAAGGAATAACTTTTAAAGCCTTTTGAAATATATTCAAAATATCTAGATGTTGTTCTACATAAATTCATGCTGCCAAAACTGATTATTCCAGTCTTTAACACATTTCTGAGTAGCCTTGACAAAGGCAGCAATTTGCATTAAAAAAGGAAAAGAACTTATCAAAAGAAGTTATTAGAAAAAATTAAAACTGAAATAAATTAATTTTTAATAAGGAATTTTGTTGATTTTATAATTATTCTTGGTTGTGAGATTTATCAACTTTGACCTTAGAGATGGCAACATTAGCATTAATGTAAATCAAAACACCCACATGAAAATTAATTTTTTCTCAAATATGAAATAAATATATTTACCTATGAAAATGAGTTCCTTACTTTATAAAATAGAACCTTTAATTCAATGTTTCTCTGTTTCTCTGTTAATTTACAAATAGTAATTTACAGCACTTTATCTGAGAATGTAGTATAAATTAATGCCATTATGTATAATTTACATTTAAGAAATATTCAAAGAAAAATCACACCAGATATTTTTAAATGTACAGTTTTAAAATTCCCAACTATTGCTTTCACAATACTTCAAATAACACTAACTCTCTAATCGAAACTGACAGCAAATTAGATCCTGAGGGGCTCAATAAATCTGACCTTGTGCCAGACATAACTTATGTAACATTAGATCATCACTTTTAAAATATTTCATTTGTTTATTCCAGGATTACTTGCAGGAATGTAAATTTGAAATGATATAAACATGGTTGGGTAAAATTTAAATCCATGACTATCATAAGACTTAATGGTTTTACTAAGGTGAATAAGTAAGAAGAAAGTTAAGAAATTACATTTTCTCTACATACATTTTTAAGTTCCCGTGTAGCAGATTTTAAAGTTATATCATCTATTTATGTAGGGAGTGATAGAAATACCTCCCACATTAACTATTACCTGTGAAGTACAAGTGAACTTAGGCAAGTGTTAACGGTAGCTCCATCTAGTTAATGTTGTACCTTGCATTTGCTGTTGAAACACTTTTTTTAAAAGATTGGTGAAACTGTAATTGCCACCCAGAGAGCCTTTCATGCTCATTTCACGTTATTTTGGCGTGATGCTGTCCCTGATAGAAAATTGATACTTCTATGGGTTGAAAATTCTATCTGGAACAACATGTTCTGGAATTTTCAAGTTATAGTAGTATCAATTTTCTGTATGGAACAGCATCATTTCAACGATGTGAAATGAGTACAGAAAGCTCTGTGTAGCAATTACAGTTTCACTGGTCTTTAAAAAAATAAAAAAAGTGTTTTCAACTGCAAATGCAAAGTGTGTACCAGTCAAAGTCATGATTGTACTGAAATATAATTATAAAGAAATAAAAAAATAAAAGGTAACTCATTGCTAGATTGGGCTACCATTACCTCTTGCCTAAGTTCACTTGCACCACATAGGTGACAGTATAAAATGTGGGAGGTATTTCTGCCACATCCTGTAATTTTTTTTTCAAAAGATACATGGTAAAAACTGGATAATGTAACAATTAGCATTTAATATGTATAAAAACGGGGGAAAAAGATAAGGATAATTACCAAGCATAGCATAGTCTGGTACAAGACCATAAGTTTAGAGGAACATAAATTACTAGATTAGCCCACTATCCATTATTATCCCAGTAAGATTTGAATGAATATCAACCATACTCAAGAAAATTATTCTTAGAGACAAAAAATAAAAATAAGGTAACAAAGGGATACAGCAGCTTTAAGAATTTCAAATCCAAAAGCAGATACATTTTTTTTCTCTCTCATGTTAATGGATTGCTTAACCAAACTTTTCTCTCTCCAGAACATATCCTCTTTAGAAAAAAAAATGCCTTGCCATTAATTAACTCCCGACCAAGGAGGATTCATATACCATGGGCCAAAAAGTTAATTTATATAAATGTCTTTTTCTGCACTGATGCTGCATCATGTTAAATTGTTAATATGCATGATCAACATGTAATGTGTATTGTATGTGCTAACAAATGGCATTTATCAGTTGTGATATCTTGAAGATTTTAAAAAGCTGTTTTTAATAAATAACTGTCCTGTATAGTTCATTTGTAATTTTATTATTTGATTTTCACATATATAAGCAATGTTTTTGCATGTAATGTGTAATATATATATATATATATATATATATATAATATATATATATACATACACACACACACACACATACATACATACATACATACACACACTACATTTTATGTTCATATATCTAAGAACACGTTTAATTTCTGTCTCAATCTTGTGTACATACATATACATAGAAGACCCACTACGTACAGATACTGGCACTTCAAAAGTGGGATGAAATTTAACCCATCATGCTATGAAGAGTTATATACAATAAAGCATAAATGCTAGTATTTTTCATATCTCAGATCAAAAGACCACATAAATAGCAAGTTACATTGAATCCAACTCAATTTCACTAAAATTCAAATCAACCATTTTGTCCAACTAAAATATATTCAAGAAAATAATTCAACTTATTTATAATGAAGGAAAAAAATCAATTCCTTGTCTCATTGATGATAGAATATGAGTTGACAGATAAAATATTGTATTTTAAAAGCTGATTCATGATTCTTTCCCCTGTTCCGATCAATTTTTAAACAATATTCAAATACAGAAAATAAGATCTTGATTGTATCCAGGTTATTTTAATGTTTAAAATGTTAAAAATAAATGTTTAATTATTTTTTTTAAAAAATATATATTTTTTTAATTAGACCAAATCTAAGATCATTGCCAATACATTCAACACTAAATCGGCTAGTCAATAGCTTTTTCCATACTTCAGATCCTCAACCGTACAAAGAAATTTGCAATTTTTTATGCTTTTATCCATAAAGGTTTAGCATTTAATTGTTACAAGTTCTTGTAATAACTCATGTTTGCCAACTAAACTAATAAAAGTCTCTTTTTAATTTGCAAAAGTTTAAGTATGAAAGCAAAACAACTTAATCCAATAAAGAGCACTGACAAACCATTTTGGCAAAATGAAAATAAGGATCACAAACAGTATGCTAATTAGACTAGGCAGATTGTTGGGAAGATGATGTAACTGATTAAAAGTACGAATTGCTACTGTGTCTCAACACATACAACACAATGGAGATATACAGGTGATAAGGTAAGTATTATGGCTTATCAAGAAAAGATGTTTTAATTGGTCAAAATTTCAACATTCATAGGATTACTTACTATTTAGTACTTTATTATCCAAATGATGGTTTGTGAGAATAACTTGCTAACTATTACATGAGAAGAGTGCCTCTTCTCATGTAATGGTTAGCAAGTTATTCTCACAAACCATCATAACTAGGAGTGTTAATAAATAACCCAGTCAAAAATAATACTATGGCTATCAGAATTCCAAATAACCAAGTGTGTATATCTTGATTATTTGAGCTGTCTCCTATCACAAATTAATGAATCAACTACTTAATTAAAATGCCACCCTCACTACACATTTTTCACTGGCACATGTGCAAGGTATCCAGTGAAGATCAAAACTTAATACAGTAATAATAGTTCATTAGGTTAGCTTGCATAATAATCACTACAGCTGGATGCCCCTTCCCCCCATATTACATTCTTCGACGAGACAAGCCATAGTACCTATGCTTTGCTAGAACATTTTTTTCAAGACGTGATGCAAAATGAAACCCTAACAAAACGACCAATTGACGTTAGTTTTAAAATTGTATACAAATACCTCCACCCAATAGAACTTGAGTGATGCTATATGAAAATGAAGACCATTACCATATATTTGTATGCATGGGTGATTTGGTTTTCATTATAGTTATCATAAAACAATTTTTCTTAATTTCTCATTTTAGCAGTGTTTTTTTGTTTGTTTTGTTTTTTTATGGCTAAAAACAAAAAAGAAAGAATTCACAAACAAACATTGGCTGATTGAAAGAATCCCACTGATAAGCTCTTCAATAGATCTATCATAGAAATGAACACCATATAGAAGGAGCCTTTAATCAGGGGGGTGGGGTGGGGGCTAGTTTTAAAGCTTCAGATTTACACATCATTTTCCCACAAGATAATGGTGTAGTGGATATAATCTATTGTTTTATAGTATAGCAGTTTATCTGGCAGTCAATGGTTCCATTTGCAAAAGTGACATCATAAAGTATTAACTAAATACATATCCCCTTAGCATAAACAACAAAATAAGAATTATTTATCCCCATAGACTAAATAGAAGGTTTAAATTGAAATTTCTATCAGGTTACGCTTATGGTACTGGCCAAAAGGCCAGAGGGACCAACAACCAAAATAATTCCAACAATTCAAATAAATAAATCAAATAAAACTAAGCTTATCATTGATAAACAAACAAAATAGACAGTTTAGTCTTGGTTAAAAGCACAATAAGAGTAACCCAAAGCCAAACTTGTTTTAGACCTTATTTTTCTGATGTAGGTATCATTGGGGAACAAAAAATTTTGGTAAACAAGCTAACACCTGGCCCATTTACCAAAACTTTTCTTGTTCCACAATGATACCTACATCTGAAAAATAAAGTATAAGAATACCCTTACTGTACTTTTAACCTGGACTAGTTTCAATGGAACAAAATTTTTCACTATATGATCAATGCTTGCAAAAGATACAAGAAGGACCTTGAGGGTGCTAGAGTTGTGTATATCCCATGGGTGGAGTGAGGGGTGGTATAAAAGGATTCGGATGTTTTTTGGGTTTTTTTTTAAATGTCAGGAACATCATTTTTACTTGAAAGATTATGATGCACCAATCTCTATTGCCCACAATACACAATTAGCACTGTAAGCAAAAGGTAAATATCAACAAAAAGCACTAAGCTTACATATTGGAATTACTTTTTTGTTTTTAAAGGAGGGAGGGGGGGTGGCATTTTTCCTTCAGAATCAATCCTAGTAAATGATCACAAAATCACATACCCATATATTTTCTTTCATGGGAGTTATGTTGCATAATTAAAACCAGTATTGTTGTTGTTATTTCTAAGTCTAAACATAATCCTAAATAAATAATTACTAAACATTACTAAAGCATTGGTTATCTTTCAATGAACATTTGTTTTATGCCAACTGAAACTGTTTGACTAATTTATTTGAACTAGAGAGATTAAACCTATCCAAGACTAATAGGAGGTAAAGCATGCACTTTGAGGAATGATAATAAAATAAAAAATAAATTTTAAAATTTCAAATTTAAATAAAAAAAATAAAAAAAAATAAAAAAAATTGTTTTTAGATTTCTAATCAGTATTTAGTCTTATCAAAAGAGCTAATTTTTTCTTTTTTTTCAAGGATTGGGGGAGGGTTTAACACTTAAGAATTCATAATACCCCATGCCAAATTCAAATCCAGCTCTTACGTTATACATACCACAGGTGCACAAAGATTAAAATAACAAAAAAATTTGTTTATTATTATACTTCCAGACAGAAAACTTTGCTGTTTTTATCACTGTTAATATTGATATAAAACAAATAACATTTTTAGGTTAGAGGTTTTTGGATTTTTTTTCTTTCCAAAAAGCAACAGCATAATTTAGTAAAATATTCCATTGACTTTTTTTTCTCCATAGAACATTCAAAATATTCACAAGGTTAGAGATTATATATAATTATAAAAAAATTTAAAAAACTTTGTATAATACAGATGCCTTTAATCCCAATCTTAAAAAAACAAAAACAAAAAAACACATTGTGAAAAAATCAATGTATAATAAAAAGAAACCAAATAGCATCAAGAATTTATTTTAAAGTATGAACACTGAGCAAAAACGCTTTCTTTTCTTTTTCTTTTTTATTTAGAGCAGGGAACAAAGCAGTTAATTAAAACAAAATGCAAAACAAATTGTTAAATACAAAACATTTTGCATACAAACTGCAGATTGTATGCTATTTCAGGAGAGAAAAAAAAGTGACCCCTTCCCCACCATAGAGTGAATAGGTAATGTGAATAATAAAAAAATTGGTCGTGTTAAATACTGCATATTTAATTACTCTATCTGCAGGCGCCCCACCCCCCCAAAAAAAATAATTGGCACTACCACCAACACCAGAAATCAGTTCAAATCTTTAATAAAATGATAGAAGCTTCTCCACTGATCAAACACAATAAATGTGTTAGGCTCTAAAATTGTTGAAATTAATCTAAAATGATACCCATTTGACTTTTGATAAACAAGATTTTTTTTTAATTTTTTAGT
Organism: Doryteuthis pealeii; assembly: GCA_023376005.1. NCBI lineage: Eukaryota > Metazoa > Mollusca > Cephalopoda > Myopsida > Loliginidae > Doryteuthis > Doryteuthis pealeii. The sequence goes on from CM042149.1 coordinate 30,898,503, forward strand.
GGGGGTAGACAATTGAGGAGAAAAAATATTTTGAGATCTATGACTAAATATTATTGCAGTGCAAGTTCACCCCCACCACACTCCAGCAAATAATCTCTTCATGGATACTAAAAAAACTGGAATATTCCTATGATTATGAATTTGTAAAGATGACAATTAGAAATATTATTGGGTGTAGTTTAATAATGTGAAAGTAAATATAACTAAAGTATCAGTGTTACATTTTCCACTTCTAGATTGTTTATATATAAAAGTGAGAAAATGTTTATTCAATATGATCAGTGGCACTTCTTGAGACTTTATACAACTTTTGACATGAGACTGAAGAGTTTTCAAAAATAATTTTTGTACAAATAAAGAGTTTGCAATTTGTACTAAAACAGAATATACACAAAAATGAATAAAAACAAACATGATTTATTCTATTAATATTTCAAGCATGCAGCAAACATTTCCAATGGATGAACAATTCAAGTTTCAGTAGTGAGAATGGAGTTGTGAGTGTGAGTGGATGGGATTACAGCATTCAGTATTGCCAGATATATGAAGTCCAAAATATTTTCTTAAAAAGAATAAATAAAAAATCTGATACTGGAGTTTGTTTTTGGTTTTTTTTTGGTTTTTTTGGTGTTTTTTTTTAAATGTTCAAAAGTTGAAATGATCAAAACAAAACTCTGGAACACTGATTATAGTCAATAGAGTGAACATGTAAAAATGATACTATTAAAGTGAATCCAAAATGGATTTTTCCACAAGACCCATTCCAAAATTCAAATCAGTCCAAATAAATTGATGTATTGAGAGGTGAAAGGAATGGAGGAAATTTAATCAGGGTCTTGGTAGGGTCAATTCGTACTGGTCACAAAACCAGTTGATTTATAATTCAGTCCTTTCTGGAGGCTACTTAAAGATGGTTCTTGTGTCAAGCTTAAACAGCTATGGGCTTTTTAAAAAACAGCAATAAATATTGTTCTTTTGGGAAGGTTTCAGATACTGCTTGTGCTCCTGGCTGGTGATGATGATGAGGATTCTTGCAACAGGTTCCAAGTGTCTAGCAGCAACAGCAGCAGCAGCAACCAGAGTCAGCATCACATCCAGTTTTGTATAGAAGCAACCACAGCAACAGCTGAGGCAAATCACTCTCAAGTCTAGAAGTGTTGAATGCATGACAAGAACAAAACAAAAAAAAAAGACCTGAAAAATTCAAATTCATCAGACTTTTGGGAGAGAACATTTAAGACATGAAGCAACCATTCTTTTTCCCACTGAACTGTTAAGGCTGGGTCTTTTTAGCAAATGATTATTAATGCAGTTTACTTTCAAGAAGAGAAATAAATCACAAGGTACACAAACATGGATCCGCAGTGATGACAAAGACAACACATCTACAATCTTTGAAAACACTAGAAAAAAAAAAAATATTACACATTTGCTTTAGAAGAAAAAAGAAAAAGATGGGGGAGAGGGATTCTTACATCCACATTCATTTGTTTCTTGCAGAATATAAAGCTAGGAAATGATTAGTTTGCCATCACTTTATGGGGGGGGGGGGGGAAAAGCCCCAAAATGAAGATTAGTGTGAAGGAAACAGATTTCAATGAACCTTCAAAGAGCGGATAATTCATGACTGCAAAATGAGGTTTTCAGGCTTCAAAACAAGAACAAAAACAAAGAAAGAGAGAGAAAAGAAAAAAATTAGTCATAGACGGTGAGAAGACTCTGCAACCTCAGTAGATTTGTCTGGATACCAGAATGGATATATTCCCTAGAGAAACTTCAATGAATAAATGAATAAAATACATTTACACAAATTTTCAAAAGTTTAAAACTTTGTAAGTAGGTTTTGTTTTTACTACAAATATATATATTTTTAAATCTTTGTATGGATATTGACCAAGTTTAGCATAGTGTAGTAAAGTCAAGGAGGATTGAACTCACTACATCATGGCAAAGCAGCTTTATTCTTTTTTTATATATAATTTTTTTTATTCTTTACCAAAGTGCCCCCCTCCCACTTCCATAATTAGAGACCCATGCCAGCTAGACCGAGATAGCAAATAAGGAAAACAATTTTATAAAGAATACTATCAAATAATAGACAGACAGCAGTCTGTCTAAAAGAAACATGAGACATAAAATACTATTTCTTTCAGTTTTACAGACCAAGTAAATAAACTTAAACTTTATTTGCTTCTTACAATTATGTATTCTGTTCAGGATTTAGGTACATTAATTCAGAGAGCAGAATAATCATAAAACAGATAAACACTTGTCTGCATTATAAGCTAGCAATTATGGCATTTCTAAAGGAGTCAAAATCCCTTAAGCATCTAATAGAATCACAGAGGCTGATAAATCTTTAAAAAAGTGTTTTATGAATTGGTATTAAAATTTGAAAATTTTCCACTAAACTCCACATTCAAAATTTAAAGATCGATACACAATCAATTCAACATTATTTTAACTGTGGCAGCAAAACTTAAAGGAACAGAAATTGCATCTGGTAAAAAAAACAAAACATAGTTCACCCATAAAATACAAATTGTCTGTTGAGATCAATGTTTAGTTAGTCATATAAAGCAGACATTGGTGTGTGTGTGTGGGGCGGGGGGGTCTTTTTCACATTGTCTCAATATATACCATTGCTAAACACCAACAATTACACTAAGAATAAAAAATCTATGCAAATGTTTATTCAAATTGAGTAGAATCATTAAACACCACCTGTTAATAAAAGCTAAATTACCTTTTTTCCTTTTTTGTAGGAAGATTAATTAATGAAAGTTTTACATGAAGTTTACAAGTCTCTGTAGATATTAATTACTGACTATTAATTATTTTAGTTATATTTGTACAAAATATTTTAGAATTATTACAAGCACAAAAAATAAATAAAATAAAAAGAATTAGTTAAAGAAATTAATCATTTCAATATATAAGAAACTTAAGATTGTTTTCCAAATATTAGATTTATCTTTTTGGTTTAAAACTAAAAGGAGAAAAAATAAAACAAAAATATAAAGAAAAATTTTGAGAAAGCATTATAACACTTAGTTCTAGAGATTAAAGGGAGGTAACTATTACAACAAAATCTTGATGATGTCCCCTCTGGACTGTCAAAGAATTTGTACCCATCTAGTCTGCCCCTACCATTTTAATTAAAACATACACACACAGAGAAATTATCCCCAGCAAAAAGTATATATATTCAGTCAAAAGACGACAACAATTATGAACCAAAAAGATAAACTACACTAACATTTTGAGAGAAAAAAATGTTCCAAAATTTTCAATCCTTCTTTGAATTGTTAAGGAGTTTAACAGCTAAGAAATGTGAAGTTTCACACTGTGAAATGTGAAGTTTCACAAAGTTGAAATAATACAAAATTGACTGTGAGAGAAAAAGTAGGTTGATTTCAAATTATGAAATAAACAGTCAATCCCTAAACACACAATTTCAATCAGATAAAATAGGAGCAGACTAACTATTTTTCATGCTCCTAACCTTTATACTCATGTGTGTGTGTGTGTGTGTGTGTGGTCAATTACATATAGCATGGGGGGGGGCACTTTCTCAAACTCATCTTAAAAATTATTATTGCAATGTACAGATATCTAATCCAAAAATAAAATTTAAAAAATGTCATCAACTTAGTGTTGTTTATACCAATTCCACCCTCCACTTTAAAAAAAAAGATCAAAATCGGAAAAAGAATCTTAAATGTATGTTAACTCTTAACATTCTGTTGAGAATTTTTTTTAAGTCCAGAGCCCCATTCCTATAAGGATATATATAAATGGCTAAAAATGGCCTTTTCATTTAAAGTTACCTGTTATTTCCCGTAAATCAAAGACTGCTATATATGTTTAATATTACCTTTAAACAAAGGCTATGATTTGGAGTATATTAGGAAAATGTATGCAACTTCTGGCCGGGTGGAATGAGGTGGTATAGGACATTAAGAGTTAATTCAAACAACATACACACAATTCTCAGTCCATTGTGTGAAATTCTCAGACAATTGATGCCTTGCAGAAGAATATTAATACAATTTTTAAATTTGACAAAGTTACATGTTTCTAGTACATTGCAGTTTAAAATAATCATGTTCACTAAAAGATATCTATTTAGCCTACAACAAAATGAATTTTGAGATGGATACCCATTGCTTCAGTGGACAAAAAAATCTGATTTTCATTTCAAATATATGAAAAGAAAAGTAAAGAACCTGCTAATGTGTAAATTGGTGATATGGGCTAATAATGTTTATCAACTGTGGCAAGTTGTATTCACTTCAAACTAATTAGGCCCTTTGGAAAAGCAAGAATCTATCTTCAGTCTCTCCCACCTTGGTTGGCAGCGAGTCCAGAACATTGACAATTATGTAAATTAAAGTAAGTATATATAATAATAATAAAATCGTCTTTCAAAATTCATGTTTTTCTCTTTGAAGTTTATATAAAAAAAATTTAAAAAGAGAAAAGAAAGTTGTTTTTTGTTGTTGTTTTTTTTTCTTTTTTCAAGTTAATGGCAGAAAAATCATCCTTTTGCAATTCAAGCTATTCTAACATGATCCGATATACATGACATTTTTCACACCCACACACCTACATCTATGTTTGGATTTTACAAGACAGAAGGTAAAGTATATTATGTTTTTTTTTATAAATTATAGTTATTAAAAAAAATAAAATAATAACGATGGTAAATTCAATTGAACATCTAAGAAAAGTTTTTCTTTCTATGAGGAGATATTGCAATAGAAACAATATTAGTTAAAAAAGCTCAAGAAACGACGATCCAATATTGTTATAGTCATCTTCATATTATTTGGTTTCTTTCCAGATATATTGGGAGTTACTTTGAATAGCACTTAAAATAGTGAACATAAACATTGATTACAGAGCTATTCTAACAAAAATAGCAAATATTTTTTTAGGAGGAAATTAGGAAAAAATGAGGACCATGACCTTTAGGCACCCCTTCCGCGATCTCAACTCACAAGGACACTTTTCTCATTTACACAGTCAAAATCCGGTTGTTTGTTAGGGGTTAGTTTTATAAATTTAAAAAAAAAAAAAAAAAAAAAAACTCTAAAAATCATCTGTTAACAATTAACCTGATATTGACATTGTAAATGGAAAAAATGTCCCTACGAATTGAGATCGCAAAAGGGGTGCCTAAAGGTCATATGGTCCAAAAAAGAAAATCTGACTGAGTTCAATGCATAGAAAAGAGATAAGTATTAATAGCTTTTCTTAACCTTAAATTAACACAAAGCTACAAGTGTAGAGTACCTAGTTATGGTCAAACTCACAATAGCTTGTGGTACTAAATTGTTAACCCTTGATTCACAATAAAGAACACTACTAATATTTACTAAGCTTAAAAGGCTACTGTTACAGCAGTAATGGTCTTTAGCAGCAAGTCATATCTCACTTTCATTTCTTACAGTTGAGCTACAATTAGCATAAAAGTTATTGCCATAGAAAATGGAATCAGCAGTTGGGCAAATACTAAAATGTTGTAAAAAGCTGTAATTTAATCAAAATATGATTTAGTTTTTATTAAATCTTGTGACTGTAAAAAAGTAAGACATTCTACAAGTCTATCTGAGGTTAGTAGACCCTAAGCATTTTACCTATAACCTCGATATCCAAACTAAGATTATATTTACATAATGCTAGTATGCAACTTATGTTTATCCCGAAAGGAAAGGAAAGGAATGGAAAATAACAAAACCTTATTGTCTTTTTACTATTTCATTATAATCTATCAAATCAACTTGTAAATTAAGACAAAGTAGATCACACAAAAAAAAAAAAAAAAAAAAAAAAAAAAAAAATTACCAACTTTTTTTTTCTTTTGGATATTTTAAATCAGAAACTAAGAGACAGCACTTGTTTAATCATGATCCAAAATGAAGCAATTGTTCATCTTACAAAGTAAATAAGATATACAAATGTAATGGTAGATGATTACTAAATGATTGATGATGATGATGATGATGATGATGCACACAATCTTTGGACATTTTAAATGTTTACTTATATTTTGATTGTTTGACTTTAAAGCTCTTTGTAGGACCTTTTTTCATATTAGCATCATGTTGAAAAATTCATATTTACAATAAAATTTTCTGTCAACTAAGATGAACATTTTGTTTAATATTCCAAATTAGATTTCCATCCACTCTTACTCCCCTCTCCACACACACACCACATATCTATTAAAAATCATTAATAGAGTTCTAAATATTAGGAGGGATTCTTCACCATCAACAGAATCTACCTTATTTGATTTGAGAATATCATTTTCTGATCAAACATTAGCATCATGGAATAAAATGTAACCTATCATGGATAAACAAAATCACAGAGCAGTCTGTAGCAAGAATAAATTTAGGTAATGCTTTTGACTATCCAAAATCATCCAGACTCAAAAGAATAAAAGACTTTTAAAAATGAGCAGAACCTCTGCAACTAGTCATCAAATAAGGTGAGGCAATAGTAGTAGTAAAGAGAGAAATTTAGACCTTTCCTGTTGAATAATCTAACCAACAAGCAGTCACCATATCCTCAAATTACATGGATAAGTTAATGTTCAAATTTAATTACTACAAAATTAAATTTGCATAGATCATAGTATTCTTAGGGTTTTCTTCTTTAGGGAAAGATATTTTCAAATAAACAATAAAAAGAGAAATATCAAAACAAATGAACATTAAATATTTAACAATTCTAAGTTAACACTGATTGCAGAGTTATCTCAATATCAATGAAACCTTTGTGATGTGGCCAAAAAGTATTTCAATGTTATTTTATTAACACCATTTTTCAATTATTGAAGAAAAAAAAGAAAAAAAAACAACAATTTTTAAAAAAGTTAGGGATAAAATTGTTATAGCAAACAAAAGATTAGTAAAATTATTTTTAACTTTCCTCAACAGTAACATTCAAACATCTAGTTGATAAGAACGCTGAAAAAAAAACATTTATGAACATTTGTCAAATGAAGAAATAAAATAATGACAATGATGAAGGAAATTAACCTTAATTATTCTGAATTTTGATTCTTTTAAAATTAGTATTCTTCATTTTATTATTACTTTTATCCTATCATTCAAATTTGAATACATCCAGAACCTTAAAGTAAGTTATTCTCTCACTCCAATTTCCAATGACACCTGATAAAATAAAATAAAAGCAAAGACTAAGCAATAGATCATTATATCTCGAGCCAATAGTAAATCCTAATTCCATCAGGTTGTTGTTACTTGCGGTAAATGTAATGGAAATAATTGATAAGAATGCTTGGTAACCACAAAATACATAACATTTAATCAATTTACCACGTACTACAAAAAATTTTTTTTAAATCATCTGTACACCACACAGTTAATATCTCTAAAAGAATTGCATACAATTCAAGAGTCAAATGTTAATACTTTTATTTTTTTTTGTTAATTGAATCAATTGACAAAAAATAAATGGTTTAGTATGAAATTATTCTATAGATATTAAATGTAGTGTACAAGTGATTTTGTACTTAAAAGTTAAATTTAAATCTCTAGGTCCAGTAACATTTTTAATGCCTTGCCTATGTGCAAAATTAAAGATAGGTCTTTCAGCGATTGATCTATGACTACAAATTTAGTGAATTTTACTGTTATTTTTAACTCAAATAAGATTAGGAAATTAAATTCAAATTTTGAAAGAAAATATCTGCTTTATTTTGTCAATATACAACTTTATTTTATTTACTAATCTTGTGTCCTTGAAAACAGTATCTAGCTGTGTCACTTGCAAATGACATATTTAACAAAAAACAGGAATTGAAGAGTTAAAATTAAAATGTTATTCATTTCTTGTTCTGATTCCAAGTTTTTTCTAATAAGATTTTTTAAAGTCTGAAATTTCATTAAAAATTTTCAGTTTTACAAATTATTTCAATAAACAAAGTTGAATAATGCTCAAAAGATCAAGTAACTGACCTGTTTAACAGCAATAAAATAAATTCAGTGTAATTGAGATATGCACTTTAATGAAAGGAAAGAAGTGGTGAACCGTTTTTCAAGAAGATTGTTCATATTAAATATTTGGCCTAAATTAAGTAACAGTTGACAAATACAATTTTACAACTGTTAGAACACACAAGCTTTTTCATCTTCCGTATATTTATGTTTGTGTTTTAATATAATTTTATGAATACCTTTCAAATGTTATAATAAAACTAGCAATTTTTGGAACCTAAAAATGAAGGTTGAAGTTTGCTTTATCTTGAAGTAAATAAAAGAATCATCTTTCTCTACATTAGAAATTGTTACAAGAGATGAGAACAGTACTGTAGTGCAATGTTTAGATGATACATCACACCAGAACCTTTTTTTTTTTTTTTTTACCCTAGTCAAGTGAGGATCACAATATTAAATTATTCATAAGATTATGAAGAAATGTATACATTTAATTTTAGCAAATGCATTAAAAGGTTACATGGTATATCTAAGTTAATCCCAGACAAAAATTATTATAATTTTTTAAAAATTGTTGCAGGTTAAGTGTTCAGTAAAAATAAGCAAACTACTTCCACCTTCACTCTAAATAAAGTGTGCATTGTTCTCTCCTTTAAGTCTTTTATAGTTATTAATATTTTTAAGGAAACTAAGTCAAACTCAGTTATAAACTTGTTAAATATTTTTTTTTTCTTTATCAAACTTTAAGGAGGAAGAGAAGAACTGTATCGAAAACATGAATCTTTTTGAATTTCTGAACAAAGTCTTCTGGAAGAAGGAACATCTAACTGAATGATACAAGAGGAGAAAGGAAATAAAAGTGAGAACATTTTGTAAAAGAAAAGGAATGGAAATATACATGCATAAGGAAAAGTGCATTAATTAGGAGAAATCATTTTTTTGGTTTTTAAATTAGAGTGCACAATATACAAGCATGAGTTCATTTGTAAATAAACAGGATTGTTTTGTGGATTTGAAACTGGCAAAAGAGTAAATTTTGACATCCCACCACCACAAAAAAAAAAAAAAAAAAAAAAAAAAAAAAAAACCATATTCCAGAAATTGGATTTAAGTTGGTAGGAGACATTTTCCAAGAACAAACTTCATTCATTAATTGATATGTAGCTTTGTTGTAATTAATTCTACCAAGAAACCAATTTGAAGTCTAGAAAAACTATGTAATAAAAAATGTTAGTGTCAACAAGAAAGGACAAGTGAGCACCTAATTAACTCTTTACCTACTTTAAGCCACTCCCACCACAAGCTGCTGGTAGTGGCTCTCACACGTGTCACTTGTTTAGACTGAAAAATCACTAATAAGGATTTTATTTGAATAGAATGAGTTCTGAGGTGAATAGATAGTGAACTTTGAAATATCCCAACATACAAGTAATAAATACCAGGGAAATTTGGTAGGTAAAGAGTTAATATCACATCCCCAAATACAATGGAACTCATTGTGAACATCTCACTTTATGAATAGATTTCAACCTTATATAGAATCTGTCTACTTTTGACTATCCAAGATTATATATACATATAAAAATAGGATTCAGTGTGACTAGAACTCTTTCAAAGAAATGATCACATGTTATCAGTGCAAAGAAACTGACTCCTATGCAGGTGATATAGTTTCATACTAATTTATCAAGTCAAATATATGACAAGAAATACAATAACTTATTAATTTAACTTCTGTAACCTTCCACATATTTCATTATTATCATTTGCAACATATTGACAAATTACTAGGAATAAAACTGAACTTGAAAAAGAAAAATTAGTGTACAATACCTGAAATAAACGTCTGAAAATATTAATTGTGATTTTAAAAGAATTGCAATTTTTGTAAAAAATAAATCACCAAAATGTGAAAATACCTTTTTTAAAAAATGACAGCATTAAGTTTTATTTATCCTTCTTCCTCTCTTTTTCTGACTTTAGAATAGTAAAGGAAATTAAAAGCATTTTAATTCTAGGACATATGTCATTAGTATCAGCTTTTTGGACAGAAGCTCCTCCTCCCTATTTATATACATTGCTATTAATCTTATGCAAAATCTGCCTTTTATTAACCAAATGCTGTCAAAAGTTTTTTTAAAAGTGAGATTTTCACAGGTTTGGGGAGAAATAAAATGACAAAAATCAAGGTTTAAATTTTTAGAAAACAAGGCTAAAACATTTCACATTCATGCATACAAAGGAAAAATTAATAAACAAATAAAAATTTAATTAAATTCTAAACATGTGACATGGTTTTAGAGTTTTTTGGTTAGTCAAATTTAAGATTAGATTTACTTAAATACAAAATGTACATTCCTACAGTAATCTTTAAAAGGGTTATCATTATTAATCATTTGATAAAAGAAACATTTAATTTTCTTTAAACTTCCAAAACAAATAGAAAAGCTGCTACAGATTTTTTGTTTCAAAGAAGATACTCTAATTCTTGCTAAGTCATTACTTTCATCATTAATACAAGCTCATAGATTTATAAACTAAGATTGTTTTATGTATAACTGCACAGATTACTCTAAATATTTTATTATTCAAATTTCAGGTAAAAATTCGTGTAGAGAAATTGAAAAATTATTTAAACACAGATCCTATTTTAAGATCACTGAAGAAATTGGTGGCTTCAACACAATTTAAATCTATAGAAAATAATCTGAATGAAAAAAATAAAAATTAAAAATTCATGTAGAGAAATTGAAAAATTATTTAAACACAGATCCTATTTTAAGATCACTGAAGAAATTGGTTGCTTCAACACAATTTAAATCTATAGAAAATAATCTGAATGAAAAAAATAAAAATTAAAAATTCAGAGCCAGCATACATCTTTATATCGTTTTATAATTCAAATGTTACCAATTTTCAATATGAACCCACTGTAACTATAAGAAAAAGAAAAAAAGAAAAAAAAACCAATGCTTCCAATTATTATTTATAGTTTAAGGCTTCAATAAACTTTGCTGTATTAATTTTGTTTTGGTAGCTAGATTTTTCATCTTTTATTTTTATTCTAAAATATCACTTGATTATAATTTTTAATATTGCAAACTTTTTTTTAAATACTTTGTTTTTTCTTCCATGGTTTGAGCACATGGTTGCATTTCTAAGCAGATCATAAAAAGGGAAAATGGGCAACAAATTTTATAAAATAAATGATATTGTTCAAATCTAGGGAATTTTAAATTAATCATTTTTTGTTTTTAAATATTGACCACTTTGAAAAATCAAGATGTTCTAATACCTATTAAGAAAAAAGTTTGCAAGATTTTTCAAAGCAAAATATTTTGAATTAATTTAAGCAATAGAAGTAAATTTGTCTTTAAAAAGTTTCAAGCCTCAAAAGAAAAACATTAAGGGGACCAAGTTTTTCCCTTAAATGATTTGAAGAGAAAAAGTGGTTTGTGGAAGGAACTCTTCATTCCATTATAGGTAGTTTACACCAGCCAAAACCCCAAAACTTTTAAACATGAAGACCTACAAAGGAAAATGAGTGAAAATAATTCAAGATGAAAAAAAAAGAAAGAAAGAAAAGAAAAAGAAAACAATGAATAAGGTAAAAGCAACTGAATTAAAAATACTAATTTAGTTTTTAAATTAGATGTCATTCTTTCAGATAATCAGTTGAAATTTATGTTCAATTTGTATTCCATTTTGGCAATACATTAGGTCATGCTAAAGTATTTAATTTTTTAAAAGATAAAACTTTGTTCAACTAATATTTTTTTTTAATTTACTTAAATTTTCAGAAAGGCACAAAGAATATTTCTTTATTTTGAAATCCAAGAGATAAATTCACTTGAATTTCAAAATAAATATGAAGACTTGTATTACACATATTATGCTTAATATTAAGCAGATTGTACTTGTTGTATCTAAACATTTACATAACTTAAAAAGAAATTGAATATAGATATGATTTCTTTAAAAAAAAAAATTTTTTAAATAAAAAAATAAAATAAAAAAGATATAATTTAACTTATAATTGGTTGGTTGGTGTGTGTGTGTGTGTTGGGGGGGGGGGTCTTTAAATATGTCATTCCATGCAAAAAGAAGTTTCTAACAAGATTTATGTGCCCTTTAACATGAAAATGTTTACTCTGCACAATGTGCTTTTCTAACAGTGAGTTGATTATGAAAACTTTAGGATCAAACATTACTTTAAAAATTTGAATCAAATTTAAAGGCACATGACAAAAAAAAAAAAAAAAAAAAAAAAAAAAACAATTTAAAAAGAAATAATTTTACAATAATTTAAATAGATCATTATTAAAGTATTCAAGTGCAAGAGACAACAATTTTTATTTTATTCTTTTGAATCTAAAATTTTGGGCCCAGATACTAATAAAATACTATATTTAGCCTTTCTTTTAAAGAAATAATGGGATAACTTAAAAAAAGATTAACTGTGAAGTGCAGTTTAAATGTTCATCATATTTTTGTGAGCTCAGGTACAGGATATTAAAGGGAAGAAGTTAAAGATAAAAAAAGTTTGATTATTATTATTATTTTAGTGATGACAAATACCATTTACTTCATCTTCTGGTGAAATTAATTCTTTATTTCATAAGTATAAGCTTGACAGTTATGAAAAAAGAAAAATGTTTAAACATTAAAATGAAAAGAATTGGCAAGAACATTTTAAGTCAAAATAAGCAAAGTAGATATTACAAGTGAATAAATATATCAACTTTTAAATGTTCTGCATTGCTCCCCAAAATTCAATAATTAAAAATAACCACAAAATAGTTTATAATACTAAAGTTGATATTTTTAAGCAACTGATGACAAAAATAAAGGAATGAAGCATTTTTTTTTAAAGTAAAATATTCAACTTATTTAAAAATAATAGGTTGGTGGCACTAATTTCAATCATTGTACATGCTAATTACATTCATACCATCTAATTACATTTTATCTAGCAGCTTTGAAAGAATTATTAAAGTGTCATAATTATTATACAAGTAAAATAATCCTTTAAAAAAATTAAAAAATAAAATTCTTTAAAATTGGCAGACATTTTGACAAGAGACTACTTATCTATAAAATATGAATTTTAAAATACAGTTCGAGATATCTTTGAAACAAAGGAATAAAAAGGTTTAACTTTTTAGTTAATTTGCTAGTCATAATTTAATATAAATTTTTTAGAGAACTTGTGATTATTTGATGCCTTGAAATTTGATTAAACTTGAAGCATTGTTTTCTCAGAATTTCTATTCCTCTTGAATTAATGTTAAATAATCATTATAAGCAAATGGATAAAATAAGTAAATGTTACCAATAATAAGAAAATTCCATCAGAACACATACCTTTTTAGTAAAGTAGGGCTATGTATAGTGTTTTTAAATAAAATCTTTTAATTTATCATGTACAAATTATAAAAAAATAAAGTTTGTCAAATGTTAAGTATGGGCGAGGAGTAATAAGATAGATTTAAAAACAAAGAAACAAAAATAGGCATGGCTTATGTTTGCTTTAAGTACTGAAAGTAGCAATATTTTTTTTCTTTACCTCATCATACTGGGGGGGGGGGGATATAAAAACAAAGTAATAAATAACTAATTAAAAAATTAAAATAGGAAAATACCAGTTACACACATCACTAAAATTAGCTTCCAGAGAAAAAATTAAATTTTACGCATGAAGAAAAAAACAAGTCCATCCTGAAGCAAATAAATCAATATATGGATAAAGATCTAATAGATTATATTTCAATGTGCCTTTAAAAACTTCAGCAATAGTGCTTTTTAAAAGAATGCTATTTTTCTCCCTCCTTTTTATGTTACAATCACTAAATTGCCTTCAGCAAGTTGAAAGTTTTTTTATTTTAATGATTATTGCCATTTACTTTTCAAGAAAAATATAGTTTTATATGACTAGATAACCAGGTTGGTTGGGTAGAAAAGAAAAAGAAAAAACAAAATAGGGATACCACAGAGAAGAAATTAAGCAAAAGTTTATCATAATGCAAACATTAGTTATTTTTTTGCTTCAGAGTAAAAGTTGGGTTTTTTTTTATTCTAAATTTCACATTTGGAAAATTAGAGTTATCTTTCTTTAAGCAGGAGCAATTAGAATTTTTTTTTAAATAAATAAAACCTTAAGTTGCCAGTTTCAAGTCAAAGCAATTTGAAAAGCATGCCAATACTTAAAAAGAAAAAAAAAGAAGAACAAAGTGTACACAATTAAAATTTACATAGGGAGGGGGAAAAAAAAAGAAAAGGAAATAAAAAAAGAGGCTAAAACTTTCAAAGACATTTGTACTTGCATATTTTATAATTCATAATCTATTTGTAAGTCGTAAAAGAAAAATTTTTTTTATCTGTTTATGCTTGAACAAAGTTATAGCAAAAAGCAGTGCTTACTGAAAAGTTACATTTCACTAAATTGCTTAGAGCAAAGCAAGATATGCTGCCAAAATTCCATTGCCAAATCTTACCAAAAAATAAAATAAAATAAAAATATTATTTAAAAAAAAAAAATTGTAGCTTTAAAATACTTTTGAGTATTGTAGGGAAAAAATTACTTACCTGAAAATTCATTTTAAAATTTGGTTGCATTAAAGAATCATAATGGAACATCCAATACAAAAGCCAAAATAATAATTTATGTTGATTAAATGGTAAAAAATAAAAAAAGTTTTTTTTTGTTTTGTTTTTTTGCTTTTGTTTTTTTGTTTTTTAAATAATTGGGGAACAATTTTAACTAAAGTTTAAAACTAATGTAAAATTATGATTCTTTCTATAAATAATTTGAAGTTGGGTCAAAAGATAATTTTATATCATGTTTGTTTTTTTGTTTTGATTTTTTTCTTTCCCAACATAAATTTTTCTTACAAATATTATTTTATAAAGCAAGGAGTATTAAGTTAAAAATTATGAATAAAATGAAATGATTAAAAAATAAACTTAATGTAAATATTAAGAAACAATGCCATTTAAGAAAAATAAAGTGAGAACATAAGCTTAAATTTTAAATAAAAAAAATAAAAGAAATGCGTGGAAGTCTACAAATACAGATTTGTTTTAGGGATCTTTGTAATTCTTTAAATTTAAACTTTAAAAAAAAATATATTTTAAGCATATAAAACTATATTATCATGTTAAAATAAATGCACTGTTGTGAATCAAGTAAAATTGTACTACTTAAATTTTTATTATTTTGAAAATTGATACATTTAAGGAAATGAAATTAATTTGTACATTAAAAGAAATTATGTTACTCAAGAGATTTCCTAACTACAAACAATAAGATTAATGTAAAAAGCAATAAAATTTTAATTCTTTAGAAAGAAAATATTCATAAAAAGGTCTTTAAGTGTCAGTCATTAACTTAATATTCAGTAGCAAGGAAATTAAAAATATAAGCAAAATATCTACACAAATTAAAGAAATTAAAATAATTTTAAAAATTAAATGCAAAAACATACTAAGCATAAAGCAAAATTTCCAGCAGGATATTTTTTTCACTATTACAAAATAAAATATATAATAAAAATAAACAAGAGAAATTCCTTTCAACTAATCTCACAATCAAAACTGCAAACACACCAAAGGGAATATATAATCACAACAAAAAAATTAGAAAATATGCAGCATGTTCATCAGATAAACTATCCTACAAAAAGTTTATACAAAATAAGTTATTATTAACATTCCAAATATGACTAAAATTTGAAATTGCCATTAATTTTATGATACAAATTAATTTCAAGCAGGTTCAAAATCTATTTCACAGTAAGGAAGGAAAGCAGTTTCTAAATTATAATTAAACCATTATTTATCATAAAAACTATTTATACTCACCTGCATCGAGTTTCATGTTAAATACATGATGAAAACAAACTAATTTGGGGAACTGTTATTTTACAAATGCATCTTAAAATTGTTTTTCAATACGCTAAAAAATTATTCACTATAAACATACAAATTTATGAATATCTTATATATTTATTACAATGAACTAATATGGAAAAAAATCCGTCAGATGAGTAATAAGGGAATTACAAAAAGAAGAAAAAAAGAAAAGCATTTTATTTAAATTGTAGAAATTTACCAAATTGTATTTAATCAAATTCAACTAATCAGGACAATTTTTTAAATATTTTTTTAATCACTACACAAATACATAGGTATTCACTCAATGCAGATTATTTCATGTAATATCTTACATAATTCTTTTTATCTCATAGATGGAAAAATTTTGAAGTAAAAATCTAGATTAACTTTTTTTTTTTTTAAATATAATAGTAAATGTTACTTTCAAATTTATCTTAATTTGCTCAGTTAAGCTAAATAAACAAAAAGTAACAAAGCAAAGTTTAAAACAAAAAATATCTATTAAAAAAAATAAATAAACAAACATTTGATAACATTCTCAAAGTAATTTTGTTTAAGGGAAAAATAAAAATAAAAACGAAGAAAAAAAACCCAAAAAAAACCTACAACTAACTTACAATTGCTAACAATTTGAAAACATTTTTTTTTCTAACTATAAAATGCAAATATTTGTGTGAGGGATACACACATACAAATTATTTCCTTCAGAGTTTGACTTATTTAAGTTTACAAATAGAAAGTAAAACAATTTTAAAACAAATTTTGTACCAATAGCAATCAATGGAACAATGAATCAATTTTAGACTTAAAGGAGAAATTTATCCCTTAAATTCAAATGTTAATAATGTACAAAATAGTTAAGTTATAGGGAACAGTAATAAAAATTCAAATTTTCAACAACAAAAAATTTTCTTCTTCAAACTAACAACTATTAAATAAACATTAACAGGTTGATATATATAGATATATATATCCAATAAAAATGCTACATACGCTCAAACATACACACATTTACCATTTTTATATTCCAGCTTCAATGCTATTACGCCACCTGTTTAAAAATTATCACCATTTAAAAAACCATTCATGACAAAAAAAGAAAATGTGATTAAACTGTTCAATTTCAATAAACATCAATTATAACCCAGCCTAGAACAGCAAATTTCAGCTCAATGTTATTTTCATACTGCCAAGGTAATGCATTATCTCACCATACCCCAACAGAAATTAAAAAAAAAAAAAATTTAAAACAAAAACAAATTTAAAAGCAATGCACTGCATTCAATTCAGTTTTTCTTCCTCATATCTTATGCAAAGAAAAAAAGGGGAGAAAAAGGGAGAAATTGGTATCAAAAGAATTTTTGAAAATTGCTAAGTTATTGTTTTCTTTATGTAAGTGACTATTAAATTGCAAATCAAAACTAACAAGTATCACATACATGAGCAGTCTATATATCTGTTAGATTAGTTGAATTCATTTAGTTTTCTTTTACAAGATAATTAACAATAGATAATCTTTCAATGAAAACTGATTAAATGTAGTACATCCCTTTCAAAAGGGAGATTTGAATTTAAAAATCTATCTCCGGATGAATTTACTGATTTATAAGGGGAAGGAACAAACTGTAATATTTTTTTTCTTCATTTAGTGAGCATAAATAAATTGACAAAAAAGAGGGAAGAGAAACATTTCATCTATATAAGGGGGGAAAAAATAAAATAAAAATAAAATAAAATGAAGAAAGAAAAAAAAAACAACAAAAAACAAAAAGAGATAGATTTCTAATCATCATCATCATCCCCAATTCCAATGAAAACAGAATACATGAATACATTTTTGCTGAGTTCCAAAGGTCTCACTGCCGCTTTATTACCCTTCATGTTTCTACATGATTCTTATACAATATAGAACATACATTTCAAATTGGAAACTAAAAACTGACGGCATCATCTCTACACAATGTGGACAATAAGTTAGGTATTTGATGAGACCGCTCCAACATGTGAAGATGAATACAAAATGACTACAGATCATATGATACAATATTGCCTTGAATGTTTTGATTGTTCTGTGAATCCAAGGGACCCCACACACAAGATGCATTCTCTCTCACTTTCATTAATAATAAGTTCTTTTTCTCTTGATACACTGTTGAGACCCTTAATATAGTTTCATTGAAGTTAGAGAAATATGAGATTTGCGATGTACAAAGCCTTTTAGCAACAGATCATTTGGGGGGTGGGTAATACGAGCACAAAAATACAGAGATTGGAGTCGGTCTGACAGATCAGTTGTCTTCCAAGTAAATGAGTGATGCTGTCTAACCACATGCTGAAATAGTGCTAGGGAGTGGGAAACATTCACAGAAAATTAGTGATGTTCAGGAAAATTAGGTTCATTGAAATTGTTATACAGTGTTTCAGCCAGGAGGCAACACACAAAAGAGAGAAAGAGAGAGAGAATTAAGAGTGAAGCATGTAAAATAAAAAAATGTCTACCTTGTAATGTGGGGAGGAAATAACCTAAGACATGTTCAGAAATCAAAAATATATCAGAAGTGATTTAAAGCACAAATTAATTTTTATCCATTGTAGTCTAATCATAGCAATAAGAGTTCAAGCGCTTTCACAACAAATGCCAAGTATATGAGAACTGAATTGCTGCCTTAATTAGTTGGAATGATCTAGAATAGACTGGGAACAAAACTTCTAAAACAAGGTACTATATAGTAACATTAACTTAATTTGAAACATCTGATTATAAAATCAAGATAATTAATAACAAATGTTCAGAGGTAGCTTATGTTTTAAAGCAATGAATTAGTTCAGCTGATGCTATAAATATATACAGCATTTTAGATCAGGAAACCAGTTTAATAATGCAGTATTAACCAACTATACACGAACCATATTTGTTTAAAAAAATAAAGGTGTGTCAGAGAGAAAAAGAGAAACTCTGAAAACATTTAGTGATGATGTAGTTCCAACTAGAGCTGAAACCAAGTGTTATGATCAAAAACATTCTGATTTTCAAGCAGTGTCGTAAAAAAAAAAAAAAAAAAAAAAAATTAAAAAAGAGAAAACTAATAAACAGGTACACTGGTATTTCAGCAAAGTTTAGGCAAATGAATAGGTAATTATGTTGACTAAAGATTTTAAGAAGAAAAAAAAAAATTATTTAAAAAAATCTATTTCAGATACCAGCATTTGAAATGACAAAAGAAAAAAAATCATGATTGAAACATCAAAGATTATACATGGTATCTCTCTATATAATAGAAAGAAATGATTTCACAGAAACAAGTCAAAAGAAAAACAATCTAATATAAACTTTTAAACAACAATTTTAAAATGTACCATTATCAAGTAATCTTATGAAGAAAAATACTTCTAAATTGGCATACATTGAAGTTCAAAATGTTTATTACTAAGACTATCATTTATATAGAGGAAGATATTCTCCCCACCTTAAACAACCAATGTACCCAACCTTTACATCTCCAGCACTATGGAATGAGGGGCAGGGAAATGTAATTAATGATACTGTTATCTAACAACTGTATTTTATTAAGAATTAAAAGAATTAACAATATACCCTATTTGCTAGGTTAATAAAAGTTTGATAAGTCTATAGTATAGAATGGAATGTCACAACCAATGTATTGGAGTAAACCAAATAAGAATTGGTGGGGAATAGAGAGATAGAGTGGGTGTAGAATAGAGAGAGAGAGAGAGAGAGAGAGAAATGCTGAAACTTTACAATCAGTCACAATTGTTATTAATTAGCATCCACTAAAAAAAAAAAAAAAAAAAAAAAAAAAATCTAATCCTCTTATCAACCAAGAGGGGAAAATTGATAATTATATATCTTTAGATTTCCCCCTTCAATTTGCAGTCACAGGTACAATATGCACCAAGATATACACATTAGTGAATGCATTTGCTATGAATCAAATTTAAAACACAAAATTTCATAAATTAAATAAATAAAAAATTCTACATAATTTGGCAGAAGTTAAAATGTACATTAAAATATTTTCATTTTGAAACAGTTGTGACTAAAAAGAAAAATTCTATCTCATATTCAAAATAATCAAGCCAAGGGAGGCTTTAAAACCAGTTTGTGGTGGTGATGGGGGAAAAAAAAAAAAAAAAAAAAAAAAAAAGGAGGTGCAAACTTAGAATTTTTCAAAAGTTCAACATTACAATTATGTCTGTAAATGAATATCTACAGTTGTAAACATATCAATCTGCACCTTTTAAGAACTTTTTAAAAAGGTAAAATATAATTTAAAACCTTTAAAACAAAATTTAAAAAGAGGAAAGCAACTATACTTCCTAAGAAATTTGAGAAAATTTCAAGTATTTTCCCCTCAAATATGAAGAATATCAAAGATTTGGTGTTTTATTAATAAGAACATGAAAGGAAGTAAGTGAAAAGCTGGTGTGTGTGTGTGTGTGTGTGTGTGTGTGTGTGTGTGTAGGTGTGGGTGTGTATATTGGAAATGCATGGATACCATTTGCCACTGGCTGAAACACTGAACAAAGCAATTCTAATAAAACAATTAGTCAGTGCCAAGGAAATGTTTACCTGGAAGATACCAGCATCTTATGCTCAATTAAATTTATATACAGAGATTTGATGAGAGCTGCCTTTTGGCCTATGAATGTTCTTTGGTGGCAAAATACACAGGGAAGTCATGTACATGAACAAAAAAAAAAAAGACATGGGAAAATTTGGGATGGGAATACAATGAGCAAGAAAAGGAGAGAGAAGTACAGAAAAATAATACTTTCAAGGATAAAAATCAGTTTGCCCTCAATCAAAATCTGGATAAATCAACAGGCACAAAAGGCTAGGAACCAAAGATCACATTGGTAAAATCAAAACTAGAGAAGGGAGATAAATCAAGATTTCATATATTACACACACACACAGATTTTATATATATATATATATATATATATACATATACATATACACACACACACACATACATACATTCATTCACATGCCAAAAATAGAAGTATAGTTAGTTGTGCTTGCATGGATATACAAACATCTTAACATGAATGTATTCACATGGTTTCATGAGCAACAGCCAAGATCAACCAGGATCAAGGAGGGAACTAGTGCACAATGGTATTCAGTTTCTTGGAAATTATAACCAAGATAGTTCAATATGGATTAAATAAAGAAAATCCATTTTTGAATATAAAACGTATATATATATATATATATATATATATATATATATATATATATATATATATATAATTTTTTTTATCAATTAAAAAACATTTATACATACATAGTATCTCTTAAAGTGTAAAGGAATTCACCAAGCTCATATGGATAAAATTCATGTTGCTCCAGAGTCCAATATCGTAATAAAGCCAAGAGTCCAAAACAGCCATGGCGGCAAAACAGGCTAAGTCTTGCCCATAATAGCAGTCTTCTTTTCAGTCGATGTGTTCCGCCTTATTCTCAGTTAGAGATGCAGAGAACCTCTTTCACTTTCTTCTGTAATGTAAATATGATCAAGCAGCCAGCAAAGTCATCTAATTTGGGATACATCTTTTTTTTTTTTTTCTTTTCACATTTGAGAAAGAAAGGTTAACAACATTCACTATCAGCAGCACAAAGGTAGCCGTACTGCAGTCCACAAAGCGATTGGAAATAGTAAATCGCTAAAGGAGCTGGATCAATATTCTGGCATATATGTGGGAACAATTTTTTTCCTTCTTCTAATGTAACATGCTAAAAGGTGAGAAATAGTTATAATAAATACTGGATTTATTAAACATTAGTTAAACTTGCTACATATTCTACATATGCTACATAAAGGTCTTGAAAATTATTTTTTCAATTTGGAATATTAATCAAGCCAAATAAAAATTGAATCCAAAATTATATGCAGATTAATAAGTTGAGTAGGGGGATGGTGGTGGTGGTGGTGGGGTTTCTTCTCAATCATGATAGTCTAATGAGCAACAAAATATGCACTGAAAAGCAGGCTGCTCGCGCTTTACTTACAACATATGAAATTGCTGACATTTTCCTAATACACCTTTTCGTTAAACTTTAACATACATAACAAAATAAATCGTTTTAAAAGGCTACTTCACCTATGAATGTGCTAAGGGTTGGGATTACAGATATATGGCAATACAGATTTATTTCAAAGTAATTTGGACAGCACAAACAAAAAGAGCATCTCAAGATGAGGGATATATATATATATATATATATATATATATATATATATCAGCAAAACTGCTGTCTAATTTGGCACATATGCTTTCTCTGTATAAAGTGGAGTTGGATGAGAGTCATTTAGAGTATACAACTATATATTTGCAATGAATATTATATTTTAACAGTTTTAAGCATTTTAAAAGACAAACTGCCCAAATACTTAAAGAAAGGATAATTTAATCTATATGCCAGGTAACTGATCCTAACCATTTATAGATTTTATAGCCAGCCACAATTGCTTTCAAATACAAGAAATATATTTATGGCTTTAGATATATATATATTTTAAGAAAAAAAAAAAAAAGAAAAAAAAAAAAGGAAAGTATTTTGTGCATCTGAAAGCCAGTAAAATAATAATAAAAATAAAAACTTTCCCCAAATTATAAAATAGGAAATATCCTTTTTCAATTTTGAAAACTGGAGTACACCATCATAAGTAAAATATTATCATGTGCATGTGACTGTAATATGCTCTGGAATAAAATTCTGTGAGAGAAAGAGTTAATTGCAGCACTGAATTCCATGTTACCATTGTTCCTCCCAACACACACACACACACACACATATATATATATATACATATATATATACATAATAATAATAAGAAGAAAAAAAAAAAAAAAGGAAAAAAAAGCCACTTAAATCAGTTTCTCAAATATTCTTAAAACCTATTTTTTTGCAGAAAGAGGCAAACTTTCTGAAAGGCAATATTTACAGAGCACTTTGATAAAAACTTAATTCCTATATATATATATATATATATATATATATATATATATATATATATATATATATATATATATAAAAAAATCTTTTTTAAATTTCAGCTCATAAACGGAGTATAAAAAAACTAATTTGGTCAATGAAATGTCATTGATGTAATCATTATGGGGTTTTTTGTTGTTTTTTTTAAGTGGATCAGCCAAGCCTGTTGTGCCAGTAAATTCAAGCAGAGTACAATTTTTGTTCAACACTTGTTGAATGTGAAGGGCTGATAAACTTCCCCCACAACACTGAACAGAAACCATCAGTTGGAATACTTTTGCGTTAGAAATTAGTCATTTGAATAGCTGAGGCATGAAAATGGAGAAAATTTATAAGAATTAATGAATTAAACTAAAATTTGTTTCAAAAATTTGCAGTCATGAAAGCCATTTAAATTTGAAATGTAGAGAATTTGGAAAGAGAAATGAACCATTGTAGATTTGTATATATCTGAAAAATTAAAATCAATTAATATATTTGAAATAATATTTTTTATGGGGAGGGGGCACTTTTTCTTTTCTTTTAAATCTAAAAACATTTGCTTCACATTCATTTTTTTCCTTGTTATTTTAGCCAATATGCTTCAAATACAATTTGTCAAGAAAAACTTATACTTTTCCAATTCTCAAATTCCAAATATTCTCTCAATATACAGCCTCAATTATTAAATCTAACCTTTTGAAATATTTCACCAACTGAAAATTATCATTAAATTAAACCCCCTGGAAAATATTTCTCAAATGAACCAGAAGAATTCTGACAAGTTAAAGAATTTTGCTTTTAACATGAAGGCAGTACATTTCATGCTGTTTTAATTTTCAGGGAAATAAAAAATAAAAAAAATAAAAACAATATTGAAATTTGTAATATTGTTTCCAGACCTCAAAGGATGCAAATAATTTCTAATGCAGTGGTATTCAAAACAATGGCTTCAAATCATAGGCCTCAAAGCAACTTTGACATATACATAAAAGGGAGAAGGGTAAAAAAAGAAAAAAAAATGTAGATGACATGGTGGTGATAATATGAAAATATAATGTAGCCCTCTGTCACAATGAAATATGGACCCTGTTCCATTTGGGGTCAGGCTGTCAAGCTATGTACAATTATAGAGGACAGCAAGGGCAATACACAATCTGGTTGGTGGTGTTGGTGGTGTTGGTTTTCTTTTGCGATACAAAAAAGTTGAAGAGTCATGACAGATGATATTGAAAAATGGACCCACGAAAACTAAAAGATGCTACAATGATTTATCTACTACACTGGATTCACTTAACTAGAAAACAATATCAGGACAAACAAAGATTAAGAAATTTATTATGGTATGAAAAATACAGTTTGGGAAAAAGAGAGAGTGGGGAAAAGAAAAGATGAGAGGGGGAAGTGGATAAGGGATATGTCCAATTGAAATTTTGACAATTTTATGCCCTGTACAGAGTAGAAGTTTTATTTATATATAAATATATATATATATACATATATATAAATAAAGAGAAAAAAAAATTAAATACTCATACTGGCTCCAATTATGGGAGTTTATGCTGTAAATTGGTCTCAGATCACCAAGAAATTGGCTTCATGTTTTTGAAAAATCTAAATGATATTACTTATCTGCATGGATATCATAGGCAGTCACTAGTAGGTGAAGGGGAGGGTATAGGACTGGGAAGGACCAGGTCAGGGAAGCTGGAGGAATGGGGGAGGGAGAGAGATTTATCTTTTAGGAAAAAAAAAAACAATTTAAATTAAAAATAAAAAAAGAGAAGAGAAGGAGGAAAAAACTCACCCAATGAAACTGATGAAATAATGAAAAGCCCAGAAATATCAATAACAATGTTGTGTCCAAGTAAATGAACTTAGAACAGAAAAATCTGAAGTTGATGGAACAGCAGCGGATTGATTGGATAAGCGATGTCGCAATCCACAGCAAGTAGTATACAGCAAATGTACAAATAATGGGTGGAGTGTGCGAATCAACAAGCATACACATAGTTGTATGCTTCCAATAGATAAACAAATGTTATAAGAAACAGATATGACTAGTCCCCACTAAACCTAAGAAAACCCTTAATGGCTATCATGGCCACCACT
This sequence comes from Doryteuthis pealeii, assembly GCA_023376005.1. Lineage (NCBI taxonomy): Eukaryota > Metazoa > Mollusca > Cephalopoda > Myopsida > Loliginidae > Doryteuthis > Doryteuthis pealeii. The sequence goes on from CM042149.1 coordinate 30,923,484, forward strand.
ACAACCACAATTTGGCCTCATGCCCATTTGGGGAGGGAGGTGCATGAACATGTGTGTGTGTGCTTATATATATATATATATATATATACATACATACACACACACATATATATATATATTATATATATATATATATATATATATATATATAATATATATATATATATATATATATATATATATATATATATATCTCTCTCTTCCCTTTCATTTGAAATTACAAAAGCAGAAAATAATTAGCTTAAAAGGGATCATGCACCAGATTACAGACATCCATAAAATAACAAACTTCAAACAGTTTGTTTTGAATTCATTTTTGTTCAGGGATAAGGAGGAGCATTTAGATTATTTTTGTATGATAGTTCTTATTGATTTATTCATATATGATGACATTGGCGGTTCTTGGTTTGGAGCAGGAATTTGACTTTCACTGTGATTGAGAAGTGTGTTGTAGATTTTATGCTTCAGCCCCCAACCCCCCCACTTCGTGCCCCCCACCCCAACCAACCCCCCCACCTTATCTGACCAATGAAAAATATAGCATAAAAATCTCAATATGCAACATTATGTATGAAGGAAGAGGGGGAAGAAGGGTTTTAATAATACCCAGAATAAAATATTGAATCACAGAAAACTCAAATCTCACTCATCACCCTCTGAATTTGCTGAACAGATACCTGTCAACACACAACGGACTTTATTTCTAGTCCTCCTGAGCAGTCCAGGTAAAAAGGTTTTCATAACCCATACTATCAGACTTAAGAAACCTGCCCTGCCACAGAAGAAGGGGGGAGAAAAAAAAGGGGGGGGGGACAGTATGTGAAAAAACCTGTGGCTTACAATACAATCTCCTTCCAACCACTCTACAAGGGTAGGCGTCACATATAAGAAATAATCTTTAAGCCAATTGTTTTTATCAAAATTCTTAAAATCAATGAATTTAATAATAATAATAAATAATAATAATAGAGTATATAAAATAATATTTAAGAATGAATAATGATTCACTTTAAAATGATTTGGATTGAACAATTTGCAAAAAAAAATTTTTTTTTTTAAATTCATGCAAATTCAAGGCAAGAAGAAAAAAAATAAATGTATTTTGTTAAAACGTTAATCAAGCAACATATTAGCTCCTAAGGGTAAGAAAAATTATAAAGGAGATGGAATGAAAAAGTCTTTAACTGATTTGGCTTGAAGACTATTTCTTGGTGTCTTCAAACAATCCTGATGTTTGCAAACAACACAGGGGTTCGTGAGACCAAAGGATTAGGGCTGAGGAGAAGCAGAGTTCAAGCAAGACGTCCGGTCGTGAGGGGGATTTTTTTTTTCTTTCTTCTTTTGTTCTTTACATTGAAGAATAGAGAGTTATCACAATGAAGCTGGGTCAGTTGCTTTTTCTCTGGCATACAGCACCTTCTAGCACAATGAAATAAGTTCAGCAAGTATTTTTTTCTCTTTCTTTTATTTTTGTTTGTCTGAATCAGACCGACTCCTTACAAATAGGTAAAATTATTGTGATAGCATGTCTTGGTATTACCAGACAACTGATAGGTGGGTGACTGCGTCAAAACAATGTCACAGAAAGCAAAATAAAATGAAGGAAACACAGACAGCAAATGGAGGTAAGAAAAAGGAAAGAAAAAAGAGAGAAAAAGAAGAAAAAAATGGAAAAAAAATGGAAAAAAAATGTTTTTGTTGTGTTTTTTTTTTGTTTGTTTTTTTTTTAATAAAATAAAGAAAAATAGAAAAAAGAAAAATAAAGACATGAATAAAAGACACAATGAATGAATGAAGAACAAACAAATAGTGCTAACGTATGCCCTAATCCCTCAGTACACTCGCCAACACCTGGGTCTCGGTACAGCGCCATCATCAGGCGGCGGTGCCCTTCCTTCCTTCGCGCTCACTTCCCATAAATACAAACCATAAATAGCAGAATAATTTACACGCTACTTGCTCTTTCCATTAACAGTTATTGCATGAAATATTCTGGATGGTCGGCCTCTTTTTCAAATCGTTTTGCCTCCTCCTGCATAGATTCTTTTATCTTAAGGATAGCTGCGGATTCATTTTGATCCTGAAAAATCATAATATGATACAAATATAGATAGGAAACGCATGCTCGTAATGAGCGTGAATTTGGCAGTTGAGATGGTGAGAATGCATCATGATGTTGGCGAATAATGATGTGATAGCTTTTCAGGAAAAAATAGACGTGTGTGAATTTATCTATACACAGCTGAATTTGCTGCAGGCTGGGGAACCAACATGCGCTTGCTTGCAAGTAACAGGAACCAGGCCACAGCAGAGAAGGATGGGGGGAAATTAAAAGATTCGCTTTTAACAATTATTTTCATACAACAGAGAAGATAGATTTATAAAGGGAAAGAATTTAGTTCCATAACCATCAAGATTGTTTGAAAGATTTTAGCAAATGGGAGAGAAGCCTTGGCATATTTTTTTTTCTCCAATCAATTTCATTTTTTTTTTATATATATTAATTTTTTTTCCCCTTTCATTTTGAGTGGACTTGGTATGCAGGGAAGGAATGCAGGCCACAGGGTGGAGGGGGAGGGCATGGGAAAAGGAAAAATTTGGTGATGGTGATCAAGGAGGAGGTAGGGGTGAGGGAGGCTGGAGGGAGCAGCAGGACATTTATAAGAAAAGCCTCAGACAGCCAGCTCATGCAAACCGCCCCATAACCACCAGGGCCAGTGACATAGCCGATGATGCGACCAGAGGGGGACGTCAGAATTCTTCGTCTCAGTTAGGCCAAAGTGCATTCACAAGCTGATCTGACTTACGTTTTCCTGATAGCCAAGACTGTATCCTCCAATTTCACCAGTACTATCAGGGGGTAAATTTTCTCGAGGTGTGCCTGGACCATTTGGTGGTGAACTCTTCATACCATCCATCTCTCCTAAAACAGAAATTATTGGGGAAGAAAAAAAAAAAAAAAGAAAAAAAGAAAGAGGAAAAACGTAAGTTTTTCTTCTTGGCCTCTTTGCACAAGGAACTTAGCACCCTTACCAACCCCCTATACAATTACAGGTGGAAAATGTCAAGAAACAAAATTTATCAGAATGAGATTATGCTATTTATTCCAATAAGCAATGGCTAATATCAAATGTTGATATTATCAATTATGTTATAACATCCTGAGAAATAGCAAGGAGAAAAAGAATGAGGAAATCTGTGTGAACAGAAATTAGTGGAATCAACTTGCATAAAAACAAGTCCAGCCACAAATGTTGCACCAAAATACCTTCAGAGTGACCACTCAAATAGTAGAGGTCAAGTGGCTGATTTTTGCTTCTCAAGTGAAGCAGATTTAGCACTGTGTACTCAAGACACACAAAAAAAAAATTAAATATAATTGCAGGCAGTGGAAAGAGAAATAGGCCTATGATAGAGCTACTCCTGGCTTTTTTGTGTATGCATGTGTGTAAGTATTTAAAAAAAAAAGAAAATAGTTTTGAGGTTTTCAAATTCTGTACAATGCCAGGCAAAGCCATGCAAGAGCAGGAAAAAAAAATTAATTAAAAAAAAAAAAAAACAAAAAAAAAAAAAACAACAAAAAAATTTTTAAAGAAAAAAAAAAATAAAACAAAAAAAAAAAAAATTAAAAAACTGTCCCAAGTACTCAAAGCAGTGAGTGCGTGCCACTTGTAAGGAATCTGCCAGTTATTAGGATTCTGTCAGGGACAGGGAACAGATTTGGTAGCCAGTCTTAATTCCAGGGATGTTTCATCACTTTGTACATTGTTTAGGTAGGGATCCAAGTGGTACTTCTGGAAAAAAGTAGAAGTTTATGGTAGGGATTTTTTTTTTTTTTTTTGGTGTATGTGAAAGTTTAATCAATAGCTACAAACTACATGGAACCTGGGGACATTATTTTTCCTGTAGCTGAAGTGATGAGAAGTCACCCACTCACACAACTCAGGTTGGCTACTGGCTTTTTTTCCCATTGTTGATATTCAACAGCAATAGGTTAATGTTATAAAAAAAAATAAAAAAAAAAAAAAAAAAAAAAAAAAAAACTTGGCTTCACAAATAACAGCACAAAAATTCAGGCCAACTCTCAAGGTATTTTTCTTTTTTGCAAGGTGTGATGCCAATTTCACATTGAAAATTAATAGCAATACACAGCAACCACTTCCTATTTGGAGAAAAAAAAATTCAAAAAGATCCCTTTTTTTACTATTCTTTTCTGCTGAACTTTTCTCAGGATGTTTGTAAAAAATTCTAAATTTATAATTGAAATATTTTCCAAAAGTCTTAAAATCTTAAAAGATTATTTTAACAACCAAATTTTGTCATGCATGTAAATTCAATAAAACAATAACAACAGCACAAAAGTAAAATTTTCAATTCTGCTGCTTTATACATCTATTCAGTAAAATTTCAGAGTAGTAGACATTAAAATAAAAAATTCACAAATTGTCATTGCTCCAAATATTTAAGGTAAAGAGAGACAAAAAAAAATGCAAATTTCTTTAATTGTACAAAAATATAAGATCTTTGTAAACAAAACCTAATTGTAAGCCATGGAGAAAAGAAGAGAAGAAAAAAAAAAAGCATTGTCGGTGTTAAATCAAGGACAGAAAAGATACCTAATTTGATAAATGAGGGTGGGGGGTATGAAAATGATACAAGGGGGAAAAAATAAAATAAAACTCTTTCCATCCAAAGCAGAAATAGAAAAGTTCTGGAAATATTAGTAAATATAAAGCAGCAGAGATTAGAAATCAGTTGAAAGCTGTCATTAGTCACAGTAAAAGGATTGAATATTCCATCATTATAAGTATACAAAGAAAAAAAAACAAAAAAAAAAAAAAAAAAAAAAACACCCAAAGCAGTTATTGCATAATCATTAGTTGCTTTGATAGTAGTTCCTACATTTCCAAGAAGGACTCAATAGTAATAATGATAATAATTATTATAATAATAATTATAATTATATAGCATGATGCATCATTCCACTTTCTTAAATATTGAAAACAATCAATAGGAAATACTCAAAGGAAAGGAAAAGCCATGCTTTATCAAAAAAAAAAAAAAAAAAATTTTTTTAATGTTTTAAGTGAAAATATGATATTTAATTTCACCTTCATTATCATTTTTTTTTTTTTAAATAAAATAAAACTAGAAAAATATGACCCATGATAAATAAAAGAAATGAAGAAAAAAAAATCAGTCAAAATAACCTGATTTTTATAAAATGGTGGCTAAAAACAGAAGAACCAAGTGTAGAGAGAACCAGACAAGTAACAAGAGGAGCCACTTTAGGAGAGAGAGAATGAGAGATAGATAGATAGATAGATAGAGAGAGAGAGAGAGAAAAAAGATCAGAAAAATCCCCACCACATAAATATATCTTTGAAATACTTTTAATTTATAGCAGTTTGATTCACCAGCATAGCATGCAACACTTTCAGATTTTCATATCATTGCAATGAAAAGCTATATCCATCATCAAAAATAGTTACTTATAACATTAATTACTCATAATAATAAAACAGCATCATTAAAAATGTTAAGTTCTTATGAAGTGACATATTGATATTCTACTAAAATGAAGAATTTTCTGAGCAAAAATCAAGTTTTCCTATGCAGGACATCATCGTACATTATTTTCATGCAATAATCATACAAGTTTTTGTTTTTCTTTGTAAACTTATTAGAAAGATGTTTGAAAGCTGCATTTTTTTAAATAGAAGCAACTTACATGCTAATATTGAATATCTGATAAAGAGGTTTGCCTTTTGTTTTGCAGGGTGTTATATGGTTCTTAAACTTGATATTAAACTGATTATTACTCAATCATGCAAAATAAGGCATGTAATAATGACCTTATGAGGATTAAAATATGTATGTGAAATGGCAAAGGTTACATTATCATTACTGCACCTTTTTTTTTCTTCTTTTTTTTTTTTTTAAATTTAAACATTTTACTGATAATCACCAAGCAAAAACTAAATGCTATGTAAATATTGAAACAGAAAATATTACTGCATCGCAAAATCTGATCCAATTTAAGATGGAAAGTGAAAAATGGAAAAGACAAAACTGTTTTATGTCATTACCTCTTTAAAGTAATAATAATTATTCACATTTGTGTGGCATGATATTAAAATAAAACCCTGGAAGAGAGGGGGCGGGTTAAAAAAAATAAAGTAACTTTTGCTCATTAAATATGTGCACACATTACATGTGGTTGTTGTTGATAGTAAATGATGGCTTATTTGGATTACATAAACCATTTAGAAGAAAGTTGAAACATAAGAAAATGAAACCTTAAATTTAAAAACGATAGATTTATAATAATTTTGCCAAAATTAAACTCTGTAATCTTCATTTCAAAATACACTTATTTGGAAGCACTATGAGGCATAGAAAAAATATTTCCTTATTTTCATTAAAATGGGTATCCCACCAGATCTAGGGTAGTTCACTTACCGTTCATCACTGCAGGCATGTCAGGTCCCATAGGCATCCCTCCGTCTGGTCCTCCCATTGGTGGAAACTAGCAAAGGCAACAAACAGGGAAGCAGATCAGAACTGACTGCATACAGAAAAACGATGAGCAGATCAAGTGTTGTGTGTGTGTGTGCAGTTCACTAACGTTGTTGTCGTCATCCTTAGCCAAGAGGAGGTAAGCACTGCACAATACTACTGCTTCATTTTCTTTCTTTTTTAAAAATCTAAACACTATGAAAATAACTTTGAAAAGAATGAAATACCATGCCAATAACAACAAATGAAAATGGAGTAGAAAAAGCATCATGTAGCCCTCAAATCTTTAGTAAGAGGTATGTGATAATGAAGATATTAGCAAAAGAGTTTTCTTCTTTTAAAACCAACAAAACCTTCTGTATGATAAAGTAGTAAAACAAATACTTTCAAAGTATCAAGATAAGAATTATAACCAAATTTAGGAAGATAGTAAGCTTCCAAATAAACACCTAGGTGACAGATAAGAAATAAAACATCTTAATGATTCACAGCAGAAGAGATTTAGCCTTATTTCTTATAGTCCATAAGCAGCGACAGTTAAAACCAGTACAAATAAACTTTATAAATGATTATCATAAAATTTTGACAAGAAAAAAAAAATATCCATGTGTAAAATGGCTATGAAGAATTTAAGCACAACCAAAGAATTCTGAAACTACTATTTAGAATATCAAACGAATGAAATGTTAAGACTAAATATCAAAGAAATCTAAGATGGAGTGAGGACATAGATGTTGACTAACTGAAGATGAAAGAAGTCAGTATAACAAGATGAGATTTACACATTCTTATGTGAATGTGTATGTATGAATATAATGAGGAAGCCAAAAATGCAACAAAGCAAAACATCAAGCAAAGAGCTTCAAATCATTTCCAAGAAAATAAATCAAAGCCTTTTCTTGTTTGCACACACAGCTGAAATGGTAAAGATTATAAACAAACTTTTTTAAATACTTTTTTTTTTAAAAATAAATGTATTCAGATTAAATCATTTTACTATATGAAATTCAGATGGCATTTAACTTTAGCCTATCGTAATTGTAGTTTTTAAATGAATATCAAAGATTAATGTTCAAACAGTATTTAGAAAAGAAAGTGAGTGGGGGGAAAAAGATTTTTTAAATGAATTAAACATTTTTGTTAAAATCTGAAATAATCTATAATATTGTTTGACATAAAACTATAACTTTTATAAATATTAAAGCTAAGACAAAAATGTGGACTAATTGAAATTATATAAACTTTCAGATTATAAAGCCAAATTTAGAACATGAATGCTATTTTCAAAAGTTCCTCTTGAAAAAAAGGCTCAAAGTAAAATGGCAGGGAAAGGGGGTGAAATCCCTAAATGTAATAATTGAAAAGAATAATGAATATGAAAAGTCTGTAGTTAAGAGGTTAGTGATCAAATGTCGGCCAGGAAAAACAATAACAGCTGCAGCAGGATGAAGACAAAGTCAACCAAACAGAAAAATTGATGCATAGCCATCATCAACTCATCAATATCGTGTCACTAGAAATGAATACTTTTTTTTCTTTTTTTTTTTTTTTAAATATAAGTGCAGAGAAATTTGTCTCACTTTATAAAGTTCACCTTGCTAGCAAATAACATAAAATTATTGCTTTATACTAACCATCTGATATATAACAGTTTACTAAAAATACATTACAAGTATCTAAATGCTATATCTTGGCTAATAAAAATTGATAACAGACTCATTTTTAATAGCACCAAAACAAGGGTAGCAAAAATTAATTCAAAAAATCTTCAGTGATATTTTTACAGTAAAATCTACTGTTTAAAAATGAGGCCCAAAATACTTTAAAAGATCTAACAGAAAAATGTAAAATCTCAATAGTCTTTTAGAACATTTACAATTCTTAATACATAGAACTTGTTATAGACAAGTAATTAGGCATGAATAGTAACTTTTGATAGGAGAGAAGGAGGGGGGGGAAGCACAATTCTCAGACATGCTAGTTAGCAAACAATTTATCTAAATTGTAAAATAATAAGTTTATTTTAGAGTGAGAGTGAGAGAGAGAGAGAGAGAGAGATAGAGAGAAGGTGAGAAGGAGCATGCCACAATTTAAGAGTATTAAAGCTCATGATACTTCAGGGAAGGAGAGAAAAGTAGGAAAAAAAAAAAAAATGAATTCACTTGATCATAAATCCACTTTTAGAGAATTATTGCCACCAAATTAGCAAGCAGACCGACATGAGAGGGAAAAAAAAAAAAAAAAAAAAAAGAGAGAGAGAAAAAAAAAAAGCTATTGCCTGTATCTAGAACAACATTCTGTATTTTCGCACAAAACAATAAAAAAAATATATCAACTAAAAAAACTGCTTAAACAAATAAAAGCAAAGTACAAGCAGTTTTCTGTAAAATTTTATAATTTATATTTACAAATTGGACTCCTTTTTAGAAAATAGTTTGTTTTGTTTTGTTTTTGTTTTCTGTTTTGTTTTCTGTTTTGTTTTCTGTTTTGTTTTCTGTTTTGTTTTCTGTTTTTTTTTTTTTGGGGGGGGTCTAGATGTTAACTAAATTTCTCAATTTAAACTTACCCACTATGAAGCCTAATTTGTTAAAAATTATGATTAAATTTTACTAAATAAGGCAATAAAATAGCTCAAAATCTATTGCCAAATCTATTGAAAACATTACAGAAGGAAAGTGACATTGATATTAAAAGTTTCAAATGGATTGTTCATATTATTTTTGCTTCAATTTAAATGATTGCTGCCTTTTCTAAGTTTCATTAGGAAATTTAACATGTTCAAAAATTTAGATGAACAAATACTGAAACAAACCTTGAAAAGGTTTCTTAGAGCAGCCACTAATAGTAACATAACTGAACTACAATAACAATTGTCATTCACTAATAAAGTTCATACACCAAAAGGTGCAGAGACTTTTCTAACCAAATAATGATCAATATTCCAAAAAACCTACTCAGTACTACAGAGCCAAGAAATAAGAGATCCAGTTTAAACTTTAGATTTAATTTGTAATGTTAATTAACAATGAGAAATGATAATAAATAATCAAAATCTTATGCACTTTTTACTATAGTGAATAATAGACTAAGAATTTTCACCAATTAAAAATGTATCATAAGCTTGAATATTTGAATCAATAGATTTCTGATCACTAACCTAAAAGCCATGCTATTAAATGGAAAATACAATGCAAAACACCATGCAGTTACAAATGCAGTTTATCCTTAAAGACAACATTTTATTTTTCTACCATTTGTTTCAACAGGTGAAGATATTATAATCATGACATATATATAGGTGTGTGTGTGTGTGTGTGTGTATATGTGTGAGAGAGATACAAACATGTCATTTCAATAAGGTAAAATATTGTTGCATTTCACTATTTTTGTTTGTAATGTCAATATTAGATACAAAGTCGAAGCTACATTAACATGTAATGCAAGCAACTCATTTTAATAGCTAAGAGAATAAATGGTTAGTTAAGTCGATTAGGCAAACTAAAATTAGATACACAAGTGGTCAGTTTTAAAATGTTTGAAAAAAAAAAAAAAAAATAATAATTTTTAATGCATGTTTTTTTCTGAAGATACATATTAAACAAAATTAAATACACTTGCAATTGTTTTAATAAAGTTCACTTTAAATGAGATACTGACATAGCTTTAAATTATAATAATCCTTCCAATTTAAAAGCCAGTTAATTTGATAAATCTTTCAAAGCTAACAGTATCAGAAAAGATTAAAAATAAAAATGCAATCATTTTTCAAATAGGCATCAATAAGTAGAAGATTACTCATAAAAAGTCCCCCCCCGCTTTGTGGTCATCAATACTAGAAAGAGGAAGAGGAGGACAGACTAATTTAGCAGTTAGCAAGTTAAATTACAGTAATTATCAAGAAATTCCTCATGCAATATGCGGATTAGCAAAAACAACAAGAGACAGGCATTAAACAAAACATAAGATGGGGAAGAAAAGTTATTTAATTACTTTTTGTCATCAGGCAACTATCATTATTATACTATGAGTATCTATGAATGGTAGCAAAAACTCATGTACTCACCCCTGCCATATTTGGCATACCTCCTGCTTTCATCATACCATACATGCCATCTCCAGAACTCGTAGAATCTAGAATTTAAAAGTCAGATTGTCATCAATAAATTAAAAATCTTTCATACAAACACATTTAATATCCAAAGGTTTACCAATAATCAAATGCAAAACAAGATAATGAATAAACCTGTTTTAGTTTTACCTTGTGGACTTTGCATAATCGGCGTTCCTGGAGCTCCGCCTGTAGCAGGTGGACCCTAAAAGAATTTTTAAAATTTAAAATTAACATTCTGTAAAAATAAAGATGTGAGAGCTTAATCAGCCAGAGAAACAATACAAGTGCATATACAAGAAACTGCACAATATGAGAGATTTAGAAGTTCTTCAACCCAAGCAAGGGAAGTAACTTTGATATTTCTGTTTCCTTTCTATTAGTCCATGTAAAAAGCATGGCAAAAGGTAACCAAACATTTTTAGACCTTAATTTTTCAATGCAGGTAGCATTGGGGAAGTAGAAAAGTTTTGATTAACTACAATTTAATATCTTAAATTAAATTTCTATTTTTTTGTTCCCAAATAAAAAATAAAAAGAATAAGGCCTAAAAAAGTTTGGCTACGAGTAACCCTTATATGTGCTTATAACTGAATGAATTTAAGACATAAGATTTATAAGAGCATTCACATTCAGCTGTTTTAAGAAAAAAAAATTTTAATTTGTTTTTAAAATCTGAAAGACTATTAACTTTTGTGAATTCAAAACCACAAATTTAATTTTTGAAAAATTAAAATATCACAAAATCTCCACTATATTACACCAATACATGAAATTCTTTGAAAATATGCATTAAATTTTATTGTTTTTAATAAAAATTATTTACCATTATCACTCCATAACTTAGGGTGATTTTTTTTTTTTAACCAAGTAACAATATTTGGGAGATTCAAAATAGTTAATAAGAACAAAACATACTACTCAATAATAATTGAAGTATTTTTACAAGACAAAGCGATTGCAGAGGACTGAAGTTGATGTTTTAAAAAGTAACACAAAAGAAATATACCCAGCATAGATAAAGCAATAAGAAAATTAACTTTCTTAAACACTGCTTTCAAATATTCTCCACCGGCTTTGATAATCATCACATAACAGTGTATAGAAGGCTCATTACTATAACATAGCTAGGTCCTACTTTATACTTCGGAAATATGTAATACCATTGTAAAGAAAACCAACACCTTTATGAGTACACATGAAATCATTGATTCATTTTAAAGTGTGTGTGTGTGCATGTGTGTTTGCTTATTTAAATATGCACAATTTTAAATGCCAATCTGTGTTACTGTTTACATTAGGAAGAATATGAGTGCACATGTATATCTTCAGCTTTTCTAGAATTTAGACTGACATCAGGAAATAGAAATATCAACTAAAATGTGATCAATGCAGAATAAGATTTTTTTGAGAATGTGACACAATCAGTCTAATAAGTAGAACTCAAATGTATCATTCCATAAGTGTTTAACCGCTAAGAATAATTCTGCTGATCTAAAAAGTTTACAACTATACAGTATTTTAGCCTAAAATAAAGGAGCATCAGATTTCAGGAATGCATTTTAAATAATGAAAAAATTTCCATTTTCACTCAATAATACAATACAGACATCCACAGTTAAAACAGTTCTCAACATAAGGTGGGCAGATTATGGACCCTATAATTTTTGCTGATATTATGGCTCAGAAAACAAAAACAAACTTTAATTAACACCTGTGTAATTATTATAGTTAAATTTAATAGGACTTTCAATATTTATTTATGAATTACTTCTAAGTAAAATAAATAAAATCAAAATATATAAAAATATAGGGGAAAATATTTTTCCTAAGAACTCCTTATTCGATTTTTATAATAACTCAATTATCAAAAAGTTTTAAGTTAAAAATGTAAACTCCTCATAAAAATCTAAATCTTTATCTAAAATTAGTTCAACAGGGTTAAATACATCAATGATGAAAATATTTAAAAATGCAATATAGACAAAAGTACTGGTTAAGTTGTTTTATTTATCAAAATTAAATCTACAATATTTTTTTTTAAACTTTTAACATGTAATGTTGAGTAGGTTTATAATCACCCCTTACTCGGTTGGCTTAACACTTTGATGTAATGAAGAGTATAGAGCTAGGAAAAACCTACTTAATAAATGGCAGGAGGAATTTTTTGTGCAAAGCTAACAAGAAAGCAATAAATATTTGAATGAACTTATGAATTATAGTACAAGAACAACATATCAGCAATCTAGATTAACAAATACAAAAAAGGTTGGTTTTTTTTTTAAAAATGAATTAGATTTCTTGAAAAATTAAATTCTAATTTTAAATTTAAAAAAATATATAATTCGTTTTAGTAATAGAAATATCTGAATTAGCAAAGAACATGGTATATGGGTAAAAGATAGAAATTCAGCATTGAATAATTTTTATTTTAACCTTTTGAATGAGAGCAGAAGATATTTATACCGCTAACTAGAGGTACACAAACCTGGATGGCCTGAATTTCCGTCAGGCATTCACTACTTCTACATTGCTAACAAAATGTTGCATTTTTTTATCTTTTATATATAGTTTTATTATTCTTTTAATGTATAAATTGTCTACAGAATGTAACATGTTATTTAAAAGCCAGTAAAGAAGTTAACATAACATTTTCAGCTATTTTTCAAACCAGGAGCCCAGGCCTAGAGTTGTGGGGAGCTCAGGTTTCTAAGGACTAAAAATTTGTGCTTGAAAATTTTTACAAAAATTCATTGCCAGAATAAATGAAAATTCAACATTATATATATATATATATATATATATATATATATATATATATATATATATATATATATATGCTAAAGAAGGTTGCATCACAGTTTAAGATAATGTCAAATTTATTGTTCAAAGCATTAAAAATCATTCAAATATATCTTTTACCCAATCAAAAACAAAATAAGAAATCAGAAACAAGTTTTGGATTTCACACACACACACACAACCTTTCAAACCTTTTCTACTTTTGATCATTCAACAAGTGGTTTTACTAGTTCACTATTATGCTGAATGTCACATGAAACAAAACCCATATACCAAAAGGTCAAAATTCCAAAAATATAAAGCTATTCACTAAAATATAATAGTTTAATCAATTCTCATAAATTTTATATCATTAAGTAGTATTGGAAAAAATAAATGAAAATTGATATAAAAAAATCTTACATTATATAAAAGCAAGTTCATTGCTTTTATAGTGTGGGGGTAGAGAGAGATCGAGAGATCAATGAATTTAATGTTCTTTTCCTCAATTGTAAATGATCAAAAACAAGTTTTTCATTGAACTTACTAACTGCCACCCCAGATAATTGACAAGCAGAATATGCACAAAGATGAGAAGTAAAATATGCAGTGCTTGTTTGCATGCATATAGTTTTATTTATATATTCTTAGTTTTTACAAGGTTGCCAGTTTAGTTCAGTCAGACTATTTGCCTCGAAACCACTAGGTTCTGGGTTCAATACTGGTCGTCACCAACCCAGCATGAGTAGTACAGCTTGGACCTGTGCTGTAAAGTGAGGTGTTAATAGTACATGTGGTGCTCCAAACAATCTCCCTGGTCCAGCACTGTCCATCTGATACCAGCAATAGGCCATTCCACCTATTTTACTACAACTACTGTGTTGAAAACTGGTCTTGTATATAGTTATGTGTATTAGCATTAAGTCATAAGTTTTTTGTGCTTTTTTTTTTTAAATACTAAAATTGGTATATTGTGTGATATACATATTTACCAACCTCTCCACACAAGTAGGATGTGACACAAGGTCAATTTATTAAGTGGAGTTAAACAGATCTGGATTCAGAGTTTTCCTTATCCTAGACTGGTTACCTAACTAAAGTTAAAGAGCCCAGTCCACCCTACTATTTACCCATAGTTGGATGGTGAATAGTTGGATTTATAACTTTCCCAAGGGTACTAGCGCTATGTGAAATGCAAAACGCCTCGTCCAGGATTTGAACTGGTCTTGCCATATCCATTTTCTACAAAAAAACATTACACCATACACTTTCATGCACATATAGATGTAATATAGTGGAGATTTTGTGATGTTTTAATTTTTCAAAAATAAATATTGAATAATGCCTTTATTTGTTCATTAGTTTTTACTAACAAAAATATGCACTGCCTGGGGACAAGTATTCACAATTCAATAATAATGAATCCGTGGGACTAACTTTTTTGCATCCCCTCTACCCAGGCGACGCCGGGTAGCCACTTCTAGTAATTAGTAAAAATAGATATTTCAAGCAAAAAAAGTTTATCATGAATATTTTTACTGTTATATACACTATCCCTAGACCATGATTAGAAAAACCCACACACGCAAGTGTTTTGAATAACCCAAAATTGAAAATACTTACATTATAACTTCCTGGTGATGCTGACGAATAATTTATCTAAAAATCAGAAAAAAGAAACTGTAAAGTAAATCATTAAATAAAAAGAATTAAAAAAAAAAAAAAAAAAAAAAAACTGTAGTTTGGTAATAAACGAATCTATTTTGATTTATAATGTTTCACTCAAAAATAAAATCCTGGCATTTTTGGTTTAGGAAAAAAAAAAAAAAAAAAAAAAAAAAAAAAAAGGGCATCAAAACAATAATCATAGAAACAACTACTTTCCAATGAAACTTTATTAAGTACTAAAAATGCTTTAATAATGAATAAATTTCTTTGGCAATAGCATTAATAATATGTATGGTTTACAATATTCCTTAATCCCTAACAAGCTTTTATAAAATGGAAATTTTCTTTTAATCTAAAGATACTTTGATTTTATTATTTCTAGTGGAATATTATATAAAATGGATACTATTAGATATTATTTATGACCAAATTGACTTACAGACAAGCCACAATGAACCTATCTAGTTCTGAAATGGGTGATCACTGAGAAACAACAAGCATGGTAAACAATTTGAAGCTAAAAACTAAATAGATAAATCTACAGCATTAAAAAACTAACCAAAAATGCAATTTTATTATTCCATGCAGGTGCGTTGCAATTATATTTTTGGTAAGTTTCTATGCTATAGTTTGGTAATGAATAATACCTAATAATATCCATTTTGATTATATAGTGTTCCACTAGAAATACAAATCCTAGTTCAGAAGAAAATGAACTTTTGTTGTTTAATTTTTTAAATGAAGAAACAATTTCAGAACTAGATCTTTAGGTTTTTATTTTAAATGCATTGTAAAGAAATTGTTAGCTCAGAATTTAAAATTTTAATCGTAATCTTTTTTGTGTGTGTTCATATAGACTTAGAGTGAAAGATTTTACTTATCCTAAAATGAATTCAAAAACGTTAATACAATTGTCCAACTCAAATTTTCCAAAAGGAAACCCAATTCAAATTAATCCAAACTGTTAATATTAGTTAAAATATATTCTGTAGGTCTATGCCAATATGCTGTTCTATTTTGAAAGAGTGTAAACTAAATTTTATGAAACATTATCATACAATGACATTTTATTGAACCAATTTATCTTTTAAATTTGGCTTATAACCTCAAATCTAAACTCAGTTCTTCACTACAAAAATCATAAACAGGCGACACAAAAACAGGTATGAATAATGCTGATCTTAGAGGAATAATTGTAAGGTTCATCAAAATCTTCAGTTTGATTTTAGAATAATTAGCACAAAAATAAAGAAATATATATTTTATGTTGTTATGTAATATCTTACTGATGAGGATGTGGGAGGCCATGGTCTGTTTCCTTGTCCACCAGGCCTAAAAGAAAAGAAAATAGGTTATCAAATCAGAGATATAACAAAAGTATGTTCAACTATTCAAAGAGTTTTATGATACATTGTGAAATAAAACAAAGCAACATGGGTGAGATATTTGACCAATTTTAACTTGGAAGGCAAATATCAAATTTCTCTAAAAACAAGTGTGTTGTTAACTCTTAACATCCTATACCGCCTCATTCCACCCAGCCAGAAGTCACATTTGTTTTCCTAATCCACCCCAAACGATAGCCTTTGTTTAAAAGTAATATTAAATATATTTAGCAGTCTTTGATTTATGGGGAAAAAACAGGTAACTTAAAATGAAAAGGCCATTTATTGATAAATCCTCATAGGAATGGGGCTCTGGACTTAAAATTCTCAAGAGGATGTTAAGAGTTAAACTCCTGGTTAAATGATATCATAATCATCTGATGTTCAAGAGGTATCATGTTTTTAAATGTATTTTGAGTGCTTGTTTTGCTGGTACAGATCATTTAATGATCCACCAGCCCTGCTTGTTGGCAAATGATGCTGTATTTATGTTCAGGAGAATTTCAAAGTTCTATGTCTCTACAATGTAAACACCAGCAGTGTATATATATATATATATATATATATATATATATATATAGCCTGAGAAATTGGTCAGGAGAGAGAGCCCAGAAAGTGCTAGCACAAAAATGCTGATAGAACATCCAAGATACAGGATGAAAGAATCTCCCCAAAACATAGAGGACTTCCAATTTCTTAGTTGCCACAGATGTCCTGTAACTAATTTCCCTCTTCTTTCTAATAACCTCTAAAAGTGAATGCAAGAGAAACAATGATAGGTCCATATTCAAAGAAGTTGTTTATTCATTCCTTTCCAAGGCTCAATTTGCTTTTCACAACCACCAGATGATCATCTTCAGTATAATCAGTCTCCCACAAGAACCTCTGTTCCTTATAATTTGTTATCACACTATCCATAAAATATAGCAGTTCAAATGTTTTAAAAACTAAGTTATAAACTTTGTTGTAAAATATAAGGATGTTGAAAAGTTCTTGTCCCAATCAAATTTTTAAGAGAATAAAAAGAAGCTTAAAGACATGTGCCAAGTGTGTTGAACCTTGGGATTAATATATGAAATAGTATGTAGATATGGTGGCTCTTGGTCATTCTCTTTTTTTTTTTTTTTGAGAACTTCTTATCACCCACTTGTATAATACCTATATCGAAAGATTTAATTGAACATTTGACAATAAACCAAAATTATTTTTCAAAAGCAAATATAGTGTTTCATTAGATCTAAAGTCAACCCATTTTAATAGGTCATCATTTCTGATGTTATGTTTAGAGTTTAAATCAAATTTCCAGCGATGATTTTGGTATTAAAAGAACCATAAACAAAATCAGATTGGTTAAGTTTATAAGAAAAATTTAGATGTATAATTTACCTTAACTAAAAAATCATGGTAAAACTGATGAAAGGTTTTGTTTGTAAAAAGAATTAAATATGTGCTCTTTACTTACATGCTCATTGGTGGCATTGCTCCAGGTGCTGTTGGACCCATACTGTTTGGAGGTGGACCTCTTATGCCACCATAGTTCTGTATTGAGTCATAAACCTACAAGTAGCAATAGAAGAAAAAAAATTAAAATACTAACAATGAGGAACAATCATTATCAAGAAATTAAAGTGGAATCTACCATATACATTTTTATAAACGTTTCAAATCACTGAGTACCATCTAAAATGTAATGTTTTAAAAAGCTGCCTTTTTGCAAAATATTTGTTATTTGTATGTATAAAAAAAAAAAGCCAGTAAAGAGCACAAACACAACGACTACTCACTGGAGTAATAGGGCCCTGCATTCGGCCAGGATGGTTCATTCTCTGCATTGGACTAATACCAGGATGACCTAACCAAAGAGAAAATGAAGAATTTTGATAATTCAGATTAAAAAAATGTTTAAAAAAAAAATTAAAAAAAAAAAAAAAAAAATGTTTTTCCTTTCTTAATTGAGTGTACACAGACAACAAATACAGAAAGTTAAATGTTTCTGAGGAAAATATTACAAGTTGATTATTATTTAAGGTGAAACCCAAAAATTGATATTTAATAATTCGATATTCTGCTTGTAATTTCCATATACTTAAAACTTTAATCAGAAAAGATTTCAGAAACAGAATTGCAAAATTATTTTAGAAATGATTAGCCTCAAATTGATTCAAGTTGTCAATTCAAGATCAAAAATGACTTAAAAGTAAAAAGCATAGCTGCTACCAAAGCATTTTAGAATTGATTTCTTTAAATCAGACTAAATGTTTCTATAATTTCAAAACACCAATTGCAGAAGGTTTAGGGGTTTTGAATCACATATCTTTCTCTCTTATACACATGTGCGCAAGAGAGAAACAAAGATTTTACCAGTGCTTCAAAATCTTAGCTTAACTACTTTACACAACAAACCATTCATTCTGGCGTTAGTACCAAATGTTAAAACAAAGTTTATGAGGCGTGCAGCATGCTGGTCAAAATAGACTTTCAATATTTTCAATTCTTTCTGAATATATCATTTTACTGATAATCACAGCAATGTATGTTAAATGAACATTTTGTTTTGTCAATATAAAATACCAGATGATAATTATTGTTCCTGCAAATAGAATCTTCCATAGATTCTAATAAGTGGAAGTGAAATATTTGGAAAACAAAATTATCATCTTCATCAAATAATCAAAATCTTGGCTAAGAAAGTAACTTTGCATAGGAAATAATTAGAACCGAGTTTACCTGGCCGTGGATCCATACTGTTTGGCATTGACATCTGTCCTGCTGCACCTCCAGGAGGCTATTAAAAGGAATAAAGTTATTTTCAACAAGATGACAATGATATTATTATTATTATTATTATTTTTTTTTTTTTTTTTTTTTTTTTTTAAAGGGAAAATATTTTGTTTTTGCTACTTAGTTTTCTGTTATAATAAATAGCCATAAAGGCGCTGTAAAAATTAAAACTAAAAAGATATGACTAAACATTTTTGCAGCATATAAGCAAAAGTCAGTGGAGTGGTCTATTGTCATTATCAACCAGTCAGCAAGGGAATCTATTCTCTTTTCACTAGCACTAGACCAGAGAGATTGTTTTTGATGTGGTGGAACACCACACCTACCATCAGCTCCCCAATTTACTGTACAGATCCAATCTGTGCTACTCATGCACAGAGTTGGTGAGGTCCGGTATCAAACCCAGAACCTTGTGGTTCCAAGGCAGATGCTGTACTAACCGAGCTAAACTGGCCCTAAGACATTAAATTTAGCATTGTTAGAAAAATAAAATTGAATGAATTTTTCTTTTGATTATTAAGTTCCTTTCTATAAAGAACTTGTAATTCATAGATATTTTTTTCAAAACTCCATTTCATTACACATCAGGTCGTTCATTACCAGGTTCTTTTCCTTTCTTTTTTTTTTTTCAAAACTATTTCATTATCTTATATCAAACACAAAACCCACACCACAATAATTTTTGTAACCAATTTATTTTAAAACTTGGTAATTTTTACTCCCTTATTCTTAATTAAAAATCAAATTTCATTGATCGAGACATCTCGACTTGCCAGCAATTCTTAGTGAAGAAAGGTTGCAACAGTTTGAAATATCCTCTTACTCACCACCATCAATCACAATAAGGCTAAAAAGGTATAAACATGTCTCTTCCTTCCATACTTTTCAGTTATTTTCCTTCATTTTCCTTTTATCATTGTTTATTAAAAAAAATATATTGTAATATTTCATCTTGCTTTCTTTATCCCAAAACTTACTGACAAGCTTTTAGGTTGGTTTCCCAAGGCGAAAAAGATGACTTTTAACTTGTAAAAATATGTGGTGGGCATTATTTTTTAGAGAAATATGTATAAAATCATGAGAAACATATCTGTATCTTTATTGAGTTACCGTTTTTTCATGTTAGTTAATAATATATATTTTAATACACAAATTAGATGCTAAAAATTTTAGTTAGCTACGTACAACGAAGTAGCCAATCAGAATACATCTTTCATTGACTGCTGATAAAATTAACCAATCACGATCACTGTAGCATGAGTTATCACTCAACATGTCTACTTCAAGCGAAGAAGTGTATAATGTAAACACACCAGAAAATAAATGTTTTATGTGTATTTTAATTTTTAAAAAAAAAACCTTAGTTATAACTTGTTTTTGGCTACGTTAAATTTCAATTGATTTGTGTCTGCTTCAAGCGAAGAAGAAGTGTATAATGTAAACACACCAGAAAATAAATGTTTTATGTGTATTTTAATTTTAACTTGTTTTTGGCTACATTAAATTTCAATTGATTTAACGGTGAAAAAATGTAAACATTGTTTTTCGTTTATAATTTGCATTATTTTTGTAAGCCGAAAATTTTTTTTAAAAATCATTAGGAGTTTGTTTAATGCTTCTTCTTTCGAGTGAATAAAAAAAATTTAAGATAATATTAACCTTTATGCAAGTTTTATTATGTTAAATATAGTAAGGGGGGGGGGTAAATTTCACGGGGAAAATTGGTGATAACCACGGAAAATTTTAATATGTGCAACATTTACGCATATAAAAAAAAAAAAAAAAAAAAAAAAAAAAATAGTATGATATTTAGGAGTCTATAAGCATTCATTTGGCCGCTTTTTATTTCCCCCCCACCCTCAAAATTACAAATTTAAAAAAAACTAGAGCCTTTTTGGCCTTTGGGCCCGTAGCCTATTTTAGCAACGTTAAATTTCAATTGATTTAATGGTGAAAAAATGTAAACATTGTTTTTCGTTTATAATTTGCATTATTTTTGTAAGCCGAAAAATTTTTTAAAAAATCATTAGGAGTTTGTTTAATGCTTCTTCTTTCGAGTGAATAAAAATTTTTTAAGATAATATTAACCTTTATGCAAGCTTTATTATGTTAAATATAGTGGGGGGGGGGTTTAAATTACACGGGGAAAATTGGTGGTAACCACGGAAAATTTTAATATGTGCAACATTTACGCATAAAAAAAATAGTATGATATTCAGGAGTCTATAAGCATTCATTTGGCCGCTTTTTATTTTCCCCCACCCTCAAAATTACAAATTAAATAAAAAAACTAGAGCCTTTTTGGCCTTTGGGCCCGTAGCCTATTTCCCATAAGATAGAAAAAAGAAAGAAAAAAGTTTCAACTTTTTTCAAAGTGTGAAGAAAACAGATTTAAAATTTTTTTTTTTATATATGAAACAAATTACTGGAATTCCAGGTTTCATCATTTGTAGTACACAGGATTAATAATGATTTTAGTCCAAATCCATATTTGTTGGACCTCTAAATTCAATCAGCACATTGACTTAACAAGGCATTAAAGCACTTGAGTGACCAAAAATAAAATGATCCACATTCAAGTAGAGACTTTTTTTAATATATATATATATATATATATATATATCAGTCATCCACAGACACGTTTCGAAGTTTACTTCTCATCAGTGTGGCTCAACTTTTAACAGCTGCCTCTAGCCGGGATTGAAACCCGTTAATTTTCGTCTACCAAGTTCCTTATCCTTGCAGCTATCAGCGGCTGTCAGTCTGGGGTGAACAATTAATTGGTACATACTTTTTATGGGGGTATGTTTTTACAATCACCAGAGAACTCAAATCTATAAACAGCGGACAGGCAAGTACGGCTAATGCCAAACAGTGAAATTTCAATTAATCCCTCCCCCGTGCTCAACCATGAGAGTGGGATATATATATATATATATATATATATATATATATATATATATATATATATCACCCCCAAGGAGATATTGTCAAAATTCATTTCAAACAGAACTTCCATAAGGAAAGTACAGTGAGTGAACACTACCTTGCAAGTTTTGCATACCATCAAAGGATGCTCCAATTCATTTAACTGGTGATTCCTCATTTTTAAGGGATTCAACAAAAATTCCCTTATTCATTGTCAAGCCTATGTCGTTCAGCAAAACTAGTCTACCTTTTCTTCACAATGACTATTAGGCAGATACGCTTCCTGCTACATATTTCTTAAGTTTGAAGCAAACTATGTTAATGTCAAAGAAAAAGAAAATACAAAAAGAGAATCAAAGTTTATTTTTTGTTTAAATTTAAATAAAAATGGGGAGCATTTATATTTTGTAACAGACAAACAATCAAATACAATGCTTTGATATACCTCCACACAATTGCTGGATGAAAGAGTATAACATCCAGAGACATTATGAAACTGCAGAGAGAAAATGGTATGAAGTATATACAAGAAAGATCCAAGATAATAAAAAAAAAAAAAAAAAAGGGTAAGAAGCTTAAAACAGTTTTTTTTGAAACTGAACTTTTTTTTTTTTTCTAACTTGAATTTAACATGGGAAAATGCTCAGTGAGAGGTTTGGAAAAGCATTAAAATCATTCACTGAGGATAATTTTATCAAATCCTGTCCTGAGAAAAAGACAATTTTCAACTTAACAAATACTGATACAAATCATATCAGTGATTTAGTAAGTAATTCATATCTATAACTGACAATAGCTGAAAACTGAAAAATTTTCTATCGTACTTGATGTAAGTACAAGACACTGCTTATTGTACTGTTTTTATTCAAGGAGTTGACAAAAACTTCAATGTCACTGGAGAATTATTGGATCTATTACCTTTGAAGGGAACAGCGACAAGAATAAACATTTAGAGGATTAGAAATGTGCAGGATTGGATCTAACTTATGGTGCACCTGCTATGTGTTCTGAAAAAAAAAGTGCACCTGCTATGTGTTCTGAAAAAAGGCAGGTTTGGTTGGCCTTCTTAAAGAAAAACTGAACAGGTTTGATGTCTCCATCCTTGCTATCTGCTGTAGTTGGCACCAAGAGGTGCCATGTGGAGGAAAAGTTGCAATTGAAGAGCATTACAAATATAGTTGTTTGTTAAGAGCACTTCATCACAGTTTAAGTCTGTTCAATGGGTGAGAATGGAGAATTACTGTACCATACTAAAGTGAGGTGGAAATGTTCTGAGAAGAATTTTTTTTATTTAAGAAATTGGATTGTTCATGTCTCTGAAGTAAGTAATCCCATTTTTGCATCTATCTTGCATTCCTTACACAGCTGACAGACTATTTGAACATGCTAAACTTGAACTTTTAAAGTAGAGGATTTAGATTTATGATAATGCGAAGTCTTTCAAGTGTGAACTTTTACTGTGGGCAAAGCAACTTGTGGGCAGTAAGTTAGCTCACTTTACAACCTTGCAATCATTAGACAGGGTCAAACCAGTGCTTCAATGAATATGCAGATCTAATTTTAAACCCATATACATAATTTAACCATTATTTTCAAGATTTTTTACCATTGTAAAAAGAATTTATGATTTCTGCTATTCCACTGGCTGTTAATATTGATACCATTTCTGAAAAATTTCAGATACATTGATGTAGCTTCGGTATGATACAATACTGAAGCAAAAAATATACAAATATCAGTGTACTAAATTATTTTCATCTTTGAGAATTCTGGGTATGTCTGCAAGCATATATTTTTCTCAATGCTGAAAAAATATAATTCTGTATTAAATTCATGAATTACAAGTAAACATTTACAATCAGTGTTGAGGCTGACTAATTTATGATTTGAAACCAAACAGAATCCCTGGTTACCAGATAATGATGTGAAAAATCATTAATTGGGACCAAATGAAGGTAATAAGAAATCTTATTTAAATTTAATTCTAAACCTATCAAATAAAATAGATTTTTTTTTTTATTCACATTGAATTTTGTACTCTCAGCAATTTACTGTCATATGTACACTCATTTTGAGAACTAAATGGTCTCCTATGGCACTCGTGGTGTAATGGTTATCATAGTAGGAAATGAACATAGCAATCAGAGTTCAAATCCTGGATGAGGCTGTTTGCATTTCACAGTGCACTAATACCATTGGGAAAGGTATGCATCCAACTATTCTCTTTCCATCTATGGGTAAACAGTAGGGTAGCCTGGTATGGCAACCGGTCTAGAAGGAAAACTGAATTCAAACCTGTTAAACTCCACTTAAAATTTGAACAGGTGCCTCGTTCTGCCCATGGTGAAGGCTGTTGGGTAAATATATACTTATGGTGCATAGCTGCAATAAAGCTCATAACTGGTGTCAACTATTGATACTTTCTACCCACCTCACTTTTGGCCAGTTGTGCTGCTTTCACAGAAAAAATTACCCCCTTCATATCATCAAGTCTGGGACCGTGCCTTTTATATATTCATTCAAAAGTTGCATGTATATATTCTAACTATGTAGATTCATGGATCCCAATCTTTCTTTTTTGTAAATTCTATCATTTTTTAGACCACTTAGCACAGGCAGTAATTAAAAAAAAAAAAGCTAACAAGGCAATTAAAACGTACAATAACTTTTTTTTTTAAATCATTCTTTAAATGGAAGCTAACACACAAATGATTTCTCTAATAAACAACTAAAGAGGAAGAAATGTTAACATTTTCAGTGGTAGATCTTGATATTAAACAAATGAAAAGCTCAGTATTTACTTACGTTAAAATCTACTTGATTTGGCATCCGAACTGGTGCAGGCCCCCGTGGCGCCCCTGGAAACCTAGGTGACATGAACGGCTAAAAATATATGGAAAGGGGTGGGGAAAGAGAAAGAAAAAATTCAATCAAGATTAAATAGAATTTTTTTTTTTTTTAAATAAAAATTCTGATCATGGCAATTTTCTACTTGTGATGTAAAACATCCAAGTGTTATTTTCATAATTTAATAAATAACAAATACCTTGCCCCTTTGCATTATTATTATTATCATTGTTTTTATTATATAAAAATGAGAATTTATATCAGATTATCAAATATTGATTTTTAATTAAAGAAAAAAAAAAAAATTTTAATTCTTTTACAGGAAAAGCAGCATCAGAAATGGATTTTTAAGAATAACTTTTTGGGATGTTTAAAAAAAAGTTTACTTTTATGAAGACTGCTCAATTATTAAACTTAGTGTAACTGTACATTAACGTAGGGTCATATTAGTGAAGCACCAGGAAAATATTTTTAAAAACTCACAAGAAATTGTTTAGGATAGTAGTTTGCCAAACATTGCTCTACAAGGATTCCCAAAATCTCTTATGATTGAGCCAACTTTAGGACATGATTGTGGTGCACTTAATGAATATTCTTTATTTCATAATTAACAATAGTTAAACTTACTTGTTAATAGATGCTCTTATAGAAGGTTGCCTTATGAAAACAGTCCAAGTAAATTTAACAAGTCCTTCCTTATAATGAAGGGTAAGCAACTTTCTTTTTCATTGATCAG
The DNA here is from genome assembly GCA_023376005.1 of Doryteuthis pealeii. Classification (NCBI taxonomy): domain Eukaryota; kingdom Metazoa; phylum Mollusca; class Cephalopoda; order Myopsida; family Loliginidae; genus Doryteuthis; species Doryteuthis pealeii. The sequence goes on from CM042149.1 coordinate 30,949,237, forward strand.
AAAGTTCTTTGCTGTTGTATTAACAGTGTTTCTTTAACAAAACAAAAAAAAACACACAACAAAGATTGTTTAAGCAATCTTAAATTTACTAAGATTTGCTTAGTTTTACACACAGGCCTCAAATTGCTTCTGGTATACTTGCTATTCTTAAAAGGTTACTCATCTAAATACTGAGCAGGCTCAGCATTGCTTAATTTCAGTATTCTAGCTGGAACTGGAGCTTTGAGCAGAAATTGACCATAAGTAATAAGTTTATTTTTTAGAAGTCTACACTTATTTACTATCCATTGTTGAATTTTACAATATATTATCAACATATTTTAATAGAAAATTAAATTTTTTAAATAATTTAGAGTTTAGACATGCTTTTCTGACTTAAGAAAAAAAAATTGTTTGTTTGTTGATCTTTGGTAAAAGTAACTGTTTCAGTTTAAGTGAAAATTTAAAATTTTAAAATCATATTTAGTGAAATTATTGAAAATTTACATTACAAATAATGTTTTATTCCAATTGATTTTGAAGGAGATTTGAATTAGAAATAATAGTGGAGTAAGTTATATGATAAAATATGATGTGCATGAGATTTGCATTCTGTTGAGAGACATTTATATATTGTGTGTATGCGTGTGTGAGAAAGAGAGTGAGAAAGAGAGTGAGAAAATGTGAGAAAGAGAAAAAGACAGAGGTGGGACCAACTTTTTCTCAACACACAACAATATAAAGCATGCTAAATAATTAATGGAGAATTCCTAAATATTAAAAGGAATTAATGATGCCCAAAAGCATTTATTTTTCTTAGAATTATTATATTAAACATCTTCATAATTAAAAGATTTCAATGAGTAACAAATTTTTGTTATTCATGCTTAAAACTGGGAAAAGTACACAACATCCAAAGGCAAAGCATGTTGTATGAATCAAGAGTTGGGTCGACAGTTTAATGATTACTATAACTACAAATATATTAGCATATTTAGTAAGAATATGATGAATATTGCAAAACCATTTTAAAATGCTTTCATTATCTCCCAGTACCTGTCCTATATATATATATATATATATATATATTAATGATTGGCAAATTGTCTTATTTTATAACTTAGTTCTAAACAATTTTTGTTTAGTTTAGTAACTAGAAATATTATTCATAATATAGTCTTGGTCTTTGGAACATACATTCCAACTAGTAACTAAAATTACAATAGCAACTTTTTAATAAGAGGTAGCATAAAACAAACACCAAGACATGAGCTGAAGATATATACATAATAAGAAAGGAACCAAAAGAAATTAATGCTGCTATCAGCAGAGTATGCAAGCATGCAGACAACATTCCAACATCAACTTACCAAATTCTTTATCTGCAGGTACAGTGTAGGGAACAAAACAAAAAACACAAAAAAATATTGCACTCAACTCCTACTGCTTGATAAAGGAGGAGCTAGGAGAGTAGGATGAGAATGTATTTTCAACTATGTCCTTCATGTGCCAATAGTCACTGACATTCAACATGCGAAAATGGTAGCAATTAATCAAATAAATGCTGTAGATAAATCAATTTTTTTTTCAAGTATAGCATAGTATATCCTGCATATGATGATACAGCCACTAAGTCAATTTGATCTGGATGAATTTGGTACTTCATTTTAACTTTTAAAATATTATAAAGAGGAAAACTTATACAAGTTTTACATTATCACATATATGGAGGTATGCGGTGTAATTGTTATCAGCATAGGAAATGGACTGTGAACAGAGTTCAAATCCCAGACAAAGCTATTTACATTTTCATATAGTGCTAATACCCTTGGAAAAGTTATGCATCCAACTACTATCCCTTCAGCTATGGGTAAATAGTAGGGTGGACCAGGCTCTTTAACCATGGTTAAGCAACCAGTCTAGAAGGAAAACTGAATTTAAACCAGTTAAACTCTGCTTGTGTCACATCTTACTTGTGCAGAGGGGTTGGTAAATATATAGAGAAATTAAGAATTAAACCAATTTATTCCGATATTTGGTACCATATATATATATATATATATATATATATAGTTTGTGTGTGCGTGTGCACGGAGGAGTATGAGGGGGAAATACCATTTGCTTTTCATTTATATAATAATACCTTTCTCTAAGACAAAATAGTTTAAAAATAGAGATATAACAGCAGATTATTTACATACTGTGGTAGAAAACAGACCACATGGAACTGTTGTTAAGCATTAAACATACAATGGGGGGGTGGGGTGGGGGGCTTATCAAAAGAATTCAATTTTCTTTTTTTTTTTTAATTTTAAGTACTACTTTTTCAAAACCTAATACCATATAAAATTGAAATTTATTTTATTATTATTTCCAAACCTGAAAACTAAAATTCTTACCATTCCTTGAATTGCTAATTTTATCACTATGAAACTAGTATTCTATTAGAAAAATAATTCAATAAATAAACTACCATTTTTTAAATTATCAAGATTAAAACATGTTATTTTGTTGAGTGCAAGAAAATCTTATCAAGATTTCCAACACAAAAATTGTCAGCTAGAATTTCTAAAATGATTAAAACTTAATAAAATGAATATTTCTTAAGATATTTGTCAAAGTAAATGAAACTTTATGCCTGAAATCTTCAGACAAAATAAAATTTGAAAACTATTTGACAGTCAGTTTTAAGTTAAATAAACAAAATCTCACAAGAAATAACTTTTAGGAATCAGAATACAAGAGAAAACAAGACACAAAAAGTTATTTGAGAACAAGAAGAAAGAAAAGAAAAGGAAAAAAAAAAAGAAAAAAAAGCAGGCAATCACAATAGATGAACCATACATGCACACACAATAGGGGAGAAAAAAGAAAAAAAAAACATTGCATGACTGCACAGAATCGTATCAAGCCAAACTGAAATAGGTAAATACAGAATTTGTGACTATTTTACGAAATAGCTCATTGTCTACACCCAAAAAACAAAAACACAATTGCTAAAACATTAGGCTAAAATATAAATCTAGCTGATTTTGGTGATTGGTTTCAATTAATTCTATAAAACAAGTTTATCAAGCCGGGAAAATATTTACCTACTTATAATTTCTATAAAAAATATATATAAATAAATAAAATGTATGAGATAACAAGAAACTTGATTTCATCCAGACATCATTTTTGAATAGTTTGATTCTTTAATCATTACTTGAAATAACCCCCATCACTATTCTTTTTTTAAAAATCAAGTTGCACCGAGTTACAAGGTTTATTCCAAGATGATAATTTATTTGGGATAGGAGGAATTTAAAAGATATCAACTCTAGACAAAACAATGAAAATATTAAATTCTATGTATATCTTCAATACACTAAGTAAAATTAGTTTTGATTTACTGGAAAGATAAAAATGTCACTGAATCAGTGAGATGATTTTTTTTAAATCTACGCTGATAAAAAAAAAGTTAAATTTTTTTTTTTTATTAAATTACTATAAAAGATTTACTAATGCATACTATTTCCTATTGCCTCAATTTAACTAAATATTTTATCAATATTTTTGCAATAAACATGCAACATTTAAAGCCCCATTAAACCCCATAGAAAAAAAACATTTGTTTAAATAGCATAACTATCTATAATATCCTTAAATCAATTAAACAAGGTCTCCTAACAAGCATTAAATCATATTATAAAAATTGATTTCTCTGGTGGTTACGGTGGGGGGGGTACATTTTGAAAGTCCAACAAAAGAAAGTGTCATCACCCACCTCCCAAAAAGTGTAAAGAAAACAAAATGATGATGATAATCTATTGCAATCCTGCTAGTCTTTCTTTTAGTGGTTGTAAATTAAGTTAGGTGATCTCTAAATTGTCACTTCTCATCAACTAGTTCCAATTTGCATTTTTTTTTTTTAAATCATGAATGAAAAAATAGTCACCAAACAGGTTATTACAAGTACTGCCCATACACAAAATATATATTCTAATTACAGCCAACAATAGCAGCAGCAGCAACAATTTAAGGACAAAAAAATGTTTTCAACTTGAATGGAAGGGAGGTGACATTTTTAATGGGATGAAGAGAAAAATAGATGTGTGTACTTGTAGTGTGTATAAAGATAGGAGGAAGGTGTGTTAATATAAAAGCAAAAAAAAAAAAAAAAAAAAAAAAACTCCTAAAAGAAAAATTTAATGTTAGCCTAAGTGATAGTAATGAGGAAATGAAGAACTACAAGTGAATAGTAGTACTCCTAAAGCAAAAGGACTACAAGCAGCCAGTTTGAGCAAACTACAAGGAAAACTGACAATCAGTAGAAAAATCACAAAGACAACAAGGCAGAAGAAAATAAGTAAAGCAGCAAAACAAGGCAGACAAATTAACCAAAACTTTTTTTTTAAATTTACTTAGGAGAAAAAAAATAAGGAAAAATTATTAAAAATAAACGGCAACAATTTTTAAAAAATAAAAAAATAAATCACATCTATACACTTGCATATAGATACACACACAACCATTCATTCACGCATACACACACACACACACACATATATAACTATACAAACTAGCACACTGACAGTCACATTAGGAGCAGGAGTAGGTGTAGGAGTAGGATGAGGAGGAGTTGGTCCATACTCACTTGGTTCTGTCCCATCATGGGAGTGTGAGGCTGCGGGTGGGGGGACGGCTGTGATGCTGGCGGCTGTGGAGGGGAGGAAGCATTTGATTGTGATGAAGATGATGATGCCACAATGATACAAACCAATGGACAAGCAGCAGCAACTGCACTAGAGAAAACACTCACTCAATTTTATTCTACTTCTAAAACCATCTATCAAAAGGCCACAAAGTATCAGCTAAGCACTTTCTTCTTAGAGTGGTCATAAGACAACAAAATTGAAATTTATCTTAAAGACAGCCATTTTTACTTATATTCTCATTAAAATCAGCAGAACCGAATCCAACCATAACTCTTCAACATTTGTTATTACTAAGAAAGAAATACAACTAACATTTATTAGGATATTTTTAAAATGATTATATAGAAGAAACATTACAATTAAGACTAACAATCAAAAGGGACTTGATATACATTTTCTGCTATCTATCAATATATGTTATTAAAACAAATTAAAATTACATATAAAATTAGATTAAACAATTCACAAGGCCATTTTGATAAATTTGAATTATATTCTATAAGTTATGGTGGAGCACATGATTTTTTTTTTCATGCTTTAATTTCTAAATAGAAGAGGGGACAGAAAGGGGGGAAAAAAAACTTTAAGAGGGAAGTACATTTAAGAATGAATTAAAATGCTTACAAACAAAAATTCTTACAAATTACAAAGCAACAAATGTTATTCATAAATTCATTCAGCCTAATTCTCATCTGAGCTTGTGATATTGATTAGGAGGTTTTTGTTCAGATAAAACAGTACAAAATTTTATAACAAAAACACAGATGAGAATGTCACCCTGGTGAGGATGACAATACCATTTTGGTTTCAAAATTATTTAGACTTCAGATTTTAGCCTTAGCAATCCAGGCTAAAATTTTCAACATGAACAAACTTTGCTTGTCTCCAAATTCCTGAAGGCAAAAATATCCAATCTATTTCATTGTATATTTCTACAAGATTCAAAACATACACACAGTTTCAAGAGAAAAAAATCTATAAGATAAATGAATATTAAACAAGTGGAATAGAGTCTATCAAAAAATTTCAATAAAATAATTTGAAAGGGGAAAAAAAAAAAGGAAAAAAAAATTTGAAGTCAAGAAGGGCTCCTTCCACATTCAAGTCTAATATATAAAGGCATAGTTCAGCAAAGTGTTGCAACAAAACTTTGGGAGCTAGAAGCAACTGCAACAAAGAACATGCCTGCTTCACAAATTAAGGGAAACAAAGAAAGCATGCAGATGACCGACTGACCAACGGAATAGCCAAGTTGCAAACATTCCCCCCAAAACAGATTTTCCTCAATGAATAATTTACATTAGCTTTTTTTTTTTTTTTTTCTTTTTTTTTTTTTTTTTTTAAAGGAATGAAAAGAAAAAAATAGTTTTCCTAACTTCTTTAGAACATTAATTTCAATTACTAAAAGGGAAAAGGAGATATTGGCTATAAAATATTTTTTAACGAGTTGAAATTAAATATTTTAATGAAAAGAAACTTAAGCAACTATAAGTTCCATAGAGAATGAAAAAATATTTCAGATAGAGAGAGTGGGGAATAGGTCTATTAGTAACATAGTGGTAGTTCAATGTTGGAATTTATGAACAAAAAACTTTTAAAATTCTCAAAACTTCCAAGTTAAATATTTTAAAAAACAATTTAGGTCCATGAGTCTTATTCAATTGATCACAATCACCGATAATTTTTTTTTTTTTAAATGAATAAATTGCACATCACCTACAATCAGTATAAATAACACAAAAAGCATATATTTTAAAAAAAAATGCTAAATGCACAATTTATCAACTAAAAAACTAAATTTTCTTTCATGTGTGTAGAGATAAGGTTTTTCATCATAACATGGTTTCTATTAGAAAACATTCTTTGACTTACAAAATCCAGGGAATGTTTTACAATTTTTTCTTCATAATGATCTTTTTGAAAATATTGTTTTCTCTGGAAAAAGTTATTCCTTTTACACAATAAATATTATAAAATTGTAGGTACAATACAATCAACAAATTGTCATACAAACAAAAAAAATCTAACAAATAATACAGTACTATAGAAAAAAAAAAGCAAAGTTAACAGTTTTGTTAGAAAGATTCAACAGGGGGGAAAAAAATTAAATTGTTATGCAGAAAGTGCATTGCACTTTGTTTTGTGGGTTTGATGATTGACTTAATAAAGTTGAAACAAGAAATATAGGACAAGGGAGATAATACAGAGATGTAGTATTTATGTATGACTTTTTAAAAAGGTCTTTACATTATATAAAAAAATAACAATCTCCAAAATAATTACTATCATAGCAGTAGAAGAAGCAACAATGATTGTAGTAATGATTATGTCAAGGATAAAAATGTAAATGTACATCTAGAAGACTTTAAAAAATTCTATTTAATTGTTCACCATCCAAAGTTAAATTTTGCATTGATATCCAAAAATTATAAAGATGTTTAACTTGATGGAAGGCTAAAGTTACTGGAGTAAAAAAGAATTTATGAATTCTGTGTTTTCCTATACTTCACAGATGAAAAAGTATCTTCCTATTTAAGCAATTGAAGAAGTTTTACTTGTATTAGGTGTTCTTAGTATGTGCACAATGAATGCAATGTAATATTGCTAACAATTACCAATATGGGACTTATATTTTATTAAAACCATGTGAAACGATGTTAAAATATTAACATGCTATTTTCAGATAACAAAAACAATTTTTTTTTAAGTGAGAAACTGGTATATATGTAAATATTAAACAACATTAATACTAAATACTTTTAAAAAAAATTAAAATTTCTTAACTTTGCAAAGACTCAAACAAAAAAGTTTAACACTTTAACAATTGGCATTACTAGCAATAAAGATAATATCTAAGATTTACATAATATTTCCTCCCTACTAACCAGACCTTTAATGCTAAAAATCCGAAACAAGACTCACTTAGTAAGAATGGAAAGAATGATAACAGCTACTTCCCTTCATATAATTATCTAATAATTGTTATGTCTCTGACTACCAACTCCAACTTTCCTGTAAAATCTCATGTCTAATAATATCACAATTAGACAACAAAGTCCTTTAACAAGTCCTATTTGATAGTCAAAGAATTCATTGTTTATATGAAAATTATAACCATTGACAACATTTAATTAATCCATGATAAATAAACTGCTTGATCTTTTGTAGAAATAGCATCATTTATTTGCCAACAAATAATGGGTTAAGTTTTAGGATAAGCTCCCCTTTGCCATAGATTTTCTTTTAGAACTTTTTTTTGTTTGTATGCATGTACGTATGTATGCACACACAACAAATCAAATAAAAATTAAATAAATTAATTACTAGGCTAAATATTACAAATTGTTCCCTTTGGGGGATGGGCTTTACATTTATTTACACACACACACAAAAGCAAGCAATTGGTTTTGTACAGATTAAAATATACATTAGTAAATTCTTAATTATCATTAGTTTTAAAACATGCAAAGTCTCAAACCACTTTCTTTTAAAAGATTAATTCTAAATAGTAAATTTAACTTAAGAGTTCAAATTGAAATCAATCTTCTATCTATGACTAAATAACTTTAAAACCAGAAAGAAAACTGTCTTAAAATGAAAGAAATTTTCCCAAGCCAATTAAATTTCTAATAAAATGCTATATACAAAAAGGTGAGAGAAATGAGAACTAACACTTTTCCTAATCTAAAACTGAGGTTTGTTTAAGTGCTAGTGAATGATTAAAAAAAAAAAAAAGAAAGTTTCACAAAGTTCTGATAAAAAATAATTATATTGAAGATTGCAGCAGCTTGTTTCTAGTTGGGGAGAGGGAGGGTTGACAGTGAAAATGTAAAAGAGGAACACTATTCACTTACAGTAAAGAAACCTGGCATCGGACCTCCTGGCATCCCATCTTGAGGTGGCATTTGACCCAGTGGACTTGGCGCTGCTGCATTCTGCACAAACAAATGGAGAATCCAGTCAAAGCAAGAATTTCAATTGACCAACTGTTAACCTCTTTTCTCCTTCAGTTATCAAAAGTTTTTGGAAGACTTTCTTTTAAATAAAAATTCTTTCAATTTTAAGTTGTTGAAATGTTCTTAAATTAGAGGAAATTAATTGATGTTGAATATATGAAGTCACTGAGAATTGATGGAGACATCTTTAACACATAAATGAAATGTTGGTTAGGTTTCTTTTGAACAAAAATGTCTTCTCCATTTATACATTTTTTTTTTTTAATTTCATAATAAAGCAAAAAAAATTCATATATCCAAGTTGGTTGGTTGTATTTTATTTTTTCTTTCCTCTTTTGTTAGTAAGAAATGTTCATTGCAGATGTAAGCAATTTGAAACTCTAAAGAATTACTCTACTCTTGTAAAAATAATCAAATCCAACAAATTTCACTAACAAATTCAAAAACCAAAAA
>CM042149.1:30963321-31045821 GCA_023376005.1 Doryteuthis pealeii
GAACATTTTGCAATATATAAACTGATAGGAGTAGAACTGATATTGATGAGTGCAGTTTGTAATAGGCCTTGTTAAATGGCAGAGCGCCAAACATGTGGCTAGTTTTAAAAGAGAGAGAGATGAAACAAACAGGCAGGGGATGAATGATTTCAAGTACTTTCAGAGACTAAAATATTTTTTCCAAAAACAAGTCACAAAAGAAAATTGCTAAAAATCTATCTACATGTGGATTTAAAATCTATATTAAAATACTTCAATATGCTCGTTTTTATTTTAAATCACAAAACAGCATATATTGAAGTATTTTAAAATTATAAAGATTGTATTATTACATAATAAAATGAAATGGATTCTGGTGACACCTAAAATGAATAAATTTTTAAGTGGTTTCCATTTTTTATCTATTGTACCAATTGAAATAAAAGAATTTACTTTTTAAACAAAAGTACAAATCTATAAGTCTGTCCATTCAACCCATGAAACTGTAAGGAAGGTATCCAAACAAAATAAACAAAGCTTGCAAAAACTGAATTTACAGTTGATTAATAGCAGAAAACTAGAGTAACAGTCAGAATTGTCACTTTCGTAGAAAAGGAGACAAAAATAACAAGAGGAAGAAAAAGTAAGGAGACAAAATAATGTGAAAATTATGTGAAAAAGATTATTATTATTATTATCATCATCTAAAAAAAAAAAAAAAAAAAAAATCCTTTTCTAATATTGATATTCAATTTAGATTAAAAGATATTACTAAATTATGTTTCAATGTCAACAAAGCAGCAGAACATGGTTACGGCATTAGTTGAAACAAACATGGCACTGAAACTAATTTAAGCATTCATTCAATTTTTAAAAAAATTTTTTTTAATTAAATAATTAACAGAAATTGTTTAAAAAGGAATGAAGAGAAAGAAATTGTCTGATGAGAAGCTGAAAGACTTCCTACAAAAATTTGGATGTGTTTTTATTCATTGAATTATTTTTTTACAGTTAAAATGGTATTTTGCTTTGAACAGCCAAAAATGTGTTATGAATTTTTTCCCCAAGACTAAATTTTACATGTAATATTTTTTGTAAAGTCAAAGAGGCCAATCTTTATCAATATTCTTGAGATTTTACACTCAATTAGAAGACACTTAAAATTACAAGCAGGAACTTGTTTTTTCTTCTCGGACCCATGGAAATGAAAATACAATAGAGAAAAGTTGACAGTTTTCTTCAAAAAGTATAAGATAAGCAAAAGAGCACTATATCAATAATAGAAGATAGTCTCAGAATTATTTTCAAATATAATGTGTGAAATTTTGATGATTTAACATCAGGGTTTGTCAGATTTTCAATTTTGGAGAAGAAAAACTAACTTACAAGCTAATATTAAAACGTAAACAAACTGCACACGCAGGACAGGCTTTTTTTTTTTTAATCATATGAAGAGTTATTCTATTTCTTGTATAGAATACAACATAGCAGATATTTAAAAAGCTATTTTTAAGTTCAAAGTTATGTTATTTATATAAAGTAATGCTACATATGTGTATACATGCAGTATTAAAAATGAAAATGTTGAATAATCTTGTGGTGAATAAAAAAAAAAAATAAAAAACATGTCCGTACCTCTTATTCTCTAAATAATGGGTTACAGCATAGACACATAAGATTTGAGTGCAGAATCAGAAAGAACATACAATTTTACATAAGAATGCCAAGTTTTATCAAAATTGCGCCAAAAATAAAGAAATATTGAAGACATTACTTAATTTCTTGTTTTGAATTGGTCTGTGATTTGACATTTTTAACAAGATTATGTAAACTTTTCTTCCCCTAATTTCAGGGCTTTAAGTTCTCATAACTTTTGAACCAATTGAGATATTTGCATAATTCAAAGTTTTGAACTCCATTTACAGAGTTCTATGTAACTAATGAAATTAAATAACAATAACCTCAAATAAAAAAAAATCTATAAAAAAAATAAAAATAACTAGGAATGCTACATCAACTAGTTATAACTAAAGGTCTTTATTAAGACAAAATCACTTATAAAAAGGGGATGTAGTCAAACTAGATAAAATATACTGTTTGAATTTGTTAACTAAAACATTTTAAATTCAAAATTTACAATTATATCTTGATAATCCTTAAAGCAAAATGTATTCAATCGTATATACTATGCCCTATTTTCAGAATTTACAAAGACAAAGCCCAGCAAAAAGAGAATTCATTATGCTCATTTAGTGATTGTAATAAATTAGTTGATATTCAAATTTAGTCTTCCACTCTTTTGATTTTTGATATTATAATTGAAAATTTAAAAACATTTTATTCATTTCAGGAGAGATGGATTTAAAAAAAAACATTAAATTTCAGAAAACACCAAGTTATGCTTTGTTTATGTTTTTTTTGTTGTTTTTTTTCTCTTTTCAAATTAATTATTTTAACAAGAATCAATACCAACCTAAAACTTTCATATATCCCATTACACCACACATTAAACTAATTTAAGAAGAAAGTTTATTCTCTTAACAGTTGGCCCAAATATTTAGTATATTAAATTGTCAATTTAGTTGATGCAACAAAATTGCAGGATTCGCCACATGTTTAAGGATTAATATATGTTATTAAATTGTATTCATTTCTTCTTTTTCTAAGACAATCTTGATTAAAAAACACAAAATAAGAAACAAGTTATCTCTGAATCATAATTAATTTTTGTTCTGCAAATAAAAAAAAAAAGATGCTTTTTGGAGGATACAGATCCTAACCAGCATTAAGGACACTGATGACATTAGAAAAACCTTTTGAATGAGATCAGTTTTATAAGGGGATCAGAAGAGGTTGTTTGTTTCTTTGTTTTTTTGAGAGGTGAGGGGTATCTTATAGGCCTATCTGAATTCTAATATTAACACAATTTTTACTACTTATAAAAACAAAACTGTGCATGTTAAGTTAGAGATGGAAAGACAAGCAGATTATTACATTTGATAAAAATGTAATCCTCAAACTTACTGCTTATGCAATTAAGGACAGAAATTCAATAATTAGGATGAATTTTTAATGCATGATAATGCATATAAACTTTTAACCTACAAATATGCAACTAACCAATTTAAATTTAATTCCAACCTTTAGGACTACTTCAATTAAAAATATCAATACAGTATTTATGTTGAGAAAACTCTTTAGTATATAATTTTCTGTCATTCACTAAGAAATAAAAAGTTTGCTATTTAATACATAAAAACTTGTAGGAATTCGAGGAAAGTTTCTATGCAAATAAAAAATAAAACAAGTGAAAGAACAAAATGTGTATATTCAGAAGTGATAAAAAGAATATTAGCATTATTTTAAGTATCCTTATTTTTTCTCTATACATTCAAGAATAATTATTGGTAAAAGTATATAATATCCAAGGATTTATAAAAGTATTCAGCACCAATATCAATTTTTTAAAAATAAATAAAGTAATAGCACTTCAATTTATTTATTTTGTCCCATTTTGGATAATTTGTTTGGAATACTAAATTTTTCAAAAGAATATAAAACCAGAAGAAAAATTACAGATGAAAGTTTCAAGTATAAAAAATCTAAAATTTTCAGTCTCAAATTCACCGATTGCTTACTGTTTCATCTGACTGACATAATTCTACTATCCACTTTCTGAACAAAATTAAAGACTTAATTGATATAAAGTTTAGCAACACCTCTGACAATTCATCCATCTTCTGTCATCAAAATGAAGACTCCCACCTCATAAAATGTTTCACTTGTTATCAAATGCCCTAAACTTAGATTCTAATGTATTAACAAACATTTTAAAATCACTTCAAAAGAAAAAGTATTTCCATTTAAAAATTGACTATTGTGTATAGCCAAGAAAGGAGAGGGAAGAAAAAAGGGGGGGTTGGGGTCTAGCCACCTTTACAATTTCATTAAACACTGAAATGCTATTAGCATTAAAATTGTCTCATAATTCAGTATTTTGCTTAATGAAATTGAGAATAAAAATTGTAACTATCTTCATCTTTCAAAAATAATTCTTCTATTAGATTTTTTTTTAATGGCAGAAAGTAATTACTAACAGATTATTCTTTAATGATAGCTAAATTTCTCTCATATCTGTTATACTGATTTTGTAATAAATAATTCTTGTTTTTTTTTTGTTTGTTTGTTTTTTTTCTATAAAGTATCTGTTGAATTGTGATTAAATTTTAATGTGTACCAAAATGGAAATGTTAGTTTGAAAACAGAGTTTTAAAAAAGTAGGAAAAAAAAGCTTTTAATATTAAAATGTTTATCTATGATTTTGAATTATCATTTTTATTATTAAAAGCAAGTGGTATGTTAAGTGCTTATTATTGACTGACTTATCTCCCTTGATCTGCTTTTAATGCTAAAAGAATGATAACCAAACTGTAAACTATTTCCATTTCTGTAAAGACATCTGACATTTAATTTCCTTCAAATAATTTAATTAATAAATGTGCTACTTTAAATTCTACAAATTAGATGTGTTTGCTTGTTTTTTTTACACAAAAATCTTTAGAAAACTGCAGCCTCCTTTAGAGATTGACATTAGACAATTACAAAAAAAAACAAAAAAAAACTTAAATACTCCCCTCTTTTTTGTTAGAGAAAACTGAACAGAATTGTTTTTTCTTGTTTGCTTTTTAAAGAAAGAAAATATTAAGCTTATTAGAGTAGGTGTTACTAATTTGAATAGATACAGTAATATAAAAAATAAAATAAAAAAATAGATCAGCTCTTTTCATGAAGGCAGTGCATTCTCTGTTAGTGTTTTAAAACAAAAACAAAATAAACTGATTATTACAATGTGTCAACTTAAAACTAATAAATGGACTTCTTTTTCATTCACAAAATTTTTAAAAAGCCTTCATTTTTACAGCACATTAGCAGAGATGCTGATGCGTCCTGCGTCTGACACACAAAAATCTAAAAGGACGCAGTAAAATCGGATCCATGCATCCCAGTGTTTTTCGTTTTTCTTCCCTCACCCTTTCAAGCTAACTGTAAATACATTTCAATAGTTTCTTAGAATCGAATAACACGGGATAGGTTACAAGGTAGGAGTTAGACGGCTTTAGTTGGGACCTATAAATTTTTCCAGGGACTCATTCAAAGCAAATATGTGCATCCCAGGACGCACTAAATCAAAAAGCTATCAGCATCATTGCATTGGAGATCTTAATAAATTTAATGAGAATAACGTAGAAGAAAAACAAAATTATTTGGATTACAGTCAATAAATGCTCCCCCCCCCTCCACTTCATATTCAATGTTGTAGTTAATATTTTGTACTTCATTTGACATGTCTGCTTCACTATAGTTGTCTCATGTAGTATAATGTTGATTAGTAGCAGACCATTACTAGTGAGTTTGAGTCTCACTGAGTGACCCAATACAACCGGCCTTGTGTCACAGCTAAGCAAATATTAGTTAATAACTTCTTCACAACTGTTGATATGAGTTATCTCCCTTATTCAGAACTTCTGATTGGCCATGACTTGAAGAAAGAAAAAAAACTCACATCAAGTGAACACTAGATTTTTATCCCAATATTTTGTTGTTTTTTTAAAAAAAGGGAATCTATAGTTCTATATAATTTTTTTTAAATCTACTATTTCATGCTTTGGGATTAGTTTTTAAATTAGTGAAATCTTTTAAACAAAGCTCTATTTAGCAATGATCAGCATAGATTTATGAAGATTTTGTTTTTTCTATAACAAACATAAAATAGTAAATTCAGTATAAGAACAGATTCTCCTTAAAGGTTAGCAATATCAGTATTCATATGTTAAATCAAAACAAAAATTGAAGACTACTGTTATTGTTCATATTATACAACATTTTTAAGCATTGATCAAATAGTATAAATATATTCAAGAAAAAATACTGTAAAAGAAAAACAACTAACATTATTGATGTGAAAGTTTCCAATAGAGAGGTTTTGTTTCATGTACAAATAGAAAGTAATTTAAAAGCCAGTGTAAATAATACTGCATTACATGAGGAGGCACATTAACAAATATGAAATACAAGATACAAAACTATGTAGGAGACTAAGACAAGTGCAGGAAGGAGAAAAACATTTGTGTATACTCTGAGTAACTAGTAGTAAAGTGGGGTCAATAGAGGGTCAGTCAAGAAAAAAAAAAAAAACAATTTTCCCCTTGTAATATGCAGCAAAAATAGTTTCTAGTAACCCATTAATTATGCTGACACATACCTGGCAGCTAAGGGTACCTATTTAATCTTAATAGTCTCTGGTGATATATAAAAACTTCAAACAATTCAACCTGTTCAAATAGTACAAATTATAAAATGTGCGCGCACACACAAGTATTAAAAGTTAATGATTAGCTGCAGTAAAAAATATCAAGACAGAATTACCCTAAAGAAACTTCATTAAATCATTCCCAAAATATAACTTATTTTTTTATAAAACTAGAGAAAAATGAAATATTTGAGATAGAGAAAAGAAAAATGATTTGATTTCATCTATTAAAAAAAATAAATAAATAAATAAAAAACATTACTTAAAATACACTAGCTACATCCTTGTTTCTCAGACAATTCATATGAGATGGGTTCAATAAAATATAGATGGCTATACTTAATATTCAATTAACCATTCTAAGGACATAATTCCACACCTACTTATTGCTTGTTCTGGGTTTCCCCTTTTACAATTAAGTGTAATTAAAACATTTAAAATAATTTTTTAAAAGTCTATTGCAACAAAAAAATAATTTGTTTAGAAAATAGAAATATAAAGCAGTTGTAATTTTGCAGAATAAACTAAAGTGATGATAGCACCAAACATCAAGTTGATCAAGAAAGAAAAAAGAAATGGAAGAGTTTTGGAAAAGTCTCAGATTTATTCAAGTGTCTATGATTAACAACAGAAAAGGAATGGATAATAATAAATTGAAAACTCTGAAGGTAACAAAAATATTCTAAAAATTCCCCCCACACAAAAGATATCACAGCATTAGTGTTAAGTTAAGTTTAATAACATGCAACATGCTAGAAAATTTGGGTTGAATATAAAATCTTTGAAATATATAATTGGAATACTTACATATGCTATACCATTTACACCTGAATTTACAAAACCCTGAAAGGAAAAAAGAAAATATTTTACTTAATTTATAACAAAAAGAATACAGAAAAATTTACAATAGATTAACAAACAAAAAAACTAATATTCTGGGAGAAGAACATTTAATAAAAACTTGATAAAAATCCTGTTCAAAGTCGTGTGTATGTTCAGTTCAACATCACTGGTAATGATACAAAGCTGTTTGATAGGGATAACTTGTTTTCATATTCAAAATATAAAAGAATGATGGTGGCTCAAATTCTTTCTTAATAAAAAAAATAAAAATTCAATCATGAAATAGGCAAAATTCTTTTTAATAGTGTTAGGATTTTTTGGTTTTAAATCAAGTTGATCCGAGATGAGAATGACATTGAATACCATTTTGTAGATTCAAAAAGAGAAAGAAAAAAAAAGGGGGGGGGGGGTCAGAAATTGTTTTTTGCCATTAATTTCAGTTTTAGATTTTTGGTTATTACATTAAATTAATCCTACATAAGCATTCTCTCCAGGTTTATAAAAATTTTTTTTTCAAATACCTTTAAAAACATTTTTCATAATTCAATAGGCCAGCTACTACAAATAAATTTCTAGGAGATAAATAAGCAAAAACTTATACAAATGTTGATTTATTTTCAAATCTAGGTAATTTTAAACAGTTAAATATATAGGGAAAACAACAAATCCAAACCAAATCTAACCAACTTTCTAAAACTGAAACAAAGCAAGTGGCTAAATGAAGAGAATAAAAATTAATTGGCAACTAATGATTAGTTGACAGACAGAAAAAGGAGTTTTATGGTATCAAACTAAAACTTGATGTGAAGATTTTCAAGTACATTTAATTGATAGAAAAAAAAGCATCCCATTTGAATTTGTAGTAAAAAAATTAAAAAATACTTTTAAAAATGCTTACAATCTCTGAGTAGATGAGGCATGTTGATTGCCACTCATCCTTAATTCGATTCAAAAGGAAGGTTTATAGCAATTAAAAACAATCAATATAATAAATTTAAAAATAAAATAAAAATTTCAATAGATACAACTGTTAAGGTGCTTTAATACAAGCTTTGACATTATAAGATGCACTTATTACCCAATAAAATTCAGACTTAATGAAACTGGCATTAAATGCAACCATTTATATTCAGACTGAAAAATCCTTTAAGGAACTTGAGACAACAGTTCAAAGTATAAGAAATGCAAGATGTAACAATACAAGCTAAATAGAAAAATCTATTTACAAATAACAGCCTAATAGTGTGGGTATCATTATTTCTGGTAAACCTCAACTGAAGATGCCTACTAGATACTGTTACAACTTTTATAATTTTCTACACATTACAATGGTCAAAAACTAAGTGAATTAAAAGAAATGTTTTAAAATATTCAAATATTAAATGATTAACTGAATCAAAATAGTAAAGTAATAAGCTGTCTATCAAAATGAGGACAAAAAATTTTTTTTTCCTAAATACAGAGAGGATTTTCCAGCTTTGGTAAAACTTTAAATTATATAACAAATGAAAATTATTAATTTTGTTGAAAAATAAAATTCTAAAAAAAAAAATAATAAATAAATAAATAAAAATCTAAAAAAATTAACAATTAAAAAAATGCAAATATTAAATAATTTTCTGGGCATAGGAGGTAGGGTTCACCAGGGACAGGACACAACACAAGGTGGTTTGAATTGAGTTTTCCTTCTAGACTGGTTGCCTAACAAAGGCTAAAGAACCTAAAGAATGATTCATGCCTTTCTCAAGAATATTAGTATGAAGGGAAATGCAAACAGTATTGTCTAAGATTTGAATTCAAGACACCAATTCAGTTTGGTACAACGATATCCACTATGCTAAGTACACATCTACATTTGTTGGAGGGGGGTATCCCAGCACGCAAAGATAACCCATATTTGACTATTAATCTGTTAACATACACAATATGAAATATGACTGCTTAAGAAGATACTCCAGTTGAAATATTATTAGAATTTTTTTTTTTTAAATGTTCATTCTTTAAGTCTTTAAATATACAATGCCGAAAACTTTGTAAGTCAAACAACAATATCAAATTTCACAAGATTTAAATTCACTCAATGAATTCAAAATAAGTTGCAACAATTTTGTAAGCTGAGCAGGAGTTTGAATAATAATACAACTACTTTCTTCATTTTACTTGCAAATAATTCTCTTCCACAACTGTTTATTCTTAAAGAAAAAAAGACAAAACTTATTAAACAGTAATACAATAAATATCTATAGACTCTTCTTAGTCTTGACTATCTAAGGAAAAAGAATGCTTATAAGTAAATATAGAGAGATTTATCCACTACAGCTAAATTTGGTCACATAAATGAACCAAGCAGTTATATCATGCAAAAACTTTGTAATGAGAGTTGTCACCCTTGAAAATAGCTCTTTAGTCAAGAATATAAATAGCCTTTCAGTTGTTAATGATAATTATTCACAAATTACAAAAAGGATTATAATACTGTAATATTAAATGTTAGTGGAGTGAGGTTTATATGCCATCAAATAATGTAAATAGTAATTTTGCAAAATGTCATTGAATCTTTAATTATAATACAGCTATTAAAAATTGTTGAAGAATTAAAAAGCAAAATAAGCATTTATTATGAAGACAAAATAAGCATTTATTATGAAGACATCTTATCCATTTCAAGTAATGAAGAAACAAAAATACTATCATTACTGGGGATTTTTATCTTTGTTTTATATTTAAAAAAATACCCTTACTAGAGTCAAATTGAAATATAAGACATCAACCAATATAATTGCTATAGAACACAAATAACACTTGTTAGGAGGATTGGTATTGGAAATGAAAGAAAAAACATCAATTTGTTCATAATTCTACGGACACTGATAACTTTCCAAATATACACCTATTTTGTTTTCATATTAGCAACATGAGTTTTTTTTAAACAATTTACAAGACAGAATAAACTATATCTAAAACAGTGGCATTTATTAACAACCAAGCTTGATATTTGATTCATTCAACAAAATTGTGTTAGTATTATGAGCATTTAGTTTTATTTAATAAAAATAAATGCTTTTGGTGCTATTGTGACAGCTGTCATATGCACAGGCAAAAATACAAACTGTTTATCAATTTCAATATTGCAAATGGAAGAGAAACTTTATATATATATATATATATATATATAACAAAACTTAACATTAAAAAACTGAGTTTCTTATATTCTATACGAAATCCCAAACAATATATATGACAAAAAATATGTGCAGTTTATAAAGGATATGTTATGAATGATAACATTTGAAAGGTAATTTGCAAAGTTTTGTGTTTGAGATTTTTCGCTGAACATTATGTTTGGGTTGATAAGTGATCAAATCAAGATATTAATTGAGAATAATAAACATTGAAGATAATAAAAAAAATTTTAATCAAGTTTTGAAAATTATCTACACCAATTTGGATATAGGACTTAAAAAAGGATAAAAAATAACTTATTAGCCCTTATTTAGAGGTTTCATTTTCTTCAAGACAGTGATGAAAGGTGATGCTTATACTATAGGATACATGGGGCCGTGGAGGCCAGTGAAATGAACCACTACTAACCTTATTAAAGGCTGATTTTAATCCAAACAAAGTTAGGTTATTTATATGGTGCAGAATTAAAAGACCTTTACAATAAATTTCTTCTAGAACAAATTATTAATTTGGATGAGTATCACTCCCAAGCAGCAATCAACAAAAATTTTGTTTAGAACTAGTTAAGAGAAAAGATATCACATTATATCAGGATAATGTGACTTCATTTTTTTCTTTGTTGACCAGGTAAAAATTGTTACAGTTAAACTGCAAAGCTTTCACTTTGGATTACCATTCATATGAAATTACAGAATTCTCTTATATTATATATATATAATATATATTCATTCAAGTTCTTGAAAAGTGCAGAAAATAGTTATTTTGCTTAGAATGATAAAAGGTTATAAGGATGGAATTATGAAGTTACGTGAAAGAGGTCAGAAGATAGAAAATGATAAATCTGTTCACAATCAAGTTCAAGATATTTCAGTTTTTAAAATCCTTATTTTCACTTATTAAATCAAAAACTTTTTTTTTTACATTAACCAACAAAAATGTTAGAGTTACCTCCCCACAATTAGAATAAAACTATCAAAGTTGCTACTATTTTTAAAGTTTGTAGTTACATTACAACTAGGTACACAAAATTGATATACAATTGATTTTCAGGAGTAAGATTTAATGTGTATTTGTTTTTTGTTAATTGGAAATAATTTGTTAGAATATTGGACTTAAAAAGGTGTGATTAAAAAAAAGTTAATTTTCAACTGTAATCTTTATATAATATAGCATGAACAAAAACCGATATATAATAGAATTTTATTTTTGTTTTCAATTCAAACTAATTGAAATGTTTAATATTTTAGAATTTATGTTGAATAATGAAATAGTTTATTGTTTTTACCTCACTGCTAACAAGAATAGTAAAGAGAAGTAAGACCAAGTAAAAGTAAAAATTTCTTTGCATTCAACAGCTACCAAGTAAGAGACAACAAAATGACAGTGTCTCGAGTCAGGTAGAAACAGCAACTGCTGATTTTTAATGTAGAAATGGCTCTGATAGGGAATCAATAGCTAAACACGGATCGATAACTAAGTGAAGCAGAGCTCACTTGGTCTCACCAGCTGCTAAGCAAGCAGCTGAAGCTCTCTATCTCTCTCTCGTCAAAGCCGCCGCGGCTGCTGCTACAATCACCCTCTCATGAAGGGAAGGAAAAAGAAACTCCTCCTCCTCTTCTTTACCTACCTATCTTACCTAAAACTGGCTGCCTGATGCTGCTACCACTACCACAGCTTGAATCTGACAAATAGCTTGCTTGTTAGCTAGCTGCTTGCCTTTATCTTTCTCCTCCTCCTCCAACCTGCTTCCTTGCCTATCAGGTCAATTCAATACTTTACTCATTCTCTACCCCCACTTCTACACACACAAAGCGAACCAGTAGATTATCAAACTATCTGTAACAATTGCTCTCTGATGTGATGAGAGTTTAAGTTCTAATGAAGAGACAGGGAAGGAGAGAAAGAAAGAAAAAATATGAAGGGTAAAAAGCTAGGTGCAGCTTTTCACTTCACTTCACAAAATACACAGCAGCAGAAACTTAGACAGTTACTCAGACAACAACACTTGCTAGAATGGCAGGCACTTGCTCAGTGCGACCAACCAACCCAGAAAAATAAATCTCCACAAGGGAGGACGAAAATGTGGAAGATGCAAACAAGCAATATGTGCGTGTGTGCGTGGGTTTAGTTCAACAAAGCAGAAACAGAGAGAGAGAATAAGTGAAAAAGAACTCAAGAAAAATTCCATGAGCATTTTTAATGCCACAATCCTTGAGACTTCCAAAATTTTAACATTACAGATTTTAGTTTTCACCATTTTTACCTGCATTTAACATTCTGTATTTATTTATTTTTTACAAATAGATATTTGGCTACAAAACATGGAGGAGAGGAAGAAGAAAAAATCTATTATTCATTTTTGTGAGGAGGAGGAGGTCGATAAAAAAGAATTTACTTAAACTAATAAAAGTAGGAAAAATATCACTGGCAAACAAAAGATAATTTGAGACTGACAGTGACTGAGAGGGGTGGGCCAAATTGCAAGATAGAAAACGTGTTGAAATAGAAAATAATTAAAATAACAACATAAACCATTTTAGATTTGAAAGTATTCCAAATAGGCCAGGACAAAATAATGAATGTAACAGTGTACACCAATTTACAAACTTTCGTTTTGAATATTGGGAGGGGGTATTCAAAAAGATTAACACAAAAACTATGAGAATAGATGCTAACAAGGGGGGGGGGTATAAGGTTACGTGACTAATTCATGTTAAATTTTGGTAGGAAAGTAACCCATAAAAATTTTTTTTAAAGGGATGCCTAATAGCATTTTAAATAAAAAAAAGCTTTCTAAAATGGAAAATACTTAACTTTGGTTCAATAGTTAACATCATTTTAAAACAGCAGTTAGCAAGCCAGTTTTATAAACCATTTCTGCTGCAGTTTGGTTCTCACTGGGTGCCCAATTATTATAGTCTGATTCTAAACTAAAATTTTGGTTTAGCTGATAACTAACTTTGCCCCAATAGCTATGCCATGAAATGAAAAATGAAAAAAAAAAGTTCCTTTTAAACCACTAAAGAAATTTAAACTCTTCAAATTTTTATCATAAAATAAAATACAATTAAATAGATTCACAAGTTTCCATTTTAATAGATTTTTGTTAAATTCTTATTTGTTCACACATAACATTTCCTTGGCAACACATTTAATTCTGAATTTTCAGATTTTGGAGGGAGAGAAAAAAGAAAAAGAAAATTATCAGAAAAGCTGTTTCAGAAAATATTAAAAATAATAAACAATGATGAAATGGTTGGGATTGAACTCATCTAATCACAATCTGGAGGGAGCAAGAGATCAACATCTTTACTATTGTAAATAGCGATAAAACACATGTACATAGCGATAAAAGAGGGACCAAATGATTGTTAATGAAAATATAAACAGTAATAGTATTGTCAAAATTTTTCATTCAACACTAAAAAATAAATTTAAAAAGTCCAAAATCTTGTCCTTTTCGATTACTTAAAAACTTAGCTATAAATAGGAACAATGTGGAAAGTATTTGTAAATATGTAGGTAAATAAACATTTAAAAGAGCTAGATTTTATAAAATATGTATGATATGATTGTTGTTTGTTTTGTCTGGGTTTTTTTCAAATCCTCATAGAACAAGTTTTAAATAAATTGAAAAATTGGAGGAGGGAATATATATAACCCCATTATAATGCACCCCCCCCCCACAAATACATACATCTCCCAAAAATGTATTAATTCTGTGTGCAAAGTGAAACTATTCTTGTCAGCTAGCAAGGCATTCAAAGAATTCAATTTTTTTTTTAAATACTTTTTCCCCGCCAACCCTTAGAGAAGGCAACATTAGGCTAAGGAGGAAGATGACATCATCTTCCTGTTAGATTGCAACAAGATTTGACCAAAGAAACTGTTACTATGAAATAGCAGCACAAATTATTCCAGGCCAGACAATTTGAAACAAAAATATTTGTTGCACTGAGATTTCAACCATATTTAGAAAACTCAACATCTATGTCAACTTGCATGTATAATAAAATCACTAAATTATAGAGGTCTTCATTAAAACATTAAATTTGATAAAATAGAATTCACAGTATTTTGCAAAAACAAATTATCAAAACAGAGAATTCTTTAAAAAAATAGTGGTGGCTTAAAGTAAAAATTCTAGATTTCAAAACAACATGGAGGTTCCAATTAGATTGGAGAACATCTCCAACCAAAACAAGAAAATTAGTCAAGAGCAAGGCCATACCAAGTAAAGGCCTGGCAACTTTGCAACTAGTTTTTAACTAGAGGAAAGCAGGTGGTGGCCTAAATTACTACTAACCTAAAAAAAAATTAGCACTTATCCAATAATTAGCAACTATATTCCTAGGAATCAATATTTCTTTAAAAAATTTTGATCGAGTTATGTTAGAGAATATGATTGACCAAGGACAATTACTCAAAACGTGGAGGTTTGTTGGATGAAATGGCATGACAAACATTTGATCACACATCAGACCTAAAAAAACAAACCCAAAGTCACTTTGTTTTTATGTAGCAGGCTCTTTTAGATGAAAAGAATTGTCCCAGATAGAAGGCGGAAATATCTAATGATACAACTTATTGTCAAGAATATTGGGTTTTTTTTTGGGGGGGGGGGTTAAGAAATAGATTAGAGAGATTTTAAAATTCCACTGGATACAACAATTCAATGGGTAATTTGTTTCATGATGTGTAATGTTGTCAAAGGCTTGCCGAAATTTTATATGGTAGTTTCTGAAATGCATGGAATTATATTGTCATATTTTTCAAGAATTATTGTTAGTCTACTAAGGCAAATGCAGAATGCATTTACCAAACTTTCCAGCAACTAGCAATTTTTAAGTAGAGTACAGCTGGTTTGAATTCAGTTTTCCTTCTTGGCTGGTTGCCGTACCAAGGCTAAATAACCTGGTCTACCCTACTATTTAGAAGGGAAGATAGATGGATTCATGCCTTACCCAAGAGAATTAGTGCTAAGCGAAACACAAACATCTCCATCCAGAATTTGAATACTTATTCATTAAAACAGCACTAAAGATTTTGAAGTGGTCTTAAAATTTTAGCATAATAAAATTTAATGAAATAAAAGGCAAATAAAATTAAAATTAAGGCTATAAATCAGAAATAAAACTTTAATATGAAAATTATTTGAATCTTTTTTCTCAAGTATTTTTATGATGATTCAGGAGATTTTTGTTTTGTTTTTTTTAAGTTGAAATCAATTTCTGATTAATTTATACAGGTACATTTTCTGTTTATGATCAATAAGAAATAATTGATTCCTAATAATAAATATAGTTATTAATCAGCTAATTATTGGCTATCACAAACAAAATCCCTTGCTAAACATTTTCTTAATGATTGTAAGTTAATAGTAATTGATGGCGGCCAGGCCATTACTTGGTCAAAAGACAATTACCAAAACATTCAATATTTTGGAAAACAAATCCTATAACCACCCCACTTCCGACATAAATGACAAAAAAATTCAGTCAACAAAAATTAGGATTACTTTTTTTCAATTCAACTTTGAAAACAATCTCGGAGGTCACTTGAAAGCCACTTGGAACTGGAGATTTTTTTTTAATTATCTAGTAACTTCACAAAGCAAACCAGTTAAAACCCTCTGGAAAGGATAGTGGCACATTATTATCATCATTATTATAATGATGGGTTGTTTCTTCTAAGCCACCTCTGCAGAGGGGTAAGATTCCTATAATGTTGGCCGTGGGTAGCAACCTGTGATGATTAAGGATGGAACCCAGGTGGCTGAGCAATCTATGACATGAAACACTCCACACTGGCCCTTACTTGGGCTAGACGGGCGGTCGGAGAGGCCCCCTCCGATCAATCAACTGGTCATGTCAAGCCCTAGTACCTATATGATTGTCCCAACCCTATTGCCCTTATGGCAACCCCCAACCCTTTTTATCATATATGCTATAAGGTAGTGGCTGAGGATCTTCATGTCTTGGGTATGATGTTAAACTATCTGATGGTGAGGTTCCAGTTCTGGAGGTTTGGGGAATGCAGAGCACCACTTCATCACGATTGCTCCCTGTTCCACTCTGACCCCGAGTGCTAGTACCTGTTAGGGTCCTATCTATGGGTTAAATAGAAAAATGTGTTTATAAAAAAAAATTGAGTATCCATTAAGAATGGATTCATTTCAAAACTTAGTCGGCATTAAATGACCCACTGAGGTTTATATGCTGTAAAACAAAACAAACTTCTAAGCTACAAGTGTTACATGCTTGATTCAAGTTAACCTAACAGAAAATCAAAACTATATCTGCTATTTAAAATATCAACCATATTATGATGAATCAAATCTGTTTTTTCTTTACTACCAACAGCTTGCAAGACCTGCAGAATTTTCACTTCTCAACTATTACTTTGAGTTAATGAGTGATAACATTCACATGCTGTAGGTTTTTAAATTTTACATTTTCTTCATTTCATAGTTGGGAGTGGGGAAGATGTGTATACAACTGATAGATAAAATACTTCAAACTTGGAGCTCCAATTACTTGATGGCATATAATCTAAAACTTCGAAATAGTAATTTCTGGACTAGTTTTAAGTTTTATAACATACACAAATTATTTGTTTTTAATATTCCAATAAGAATCTAAATCCTATAATAATGATATCCTTATTACTAACATGAAAAGCATTACAAAACAAAAACATCAGCGCATATAAGATATTTTAAAAGTAAAATCTACTTTTGCAACAAAAACTGTTTTTAGTACAAGAATTCATTACAAAAATAAACTTATCAAAGAGTAATTATTAATTACTAAAACTTTTCTCAAAAAGTATTTAAGAAAAAAAAAGTGTTTTTATACTTCAAACAAATGAAGAATTTCAATGATAGAAAGAAATCCAAACTGATAGAAAACCAAAAAGATCAATTAACCTTAAAATTCAGAAATAGGTGCTTTTTAATTTATTCTATTCAAACAAAAATATTAGCATCTCCCCCCCCCCCATCAATGTCTGCTGTAATAAATGATGTAATTTTTTCATTGAAAAGCAAAATTTCACATAACATATTTGGACAAACATATTCAAATAAAAGGTGTTGGTTTAGTTAAAAAGTTTGTCATCCATAACATGGCATTAAGAAGGTTTAATTTTTAACTAACTTAAAAAAAATTGTTTTTTAAATCACTTAATGAAATGTTTTGTCATAATACAGACAAGGGATTTTTAGATGCATACATTTTTTTTTAAATAAACAAATTTTAGAATCAAAATTGGCAATTTTGTTTATGGATTAATTCAAAAAGGGGGAGGAAATGTGACTCAAATGAAAAATATTTGGAGAGTTTATCAAGAAGGCAATGTAAATGATTAAATGTGTCAAAAATTGGTTTGCAAGATTTACTCTGGAGATTTTTTTAAAACTAAATAATATACGATGGCTGAGGTACGCAGCAATAAAACCAAGACATTAGTTGAGAATAATCAACATTATTCAATGCAAGAAATTGGCAATATATTTTTTTAAATCCAAATCTCAAGTGTTGAAAATCAATATGCACTAGTTTGGTTATGTTAGTAAGTTTATTGTATGGCTATCATATTAGAAAAAAAATCTGCTGCTCCTCATATTCCTACATGGAAATCAGTACTTAAATGTTCCAGATGTTTGCTTTTATTTTATTTTTATTTTTATTTTTATTTTTTTTGGGGGGGTTATTGCAATAGACAATGAAAAGTGGATACTTTAAAACTGTAATGCAAGAAATCACAGGGCAGATGAAATACATAAAAAGCTAAAGCGCTGACTGCATTTCATTCAAAATTATGTTATTCGTATATTGGAGGATTGCAAGAGAGCCAACCTCTACAAGCTCATTCCAGAGAAACAAATAATTGATAGGATCAAATAAAACTAAAGGAAGGCAGCAGTTGACAAAAGCTAGACCCAGAATTAGTTAAGAAAAAGGATGTAACATTCCACAAGAATATGGTATGACAAGTTTCTTTGGTGGCAAAGCAAACATTTTACCTACAAAGTTTTCACTCATCCATCACATTTATTAAGATATTGCATCTTTAGATTACCGTCCATAAAACTCCAAAATACACCAATAACATTTTTTTGTTCAGAAAGATAAAAGTTCTGAAAGGATGGAACTATGAAAAGATGATTGATAGTGAAATAAAATTGTTGATATGTTGGTCAATAAATTTAATATTGAGTATTTTTAAAAAATAAATCATTATTTTTTACTTAATAACCCACAATGAAATGTGTTGGCCATAATATCTTCACTTTTTTTTTTAATTCTTACATTCTATGAAAGAACTTTCATTTCAAATCCCAAGGCAGGAAAAGTTTTTGGTGATCAATTGTTAGATTTTTACCGTATTTCTATTTTTGGCGATTCAGGCAAAATAGGAAGTCATGTGATCATTGTTAAAATCAATGCTTCATTCTCTACCCTCCTCTTTCAAGTGTGTGTGTGTGAGAGAGATGAAGAAATTATAAAAAAAAAAAAAAAAAAAAAAAAGACTGCTTACTGTATAGAATCATAAAGATTGTAACATTGTTTTGTTTCAAGTCACTCATTGAAAATGATCAGTAGAAAAATAGCCACATGATGACCCTGTTCAAATTATATATTATCTACTAATAAAAGTATACCATATGGTTGTCATGGATAAGAGTTGGAGATCACTATCAAACTTTCCAACTATTACTAAAATTTAAAAACAAAAAGAAATCAAAACAGTAATTTTTCAAAATTCTAATCCAAAAAATAAGATTATGATGCTAAAAAAATCTTATTGCTTAAGATACATTACAATAAAATCATTATGGATGTTTTTTTTTCATTTTATTTGATCTGATTTTCAACAATTCCAACAAAAGAAACTTGTAGATTTGAAAGACGGTATTATTGAACTGAATCAAATTAATACATTTCTTTAAACAATCATTCAATATATATTCAATTTTTAAAGACCCTTTAAAAAAATTTTTTTTTTTTTTTTAAATGTCACCAGCTTTTAAAATTTCATTTGAATAACTCAAGAAATTTTGATTCCAGAATAGATTTTTAATAATGATGCAGCATTTAATGTTAGCTAATAAACTTCAACTATCAAATTTCTAGTTTTTGCACACAAATTTAGTTATATTAATAAATTAACAGTTCATCAATTAGTTCAGTTATTTACCCAAGTATTCCTATAAATGCAACAGCAAATTTTATTTTACATTTACATCAAATAAATAGTAGCCTAAGCTAGAACTCTTTAATTCTGTTTCTTTTTGTTTAACACCATATTTTATATATCAAGCTATCAATTTATCAAATTTTGGATTTCTTGAAAGTGAAACTTGAGTATAAAAGTATTCATCAAAAGTAAAATTTCAAGCAATTTAAAAATGGAGAAAAAGAAAAAAAAATACTATCATGTTGATTTCTAAATCCAGGATAGAAAATGATTCATCGTAGTTATTGAATTAAGGAAGGAGTTTAAAAATTTGGTGGGCCTAATACCAACTTAATGGATTTGGAACGGGGGAGCTTCAAGAATTTACTATCAATAATATTTATAAACTTTCAATCCATATATCTATTATAAAACTTCATTGGTGATTGAAAAACATATCAGACAACTAAAGAATATAAGTCAAACTAAGTATTTCCTTTCTAACTTCTACAGACTTATCAAAACAACTTTAACATTTTCAATTTTACTTTTCTAAAACAGGAAATTTGACTGTTCATTTTTTTATACATATTAAAGTATACAAATTACACCTGGTAACTAAAATGTGAAATCATGAGAACTAATTCAAGTGTTAAGAATTATACTTAAGTTGAAATACATAAACTAAATAATGAACATAACCATTGTTGATGAAGAAGCGGGAGACCAAAAGACTTAAGTCATATAATGTTCCAGCAATACTGTGAACTAACAACTTTTACAAATAGTTCAATCAGCTTCCCCTCTTCTTTTTTTTAAATTTTGATTAAAAAATATTTAAAACAATATAAATTTGCACTTTTGTATTGAAAAATTGCTACTCTAAAAAAAATATCTAATAGGCAGTTTACAGTTTTGGAGTTATAATAGAATTAAGACAAAATGAAAGAAAAATGGTAAAAAAAAATGGGAAAAAAAAAAATTCTTATATTTCAAATGGTCTTTGGCTTAATATTCATATAGATATAGAGAAACCTGGAATACTTGTCTGTTGTTTGGTTTTACAGCATATCAACACTTTTCAAGGCACCTTTGCTTAATTGAGAGCCATTTTGATATTCTGTTACTAATAGTAATGCTGTTGCTTAAATGGTCACCCATCTAAGTATTGAACAGGCTCAATGCTACTTAACTTCAGTTATGTACCAGGAACCAGTGCTTTCAACGTGACTTTACTGTAAGTCCTGGAATACTTGCTAGATAACTGGAAGCAGGAATATTGCAACTTTTAAAGAATGGTAAAAGAGACTGAATTTGGAAGTTTGATACAATTCTGGTTTATTGGGTCTCCACCTTCCACAAATAAAAGAAAAGTAATTAGTAATAATTTGTTAAATAGACCTATCAACATTTTCATAAGGTTTACAGATTGTTAAAACGTTTTGCTAAATGCAAAAATTGCTTATACTTGATATAGTATGTTTGTTATGAAGAAGCTCATTTTGAGCTATTTTAACTTCATCAGTTGTACAAATCAAAAACTTAATCTTTAGGCACTAATATAATCAACCAATTTACAATGCTTTTGAATTCAGTGAATAAATGAACTATAGTTTCAAACAACCATAGTCAATTTTTTTTTACAGTATCAGTCATCAATTAAAGATAAGAAACCCTACAGTTATTTGATAAAATTCTAAATTTCCATTATTCAAATACTTTTATAAGATCAATGAATTTGTCAGACAAGTCAAAATATTCCACTAGTATAAGACATTAAAAAACTCAAGAGTTTTAAAATACAAAAAGTAATTTCAGAAAGAACAAATGAAATCTGCAAATTCAAATTTGAAATCCTGAGCAAAAGTATTTTCATAAGGCCTTTGATAATTTTTTGAAATTCAAAACTTATGTGCATATATACAGGAATATCCTTCTTTAGAGCTTATCCATATCTAAAAGTAAACATGAGCCATAATAGTAAAAAGTCAATATAAAATTTCAAAATTTTTTTAATATTTGAAAGTAATGAATACTGAAAAGGCATCATAAAATAAGACAAGCAGATGTGTTATAAACAGAAGCAATTTGGAAGCCAACAACTAAAAATTAGGTATCTCTCATCAATAATCTAGTGTAAACAATGATAATAGAATATTTTTCAAAGTTTACATAAAGAAAATGTATCTAATGAAGATGCTGTAAGTCATTAATGATATCTTAAATCAAAAAAATAATATATTATTACCAGCACATATACCCAACCCTTCACCATGGACTGAATATGACACAAGATCAATTTTAAGTGAAGTAAAGCTGGATTGAATTCAAAGTTTTTGTTCTTCTAGACTGGTTGTCTAACCAAGGCTAAGAAACCAGTCTGCCCTACTCTTCTCATAGCTGGGAGAAGGGATGGATTCAGGCTTTTCCCAAGGTATTAGTGCAAAAGTGGACCACAAACAGCCCTTTCCAGGATTTGAACTCTGGTGCAGATTACATTTCTTATAAAATAACCATTCCAAACACAAAGTGAGTGAGATTACAATTTCAAAGTAAACAAAAGTAAGCAATATGGAAACACAAAACCAATTGAAATTTATATTCACCAGAAAATCCATATTAATTTATAGATGTAAAAATGTATGATGTGCAATTCATGAAGCTTCATTGTATCTGATACCATCCATTACTAATCTTTTACTAAATGTAAACAGCAAAACTGGAAAATTAACTGAAGAGATTTGACCTAAGTTCAATATAGAAAAAAAAGCTAAGAATTTCAGCTTTTCCATTTTAACATGTATAAAATGTTTTTTAAATTCTTTTTTAATTGGCTTAAAACCAGTAAAAAAACAAACTCACTCATAAATACAAAAGCAAAACATTAAAATGTTAAGCTGTTAATTCTAAAAAGTACATTAATATCTAAAAGAATTTTATACTTTTATGTTAATCTGAAAATTTGGCTAACTTTATTTATCCATCTTAACCGATAACCTCCAAAAAAGTTTTTAATAGTATCGTTATTAGGCAGACTAAGTGGCTAATGAATATTCATCAATGCTGATAATTTGTTAGTTTATTAAAAGATTGTGTTACAATAAAGATTATGGTGATAAAGATTCTTTTTATAGGATTATATTTTTTAGCTCTAATTTAGGTGCAGTTTTTTAAGCCACAAACTTACCTGTTCAACTTCCTAAAAAATACAAGCAAGATTGTCAATTCTTATTCTAGTTATATCTATTTGTAAGATCTTTAGAAAGTATTTCTCAAGAGCACATCATTCGAAAGAATAAAATAGCTTTATGACATGGTAGTATTTTTATATCAAACTAATAAATAGGCAGCAAGATACTTGCACTAACAGACCCATTATTCACTCACACAGAAATTAAAATTTTGCAAAGTAACAGGCTGACATTACATTTCTTTAGACCAGATCTTAAATGACAACTGTCAATGAAATTCAACATATTGTAACTAAAATTTCATTTTCATTATTGGAGGAAAGCATTCACACATATAAAGCAATGAAAAATGCAATAGCATTTGCTTTCATCTTATTCCAATAGAATATTTTTTCAATAAAATTTAAAGCAAGAGAATGGATTTGTTTTAAAGTTTCATGTCAAATATTCAATATGCAAGAAGTACCAATAACAATTAATGACACACTACTAAGAAAGTTAAGACTGGCTAGTTTGCTCACAAAAAGGCTCAAATTAGACTTTTCCTTGACCAAGAGATTACATTGGTCAAACATGCCAAGAAATATGATTTAATGTCTTTCATAATTGATATAAATTTTTTTCTTTATTAGGATTCCCTTAAAGTGTGAGGTAAAAAGCTTTAAAATTTGAAACCCAGTTCAATTTCTTTATGTTTGTGTTTTAACTTTAGTTATAATCACTTTGATTAGACTTTCATTGATGCAATGATTTTTAAAGCAGTTTTGAAAGTACATAGAAAGACCACATAATAACAGAGATTCCAGTACTCAAGTTATGAGCTTCCAAAAGTTTCACTATTAGGGTGTCTTAATATTGAAATTGTAAATAGGTAAAATTTCATATAAATTGAAGGTTTCAGCAGGGGTTTTTTTTTCTCCTTCCAGGGCCTGCTTTGATTAAAATTAAATATATCCAAGTACCCTGGGTAATGCAGTTTCTAATGTATATGGTTTTGGGGTCTATCTCCAAAACCCTAGGAGTTTTTGAAAAACAGACAGGAACCACCATACTGTCCGTCCACTTACTGGCAATAGGCATATCGAGCTCCCACTACAGTTTACCACTAGGGTTAAACTAAACATGGAAAGATCCTCATTACCAAAACGCGGCGCGTGTATGTGTATGTTGTGTGTGAAGTTCCCTTTAAGAAACAGGGATACATAATATCTCATTCAGATTTTTCTTTATCCTGTTATAACATGGATTATATACCAAGTTTTAAATTCTTTTTATGTACAAGAACCTTGTGGTGCTTAGCATAACAGTTTTCATCAAAAGAAATGGAATTGGTGACAAGTAAATCCTGGACAGAGCTGTTTGCTTTTCACTTTGTGCTAATGCTTTGGAAGGGTATGAATCTTAACTATGGGTAACATAGAGCAGACTGGTTCTTAGCTTGGCAATCAGACTAGAAGGAAAACTCAAAATTAAACCAGGTAAACTCCACTTAAAATTGATCTAGTGTCACATCCTGCTCATGTAGAGGGTTTGGTAAATATATAGATGGGACCTAACAAGTACGACCACTCTAGTCAGAGTTAACCAGGGAATAATGGTAATGAAGGTGTACTCTACACTTTCAAATCTATGGGTAAATAGTGCAGACTGAGCTCTGTAGCCCTGGTTAAGTAACCAATCTTGGAGAAGGAAAACTGAATTCAAACCAGTTTTACTCTACTTAAAAACTGATCTGGTTTCACATCCCACTCATTGTGGAGGGGTTGAAAGATTAGGAACATTCTAAGTAATGTAGGTGTTTAGTTCTTTATTAATCTAATCTTTTGTATTTAATCTGCTGTTTGAGAGATAAAATGATGAAAAAGAGGCAAGCAGATAACTGAGATTTTCCTTATCCTAATTGACCTTTTAGGAAACAAAAAGATTTCAAAATTTGCAATGAATATTCATGTTATATTTACAAAAGCAGTGGCAATATTCTATGTTATTTTGTCTCATAACAATGTTAAATAGATTGGCAAGCAATGTCCTTTATATTCTCAGATTTTTTTAAGTCTATATTAATTTGTGTTTGGGCAGAAGTGCTGTAAAAAGAACAAGTTTATTTTTTCATGACTATAAGGTTTCTATTTTTGTAAGATCAACTTAGAAAATCTGACTATGTGGTTTATACATAGTCTTATTTATAACAGACTCCATAAAAATTTAAACTGATCAATATTGTCTACTTACAGTAACAATTTATATACAAAAGAGAAATACAAGTGCCAGTGTGTGTTAATGTACTATGAAATTTATTAATCTGATTTTGATACTGAGTTCTGGTTTGTTATTTTGATATCATTGAGCATAAACAATTTCTTGAGTCCAGTTACAATTACATTCCAATGAGTTTACAAATCAATAAAATATGAAAATCAAAAGATGGAAAAGTTTATCCCAAAGTATAAAAATATTGAATTAGTAATTGGGTTCTGGTTTATGAACATAACTTTCAATTTCAGCATTAAAGTCTCAGATTGTTTGCAATTCTTAATGTCAGATGATTAAGATTTATCACCTTCAATGCACCAAAGAGAAAAGAAAATGTACTTAAATCCCTGTAAAATTTGAAAGAGGGATAATAGTTAAATACCATTGGCATAAAAATGGTCAGAACATCTTGACGTCAAATCAATATAGGCGCCTTATCAAATACAGTAATCTTAAAGCCTGTCTATTAGAGGACTCAAAATACAAGTAAAACTTGTGGAAATAAATTCTCACAGGGTTAAGAGGTATCAACATGCCAATACTTGTTTTTATCTTTAGAACCATCAACCAATAACATAAGAAACCGTATGAGGGTAGGTAAAAATGAGGAAAATGAAACAAACAAATCAAGTTATAAATGATAAACATTAATTTCAAGAAAACTTGCAAATAAGTTTTCTGGTCATTGACTAAAATTTACAAATCCTAATCAGCCATTCACTGTCGGAAATTGTGTGTGTGTGTATATATATATATATATATATATATATATATATGCGTGTGTGTATGTGACAGAATTAACAAGAGTTTTTTTAAATCCGATCCTTTGGTGAGAATTAATAAAATGTATAAAATAATCTTGTAATTTTCAACAATTTTACAATTCCTGCAGTTATTTCTGCATCAAATATGCAAGCCAATTAGCCTATGTTTATCTAACAAATTATATATCTTGCCTCATTTGGTTTCTGACAAATATCAATTCACCCACTCACATTTTCACCTTAAACTAGGCATCTTAAATCATTGAAAATATTACCAAGCTTTGGGGGCAGCAATGGATCAGGAAAAAAAAGAAAAAAGAAGAAAAAAAATTTTTTTTAAAGTAACTTCCTAAAAAGGAGAAGGCAACTCAAAATGCTCCAAGCACCGTACGAAGCATCTAATTCCACCAAGACAAATTGCTTTCTCAACAGAAAGCATGGTTTGAGGTTTGTTTTCTTTATATTTTACGAAAACTGTTCCCAATGAATAAGTATTCAGCCTTTTCCCTTTGATTAGAAAACAAAACATATGCACACCCATACAATATGAGCAATTATTGGTTTGAATTAGCTTATTTGTTTAATGGCATATTATGGCTATTTAAAGCCAAAATTCAATTAATTTATGTTTATAAAATGTTTGATTATAATCATAACTATATTTTCAATATTCCATTGCAATTATCTTTTTTAATTGTACACTTTTTGTCTATAATCATTTGTTTGCACAGTTATATGGTTTCAAGTATTCTTTTCTAATACTAATAATTTGCACAGTCTTAAGTAGTTCGAGCAATTATATAGTTTCAACTAATAATAATCCTTTGTGAACAATAATAGCTTCAAAAAACTGTTCAATTGGTGTTAATGGCATGTCAAACCATCAAGGATTATTTTATGCCTTGATGTTAGGAAATTCATTGTACACTTTTTTTTGTCTAGTTGTTTGAGAGTTTTTTGCACACAGTCATGATATCAAATATTCCTATCTAGTACAAATAATTACATGGCTTTAAGTAGTAATTTCTATTTGATAATAATCATTTGTTTGAACACAGTTATATGGTTTCAAATAACTAATAACAATCCTTAGTAAACAATAACTTCAAGTAACTATTCTTAATAATTTGCATCTATATTGTTTCACACATTCTGATCCAATAGTAATAATTTTCAAACAGATATATTTGACCCATAGGTACTACCATTCTGAATAAGAGTGGACCCGGATCTAATGGCAATGAAGGGGTACTCCACACTCCCCAGAACTGGAGCTTCACTAACAGATGCAGTTTAATGCCATAGCTAGGACACAATTTTTTGGGAAAAGAGTTTCTAAATATTGCAGGGAATTATTTCAAAAACAAGACTAAGCACAAAAACTAAAACATGAAGTGCAAATCGAGTAAAACCTTTAAGTTAGGAAATTGGTTGAATTGTTTCTATTTGACCCAATAAATTACTTAAAAACTTGGACCAAAACTTTTTAAATCAAAATAGCAATAAAATAATTCTACAGGTGTTAGATGACAGCTACCAAAAGAACAGTTGCTTTAAAATATTCAAAACAATGTCAAACATATTTTCTGCATAAAAATGCTTTGAAGTCATTATTGTTTTAATTGTTTATACTAAATATATGAAATCCTATAAGAGCTAACTGAAAATTCACCCCTACAACCATTTTATCTCATGGATAAACAAGGGAAATAACTATGCATTATTTAACAACCAGAAACGCAATCTTTTAAAAATAGAACTAATTTCTTTAATTGGCACAACTAAGAGTCATTTTGACGAGGTCAAAAGGAGATAGAAACAATCTGTAGCAAACTTTATACCAACTATCAAAGTAAGAGGTTTTATTGGTGTTTATGTCTAGACATGTGGAGGGAAAAAAAAAGACTTTACTACCAGGCAGAAACATTTGCTTTGTAACAAACATAACTGTTTTTAACATGTAAACCCATCTAGGGTTATAGGTCTGAAGGGTTAAGGAATCACATTAATTAAATGTTCATATTCACATCTCTTTATTTTTTGCAGTTATGATATCAAGTATTCCTATCTAGTACGAACAATTTGCAGGTCTCAAGTAACTATTTATATTTATAATCATTTGTTTGCAGTTATATGGTTTCAAGCAACTAATGATAATTAGTAAACTAATATAGCTTAAGCAATCATTCTTAATACAAATACTTTAATTATATGGCATCAAGTATTCTTATCTAATACAAATAATTTGCACAGTTGTATGGTTTCAAGTAACTAATAATAATCTTTAGTAAACAAGTATGGCTTCAAGTAACTGTTCTTAATACAAATAATTCAGTTATATGGTAGCCAAGTATTCCTATCCAATACTGATAATTTGAACCAATGAGTACTGGCAATGAAGCGGTACTCCACAAACTCGAGAACTCCAAATGCATTTTAGCTTCATATCCAACCCTTTACCTTTGGAGGGAGTTCTTACCCTCTGCCGATAGGGCGATGTAACATACAAGAGCATTAACTGATGACTAAAAAGGATAGCGACATACATTGGAACTACAAAAGACAGACAACTTCATGTCTACTTAATTAGATTGTTGCTTTAAAATCTCAATTTTTACTAAACTTTTGAGAATTTAGTCAAAACAATTTTAAACAACGAGAGAATATGATCCAGAGTCTGCTTGAAATTAACTAAAAAGATTTCAATCTTTTTTATTCAAGTTTATTAATCGATACTTTTTAGGGTTTTACTTGTTTACAAAAAAGGGAATGAAGAAATTATCCTTACGACTTTTTGACCACTGATGTTCTTAACAATGAAAAGAGTTAGTAATAGTTGGAAGGAGAAAACTAGCACATTGTTAGTGGTTGAGTGAAAAATAATATCACCGTTAAGTCTCGTTGTACTCTGATAGCAAGTCAACAGCGTATGCGTGTGTGCACACACATACAGCAAGGAGGTGAAAAAAAGGCTGGGAGGGCAAGAAGAAGGTAAAGCCACGGCGGTTATTATTTACCCATTGGAAAAAGAGAAAGGAGGAGGGGAGGAGGGCGAGTAAGACAAGCGTCAGTGTTAAGCCTTGTTAACCCTGTGGTGGGAGGGTAAGGCTCGCTTAGTCAGGGTTAGGGTGGTAGAACTACTACTACATCAATATGTAAATGAGCTGTCACAAGGTCTGATCTATAAATCAGCAAGCACAAGGTCAGGAGGAGGCCAGTTTGACTGACTGACTGGGCAGCAGCAGCAGCAACTACTGTAACTGTGAAATAGACAACTACCACCCACCCTGCTTCGTCGTTGTCGTCGTGTGGTTCAGTTCTTTGTCAAAAAAAAAAAAAAAAGAGTTGCTATGACTTAACCACAGAGAAAAGAGAGGAAAGGGGACCGTATACAATGAATGAATTTTTCTTTTTTACCTGCAATTCAAATAAAAGCTGAAATATTACCTGGTCTTCCATTGAGAATCAAAACTACAGTGTAAATAAAAATAGATGCAAATTGTAAATTATCACTAATTAATTGTAACTTACTATCATAACCAGTCTTAAAATAATGATAGATATATAAATATAGAAAAAGAGCGCAGCTAATTTGATTTTAATGGTGACTGTTCACCTAGATTTACAAATCAAATAGATCGTGTCAATTGGTGTCACTAATCTTTATTAAAACAAACCCGTGTACTTATCTATTTGTGAATGCTTTATTCAACTATTTACTCATAGACCCCAAATGGCAGAAACAACTAAGCAATCTATGAATTAAATCTATAAATGACCATAGTTACAACTATGGAGTAGTAGTAGTAGTAGTAAAGGGCACATGGTTGACTGGTTACTATTAGAGCTAGAAATGTCCAACCAGTTTGGAATTGTTGTTTTGGACAGGACAACTTTAGTAGTTCACAATGGTGTTTTTACATTAGGCTAGTCAGCATGGTTGTTCAAAGTTGAAGGTTCATCAGCAAAAATTCAACCAGCTATAAGAGTTCAATTTAATCTAAATGGATTAAATTGCATAAATAGCCAATTCAATTTTTTTTTTTTACTTGTCTTAAAAGGAAAAAGAG
Organism: Doryteuthis pealeii; assembly: GCA_023376005.1. Classification (NCBI taxonomy): domain Eukaryota; kingdom Metazoa; phylum Mollusca; class Cephalopoda; order Myopsida; family Loliginidae; genus Doryteuthis; species Doryteuthis pealeii. The sequence continues at coordinate 30,993,095 of CM042149.1, forward strand.
AAAAGAAAATGAAAGGTAATTTTTTAATAAGAAAAAAGATGACTACCTTTTATCACAATTATACATAACGTATGAAATAAAATGGACAATAAATCAAGACTAACATTAATGAGTTCAAAACAAAGCTTAAAAATTGATATTGCTTTTTAAGCTGTTAAATTTAAACGGTGTTAATTCCATATTTTCAAATGAAACTAAAAGTTAATTTTCAAAGTTTAAAAAATAAACAAAAAAAAACAAGGATTTAAGTAACTTGTTGATGAATGTCAGCATTCAGTGTTTTGTTAAAGATACTTCAGTTATTATATGAGAATACTAAACAATAGACACGAGCACAGAAAGAAGACTTGATAAAATAGCATCAAATAATTGAGATCTTAAATACAGAATATTTTGATAAAATTTCTATCTTTTTAATGTCACATTTACATTAATTGAATAAAATAGAACAATTTTCATATCGATCAAATTATGCCCTGCATTCCAACTTTAGACATCAAAAATTTTTTTTGAAGTTTTCAATATTCACTTTAAAAAGATAATTTTGCCGTTCCAGCTGATCATAGAGTGAAAATGAAAGAAAGTGAAAAGATAAACAAATGCTCATATCTCTTCAGAGAGCTTGAAAAGCTACAGAATGTAAAAGTAACAGTGATACCAATTGTAGTTGGAGCCATTGGAATGGTCCTCAAAGGGCTGGAAAAAAGAGTGAGGGAACTGAAGATCAAAGAAGGAATTGAGACCATCTAGACCACAGAATTTTTATGATCAGCAAGAATACTTAGAGTCCTGGAGACTTGCAGTCACTAAGACTTTGGTGAAAAATTGCCAGTTAAAACTGGTATGAAAAACTTTCAGAATAATAAAATAATTTTATAAAAAGATGAATTAAAAATAAATGATTATCCAAGAATTATTTTGGTCATTATTGAACAAACATTCCAGAATATTTAAGGCTAACTCAACTAAAACCAAGTTTCTTGTATTGGCCAAGATTTATACAAATGGACCAAAGAATATTTAAGAAAATTAACTCTTTATAATCGCTAAAGAATTTACTTAGTGTCTATTCTAGGGACTGGCAAACTGAGCCTAAAATGCGTTTTTGACAAAATGACTTTAGTCCCCCTACAAAAAATAATTTATCAAAAATCAGGGAATAATCGGATTTTAATGAAATTTTCAGTGTTTGTTTATCAATGAATGATCTTTATAATGCATTATTTATTTCATTTCAAAACTTTCTCATTTTTTTTCAGGTCGCTTAATTTTGACCCTTATGTTGGGGGCATAAAATGTTTTTCAAGTTGGTCATATATTGTACTAATTACAGTATAAATAAGGAGATAAAAGACCAAACTTATGAATAGAAACAAAAAATTTTTTTTACTTATGAGAAAATAAGTACCGAAATTCGAAAAATAAAATGTAAAAAAATAAATAATTTATTTTTTGGAGATTTCTTTTTTACTCATTTCAATAATTATTTAATTGGCTATTATTCTATAAAAGAATAAATTATACATCGATGTTTTTTCTGCTTAAAAAGGGGAGGGGGTACATTTTCAATCGAGTTTTTCTTCAAAACGTATACTTTTTTCGGAAAAATAAGGTTTGCATTAAATAGATATTTATTTCTAGAATCTAAAAATATAACATTTTAAACTTAAAATCCGAAAATTTTTTATTTTAAATGAATTTTATATATTAATTTTTCATAGCAAAAATATTAAATTAAAGTTTTGAAATAAAATAACTAATGCATTATAAAATTCATTAATTGATAAATCAATACTGAAAATTTCATTAAAATCGGATAATTACCTGATTTTTGGTAAATTTTTATTCCATCCCAAATGTTACGTTAAAATTGTAAACAAGCGCCTAAAACCATTGAAAAACAGCCAAAATGGCGGATCGCGTCGAAATTGACCAAAACAAATAGTTTTAAATCTTTTAAACATAAACTGCATATGTAATTATATTTTTCTTTTTTAATGATGGTTATTATGTTACTACTTATCGATTTAGACAAAGTTTAACCTTAAATAATAGATTTAATTATTCTTAATTCGCTTTTAAAACTCGTAGTATCCAATTTTTTTTGCCAGTCCCTAGTCTATTCATATGTTAAAAGTTTGTAACAAAAGCCAACAATTTTAAACTAACTTCCCCTCCATCCAAATTTGGTAAAAATAAATAAATAAAAAAATACTACGAAATTGCTAATAGAATGCAACAACAGAAGAACCTTAAGTCCTTAGCAAAAAGAGAAAAAATTGAAACGCACACTTTAAAAATGTAGAATCAGTGCTGATGCCACGACTTTCATGTTACAACCTTTTGAATAGTATGAAATTCATATTTGCTTAACAGGTTGTTAAAACGTGAATATAAAAATATGAGCAGCAATTTCCAAGCCATTAAAAATAAAAAAAAAATTTAAAAAAGGCATTTTGTGGCCTGAAAGGTGGTGTACAGAGATGGGGAAAAAGTTAAACTATTTTGAAATGAAGAAAGACAAAAAAAAAAAAAAAAAACACTATTTTGACAAATGTAATAAAAGTTGCCAAGGATTTAGTTCAGTGTGTGTGTGTGTAGAGAGAAAAATGGAAGTGAATCCGACAGTATGTAATATAGTAAACAATTTGAAAAAAAAAACAGGTTCAAATAAAATGAGTCATATTTATTTAGCCAACGATGCAGTGTTTCAATCTACTTAGTAGATCTTCTTCAGGGCTTCTTTTTAAATGAACTGACCAACAAAAAAATACCAGTCTCCTTATTCTGTGATAAATTTTACTTTTCCTTATATCAACAAAAGCCCTGAAGAAGATCTAAATACATTGAAACACTGCAACATTGGCTGAATAAATATCACTCATTTTATTCGAACCTGTGTTTTTTCAAATTTTTCACTATATTACACACATTATATATATCAAAAAGGTGACTCCCACTGTTCAAATAGCCATCAAAAGACGTTCAAGTGATAGACTGGTATCTTTTGATCCCTATTTGAACAGTGGGAATCATTAATCATCTTTTTGATTTGAGCAGGATTTTAACATTCCTTATCAAATTTTATAGATCAAACCTTGTTGACATTCTATGCTCCTCCCAAAGTCAGATGTGAACTCTTAAGATGAAAATCAAAGACTCCAACATTTCATGGGACTAAGTGTACAACTTTTGGATAATCCTCCAACAAGGTTTGAAAATAACAAGTCTTATTTATTCTTTTCAAGCTTTCTTTGAGCAGAAACCAATTTCTCAAGTATTGAAAGTTTTCAGAATTGCTTAGATAGCAAATAAGCTCCACATGGCCAAAGCCTCTCTGATGACTGAAACTAGATACATTTTTTTTTTTTTTTTTTTTTTTTTTTTAAATCTCAGGCCAATTTTAGATTACATTTTGATATTCAATCATCAAAAAAAGAAACAAATGCCCAGGTTAAGTCAATGACTAAGTATAAAAATCTATTTAAAAGAAACAAAACATCAAGACTTCAAGAAAAATAAAATTGGCTTGAACCAGTCAAATACCATGTGTAATTTGAAAAACAAAATCAAAGGCTTTCATAATACACTATTTTTACAAAATGCTATATTATCCCAATTTTGGAAAACAAAAGAATATGAATTCTAGCTACAATCAATATTTAGATACATTTGTCAAACAGAAACATGACTACCAAATGATATGTACATCAAAATTACTAAATTTTTAGAAACACACAAGTTACCAAGTCAAAATATTTACTCTGATGAACAATTAAAAGTCAATGATTTTCTAAAGAGATCATTAAATAAATAAAGAGATCATTAAATAAATAAAGAGCTTCTAGTTATAATCAAAAAATCTTTTGCAGCAGTAAGTATTAAACTTGATATCTATTTTACTCCTACCTCAAACATGCAAATAACAAAAGAAATTTAAATGTCATAAAATGTAATTGAAAATAGCACTTACTGAAAAGATTAAGATTCTAAACTACGTACCACCATCAAGTGTAAAGAGTTTGGGTCTATGTGCTCATAGTAAGCAAAGCTAACATTTACTGTTTTCAATAGACAAAACAGATGTAATCATTTTGTTCCTAGGACATTATTAAAAAATTTCAAAGTATCTGTATAATGAAATGAAAAATGCATGAAAAAGTGTTCACAAATAATGAATATCAGTGGTTTATCAATGATTTTCTTAAAATTAAACAGCATGTATTTTGCTAGTCAAAATCCTTTGAACCACTACCAGAAAGTAGAAAGAACTTTATAGTCCCAATGATAATAGAAAAACATTAGAAATATCAAAATGATAGCCTTTATTTCTTCTTTACCTTACCGACCAAATTTTTTAAAAATAAAATCATCTCACGAATTATTTACTGATCATGGTTTATAAATGGAAACACCATTTTTATCATGTTGAAAATTTGAGATTAAACAAAAGAATTCAAAATATTTGATATAATAAAAATTGACAAAAATTGTTAATCTTTAAAAAAAAAATTTTTTTATTTTAATTATAAAAAATAAAAAAGATTCTATAATATACATTAATAAAAGAATTCTGTATCCAAAAAGTTAGGAAATATTGAATATTTCAAAAAGTGAACCAAGTTATCCTCTGATTACTTCATTAGTTTAAATAATGATGTTTTTATTTGTTTTAATTGATGATCACTCATTAAATATCAATGATAGAGATTTTTACTATCTTAAATTGTAACAAGATATTTTTACCAAATTCATATCTTTGAGAAACAACTTTTTAAACTAATGTTTCATTTCCATCAGATAGTATTCAAAACAAAAAAGACTTCATAAAACTTGACTTATTTGGAAAGCATTGTTATTGAAAAGAATTGAATAAATCTCTTAAAAGTATAACAATTCCAATAACAAAGTATTAGAAGTAAACAAAATATAAATGAGGTTGGCTATCAAAAGAATAAATCCACATGAAAAACAGTCATGGAAGATTTCAAAAGAAACAAAAAAAAGGTAAATTTTACTAGAATTGGGGTTCAACATTGAACTTAATTTTCAAGATAAAACAAACTAAAACATTTCAGGCATAGCCACTGAAAGAAAATCACATACAAATATCTTAAAGTTAAAAACAATTTAGACATTTTAACAGAAAGAAAATGTACCATCTACTAGTAAGAACCTCTGAAAAGTTATACATTATTACAAACTATTTAGTAACTAAATATCTTAGTTCCGTTCAACTCCATTATACCATATTATTACAACATATTCCATTTAGCTATCGAATAAGCCACAGTCCCTGAATGTCGATAAACCTTCTTAAAGTATTCAATTATCGGACTTGTGTCAAAAAAGATTTATTTTACATCTCTTTACCATGCTTTACACAAAAAATTAAATCATTGATGATAATACTAAAATTTCCAAAGTTATGAGCTATTTTGGATACAAATGATCTGTTAAAGAAAATATTGCCATAATTATTTTAATTCTTTAAAACATCTACACTATGCATCATGAGAACAAAGTTTTGAATAAATCTTGTTAGCAAAACTTATTCATTCTTAAAAATCTATAAAAACAAACCAAGAATCAACAGAAAAGCACTAAGCTAAAAGGAACTATCTTCGTAAGAAAATTAGAATTAGTGAAATATTGGACTGATGACAATCGCCATTTCTTTATGTTGAAATTTTTAGCAAATATAAAGGTAAACAAAATTACTAAAGCAAATTCACCTCCAATAAAGAAACAAAATTTCAAGTGTATCAGTAAAGGCCAGTCATTAAACTTTGTTTTATACTCTTGGTGTTCATATATAAAATGGACTTCATAGATTAGAAATATTTTATGTTCATGTATTTTTAAAACATATGAAAGATATGTTTTAAATATAAAAAAAAAAAAAAAAGGGTCCTTTCAACAACAGACCAATATAATCACTAATAATTCTAATCCCTACATCTAAAAAATAGGTTATTTTAGTGTCCAAAATAAATTAGATAAATTTTGTAATACTCTTTATGAATAGGAGCTTTTTTTCTTTTTTAATTATACATTCAATGTTAAAGTTATATAAAAGAAAAGGAAAAATTTAAAAAGACCATTCTACCTGTGCAAAGACAATTTTTATTTACAAATCTATTAATAAATGATGGTTTAGTTAGTTCTGGAAAATTTTCAGAAGTTTATTCCCAGAAGAAATTTGCTTTCATAAACATTCTAAGACAATTTTAAATTCAAATAAATACTTGAGTAGAAGTTATCCACACACATATTTCAAAATTTTGAACTTGAAAATTTTTTTTTTTTAAATTTGAATATTTTTTAAATAAATTTTTAAAATTTAAAAAAAAATCATAGCTAGAGATTTCATTGTTAACCTTTTGATATCAAAACCTCCAAAAGTTCCCCAGGAAATATTTTAGGTTTTTCAATATTTACAAACTAGTTCAATAATCAGTTGTTTGAGGAATTTGTTTTATATATGGTCAGATCTTTATGAAAGAATTCATTTATTTAGAATAGCAATGAACAGATGTTTTGGAAAATCCTTTTTAAATATTGCAATTATTTAAATATATTTTTGAACTTTTAATTACAAGAAAATAGCATAAACTTAGTTTGTTTTTTTAATCCTTTTTGAGAACTTAAAACTGGTTATAGAAGGTTTTAATTTCAATATTGTTGTTGTAGGTATTGTGCAAAGGTATTTTGATTATGTCATAGCCATTAAAAATTCATTTTAAGCCATTATGAAAACTATTTTTCATTAAATCATTTTCACTTGACTTTTTAATCACACCATTTATTGCATGACAATTGTAATTTTTTTAAAAATACTATTGGGCTTCTCCTACATTGGATAATTCTTATATTTTTTGATTATTAAAACAATAAAAAAAATAAGTAAATGCTTTCTTTGTAAGATTCGAACATTTAACAAATATTAAAAACTTTTTTTTTATTATTTGTTTAGTTTTTTGTTGTTTTAGATCCAGATCAATAATTTTCAGCAGATACATTTTTAAAAAGAAATTAAAGTGATCTAAATTATTTAGGGGGATTTCTCTAATATGTGTACATAATTTTCAATTCCATTTGATATTTATTAAGGTGTCTCAAATTCAAGATCTAAAACATCAACCAATTTTTGTAAAGTGATCTTTTCAGAAATTCAGAAATCAATATCAAATTTTATTGATTCTCAAATTGATTTTTTCAAGTTCAGAAAATTCGTGACTGAAAAAATGTTTGCAATATTTTTTTTGTACCTTTTTTAAGCAAATGTAAACAAACAGTCAATAACACCATTTTTATAAACAGAAACGGAAGAAATTAATTCTTGTATCGAATTCTTTTGATATAAACATGAAATTGTATTGAAGAATTTCTTGTGTCGGTGGATAGAAATTTCGCGACAAGTCAGTCATCATTGTGTGTGTGCGCGTGTTTGTCAATACTTGATGAGGGTATTTGAGATTTTGCTAAAATTCTTAGCTTGATTAATATATATACATTCTTAAAGCTTCCTAGTCTTTATATACAGCACACACCGTATTAATCAAGCTAAGAATTTTAGCAAAATCTCAAATACCATCATCAAGTATTGACAATTTTTTTTATCCATTAAAATTGTTTCAGAAGAAACTTACAATTATAAATGGACTTCGGTAACAATTTTTTCTTTTATTCACGTTATAATGTTTGAGATTGGAGACAATTTTTTTTTTTCTTTTTTTTTTTTCAAAATTTAAAGTTTTCTATTGACTTTTATATATAAGCAACCGTTTTGTTGGATTATCTAAAGAGTGTTTGAAGGGGAAAAAACCTTGGACTATTATTCTAAAAGGCGCGTCTAGTTGTGTACACTGTTTCTCATCCTACTTCTTGTCCCTATTGAGAAAAACTGGCCTAGTAATAATCGTCAACACCACCACCATTGCTCGAATGATGGTGGTGGTAGTTTTGCCTCTAAGAAGAAAAAGAAGAGAACAAGGAGAGAGAGAGAAAGGGAGAGAGAAAGAGAGAGAGCCAATGTGCTGCTGGTCTCTTGCTAGTTTGTGAACAACTTGCCAAGTCAGCCTATTCATTCTTTCTATCTTCTTCCTTCCCAAAGCCTGACTCGGTACTGCTGCTAAAAAGCCAGCCCAACTCAATCAGGCAGCAGGCCATGTGCCCCCATCTCCCCTTCCAAAAGGAATAGAGAGAAGAAAAAAAGAAAAAAAGAAAAAAAAAAAAAGACCCTCCCATACATGCTAACAAGAGAGAAGGAGGCCTCACTTAGGCATACCATAAATGAGTTCAGAGGTTGGTCGGTTGTTGGAAGGGGGTGGGGGAGAAAGAGAGTAATGAATAAAGAGCATAAACACGTAGACACAATTGTGAGGAAACAAGAGAAACAGTTTTGAAAAAAAGTTAAGTATCTTTAACAATTTTAGATCCTCAATAGTAAAAAAAAAAAAATTAAAGAAAACAGACTTTTTGTTTTAAGGAGAGAAAAAAAAAAAAGGAAAAGTTTTTGTTTTGTTTTCCGCCCGACCTATTTGTGTTAAAAGTTAGAAATTCAGTTACAGAACTGAAATGTATTTTTCATGTCAACGAATTTAAATTATTTAACAAAAATAAATATAGGACTTTATTATTATTGAAAACGATAAAAAAATCTGTTTAATGCAACTATATATAAAGTTTGTGTGTGTGCATACAAATAAAAAAGACAAAAATACACACACATACACAATGGTAAGAAAAGTTTCCCTTTAAAACTGGGAAGGAAGTTAATGTAAAAATATTCTCCTCTGGCCACTCAAAAAAAAAAAAAAAAATGAAGATAGCCTTGGACATTTTAACATAAACGTTTCAGTTTTCTGCTTGAAATAAATCTACACAGAAAATAAAAACTTTTTTTTAAATGTTAAAAAAAAAAATAATGGCTGTAGATCCAAATATATTAGGAAAGGGTTTATCAAACCGTCCAAAGCGGCCATTTATAAAAGCCTAAATCAAAAAGAATTTAACAATTGTTTGTCAAGTTTGAGTAAATAAGATATATAGATTGATTGAAGACAGCGAATATTTTTATCTTAATTTGCATTTAACAAATTAAAACAGTGACTAATCACGACTTTAGACATATTTTCTTATATTAACTGAAAAAAAGTTATAAAAAAGACCTAACAATGGAGAGAGACTCATAAGAAGTGAAGGACTCAATCCCCAAATAATTTTATTGGAGTTTCAAAACTGTGCTTCATATTTACTTATTTCAATGCTCAACACTTTCTAATTATAAAAAAGTGTTGTTTTTTTTTTTAATTTGTACAATCAAATCGTGATGGAAAATTTCAAATATCATCTATTTTGTTAAAAGATTCTAGACATTCAATTTCAGTACATTTCAAGGGGCAAATAAATGATAGTTTTTAAGGTTTAGTTGAGCTTTTTTTTTATTATTTAAAATATTGTAAAAAAAGAAAAATAACATTTTTTGAGCAATCACCTAACAATAGTTAATTAACAGCATTTTTTTAGCACCCTCAAGTCTATGATTAAAACTAATTGAAAAAAAGTATTTTGGAAGAGAGGGGGGTAGGAAAATGAGGGATTGGATTACTTACCAAACCTTTAAAAAAAAATTTTTTTTTAAATGAATGATGAAAACAAACTAAATTATCAAATTAAACCTCTGAGACCAGTAAGAGCATGAATGGTAAAATACAATTCCTTCTGATATATTCCTATGTGGTATGACAAATACACATTTCAGAACTTTAACCAAAAACTTTACATTGAAGGAGGGGAAAATCCAGAGATTTCATTCAATTTTATATTAAATTACATAATTGACTACTTGTATCAACATGCAACATTATCACTGAAAATGTTTAAACAATAAAAAGCATTGTTTTGATGATATACTAATTCATAATGTTATAGTTGAACCGTATGCAAATCTTGTAATACATTTGCTTTTCTGATCAACTTGTAGAAGTTGATAAGTAAAATAGGATTTTTAAAAATCAAAGCTAACATGGAAGTGGAAGGACAATTGCATCTCTTCAGATTAAATAGAAAAAAATCTAAAAACCAAGAAACCTTTCATCTTGGTCTATTTTCATTAAGCTTTACTACATTTCTAAGGTCATAAATCAGCATTTTTAAACAGAAATAAAAATTCAAAGTTTTCATTAAATGAAAATTAGCAATATTAGTGAAATCTTTTGAAAAATTTGAACTTGATGTCCTAAAATTTGAAGAAAAAAAAATTTAAGATTCATTTTAAGGACACTTAATTTCAGATGTTCCAATTTCGTATATATAAACAAGGTTTAGTAAAATTATCAAAATTTCATGAAAATTGCTTGCAATTTTCAAAACAGGAGAGTGATAAACTAAATGTAAAAATAAAATTAGAGAAATATTTTAACTAGTCTTAAAATATGCAATAAGATTTTTTAATAGATAAAAGGAATAATAGAAAGGCTAATTAAAGATTTATAAAAAAATTTAAAAAATCACTTTTTCTTTTTGAAGTCATAAAAATATCCCATTAAAAAGAAAATAGATAAAAAACGTCACCATAAAACTAAATGAAAACTATTTGATACATTCTTTATTTACATGAGGAATCAGAAATAGACATGGTTGAACAACGTTTACAATATAAAGAGAGATGATGTACATTGAAACTATCACATGGATTTTTCCTCCATTACAAATAGCAAACTAATCAATAGTCAAACAGAAGAGACCTGTATATATATATATATATATATATATATATATATATATATATATATATATATACATACATGATAGATAGATATGAAAACACAAAGGCCTTTCACAGGCTCAAGAATGAAATAGCTTTATTTACTAGAATTTATTGGGATTTTTTCAAATAAGAAATTATCAATATTATTCAAGATGTAAATATTGAAATAAAAAAGAACCCCCAGAAATACATAAACCTATATACAGATTTTTTTTTTTTTTTTTTTTAAGATACATGTAATTTATTTGCTAATCTCTTTGGCATCTATTAAGGCACTGAAAATCGTGTAGACCAGAATCTCAGTTTTCTTGTATAGATAGTTTAAAAGTTTCTTTTTTCCTAAAAGCAGCAGACATTTCATTTTTACAAATTTATAGAACCACTGACGAGATCAATATTGTTTCTTTCTTCATTCCTTTGCTGGTTGAGGAATGAAGAAGGTGGTGACAGCTCTCTCTCTCTCTCTCTCTCACACACACACACACACAGAGGGAGAGAGTGTGTGTGTGTTTTATTATTAGGAAGGTTAAAACAACACTTATCCAATAGACATGCAAGTGAATTGTGGGTAATCAATAAAGAGACAGAAACAATAGCGGGGAGAGTTCAGGGGGCCAACGGGAAGAACAAGTACAAATCATAATAATAAATAATACAAGAATATTTCATCATATTAGTGCAACAAGAAATCACTAACGAACAGGCTCTCTTCAAACCAACTAGCAATCTATGTGAATTTGTAAAGCATCAAAATCAGTTAAAATAAATAAATAAAAAAACTTGCTCCCTCAAAAAAAAAAAAAAAAAAAAAAAAAAAAACTAACAGCCAAAGAGTGAGAGTGAGTGAGTGAGAGAGAGCCAAAGAAAGAGAGAGACTTGGAGACAACGGAAGCTCTTTCCTAAGCTACCAAGCGCAGCAGCAAGCACCGACTCTACATTGAACATGACGTCACACTTTCTCACTCACTCTTTCTGCCTCCCCACTCCCCTACAACGCTTCACCTGTCCCACCCACAGCCCTGCCTCTCCCTGTGTGTGCGTTCTCTCTCTCTCTCTCTCTACTGCCCCTCCTCCTTCGTCCTTCATTCTCGTTTTGGATCCGTGCCATTTAGCAGGCTTCTACTTCTGTTATCGATTTTACTTGAGTCATCCTTCACATACCACAATGGAATCTTTCCACCACCCCCCACCTCCCAACAACAAAACTAAGAATTATTTATCTGCCGTGAAACAGTTCAAGTTGTATCAAAATTACCACCATCATTTTCTTTAACCCCCCCCCCCCACTGCACGAAATTTTCAGACAAATCTATAAGTAAATAAATAAAAACAATCCTGGTTGGATAGTAGGATTTTTTTTCTCATAAAGTTAGCAGTCCAGGAAAAGACAAGAAGCTTCAATGACTGCTTCTCAAAAAACTTTGGTATATCCCCCCCCCACACACACACAGGGATATTTAATTGCAGATACTATTTTAAATAATAATAAATAGTTCTGAGTAGCTGTCCTAGCAAAAATATTTCTTTTTAAAAGCCAATCAAGCAGTCAATGAGATGAGATGAGATGAAACGGAAAAAAAAAAAAAAAAAAAAAAAAAACTTTTGTCATCTTTTTTTTTCAATTGTTACAGATCTCTCAATATTTAACATTAATATTTCAAAATGACAAATCTTAGTCATCAGGTATGTTTTCAATATTGTATATATAGACAATATACAACTAATAGTACTAGCAATACAACCCTCCTTGTTTGTGATATATTTGACAATATAAGTTAAATGTTCTGTGGGACAAGTTCATAAAAAGGAAAAAAAAAACAACAAATAGACACAAAAGTAAAAGTTGTATTAACAAATACATAATCAAGTATTCAATAAATATTCTTTAATCTAAAAAACAAAAAGATGTGTGGCATGACTATAAGAACTTTAAAACATCACAGAAAAAAATATTAATTCAAAATTTGTATCACTTGTATATATCTTATAGGGAGGTGGGTTGCCCTCAACAAGATGCTCAAGTTAGGCTTAATGAAAACAAAAGTAAAATATCATCAATAATCAGTGAGAAAATAAATAACATTGTTATATCTATCATTCTATTTATTTAAAATACACCATCATTATATCACAAATCTTGTGTAGAAACTGGGGCAAAAGTTAATTGTGGGAAAATTTTCAGCATTAAAAATAGAAATAAATTTCATATCACTGTTAGTAGATAACATTGATATCAATTTTGTGAAAAATGACAAAACATTGAAAAAAGAATTCAATTATAAAGAGGTCTAATTAAATGACAATTTTATTTAATAACTTTTACTTAACATAAAAGGAAATAAAAATTACTGCAATTAAGTTCAGAGTATTCACAGTAATTTATGATTTTTTTTTTAAATGAACACTTCAGCAAAATATCAAAACAATAACATTGATCTAAAAATCCTCAACTCAAGATATTTGAAAAAAATACTAAGGGGGTCTTTTTTAGTATTTTAGAAAAAAAAATGGTTATTTATTGCCCACCTGCTCTAAAGAAATGTGAAGAGAGAAAAAAATATTTGATAAATATTCATTAATGAATTTGTAATAAATAAAACCCATCAATCTTAACTGAAATAAAAATATGTAACAAGTTTGATCAGTATTAGAAAAATAATGTAAGACAATATCAAAAATGTATTACATTTCTGCTTGGAATAATATTTCAATTTCTAATTCTATAACAACAAATCCAACCATTTCAATATTAACAGGTCATCTACCAAATCAAACTAGACTTTCAAAACTTCATGCTACCTATGCACATCCTAGAATTATTTAAACTAAAGTAGCTTCAAACAGCAACAATCTAAATAAAAGAGAATATTATTTAAACTAAACCAGAACCAACTTAAAAAGGGAAAAAAAACTTTCAAAATTACCAACATAATGAAATGATTCAACCAAATGTCCAAAGGGAAATTAATCTTACAAGTTTTTCAGAATTTCAAGTCAAATGAATTAAGCCTACATAGGATCACTTTCATACTGTTCAGTATATCTTAAGTCCTTTTAAGTCAATTACTTTTCTTATAGATTGTAATACATATTCAAGAATTTAAACTGTATAACCACATATTAATGAAGACATCCCCAATTATATTTACAAAGAAAAAGAAAGTTAACTTTGCAGTTTTTATGATTATATACAAATCAAATATTTATGAAGTGTAACTAATTCAATATTTGTGACTGTCTTCTTTTTTTCTTACAGTAAATGAACTGAGAGAAAAAGACAGTAGTTTAAAAGAAATAAGCATTTGTTTTTACTGATTCTAAATATGAATGTGTATATTAAAAGAGAAAATGATCTCTACTAAAGCTGGAATATGGGTTATCTTGCCAGGTTAAATAAAAATATTCTTTTTTAACTTATTCTATTTCTAATAAAAATCTCAAATCAAAACATTAAGTACATTACATTTTAGGACAAATCTGAGAAACTCCATAACACAGATAGTGATGATAGTATTGCAGTACAAAGATAAGCAAGTAAAAAATAATTGTCTTGTAAATTATTAGGAAAACATCCAATGACTTTTCTACAAATAAACTTTTATGGGATATATGCTAACAGACATTATTGTCTCTGCTTTCATAACTTAAAAATCCCAACTTATTCTATAAAAAAAAAAAAAAAAAAAAAACATTATGTGAATAATGAACTCAAATCTTCCAACCTAACAGTGTAACCATCAAGCTATTACTAGACATTCAAATTGAAGAAAATAATACATTTCTGACTAATGCTTGTTAATTAACTTTATTTTTGACATTCTTGTAATTAGTCTCGCTCAAAATAGTTTACATATTTTTATCATCAAGTGGTTTAATTATTTTTAAGGTGGTAATGTGCTTACAAGGGGATCAGCTAAATACAATGCAGCAATGAAGGAATAGTTTTCAGATAAAGGTTTAAATAATAGAAAATCAAGTCTCAAACACTCAAATCTAATGGAAGTTGAAAATAAATAATATTTAAAATGGTAAAGGTGTATATATTGATAAATTGTTTAAAAGTTTATGAAGAAAATCTTAAACTTTGATGTCATGTCACTGAATAGGAGTCAAATGCAACATGTAATAATATTTGTCAACAGAAAGAAAGGGTTAAAATGTGGAACATAAGGTAAAACTTGTATTTCCAAGGACAATTCAAAACTTGTTTTTGATTGTTAATATCTTGGATTGGATTTGAATTACTAAGAGAAATAAGCAACAAAAAATGATTTTAAAAAGATGCTATAAAGATGATTTTAGGACAAAGTAGAAACTAAGAGAATCTTTAACAATTATTAATAAACTGTTAATATATATCAAGTTTTTAATTTGAGTTTGATAAAAAGAAAAATACTTCAATATGGTTATGTCTCATCAAAGACAAACTTCAAACAAGTGGTTGAGGTATCTAGGTAAACAACATAATTTAGGTTTAAGAAGGTTGGATTTTAAAGTGGTAAAAAAAAGAACAATTTCCTCGTAAATTCCTACAATAAAATAAACTGAACCCTCATTTTATGTCTGTGTTTTTGCAATAGATGTTTTATTTTCCTTGCACCCATTATTTTGCAATACTAAATATATTCTCTTTATTTGTTAAAGAATAAAGAAAATATATTTAGTATTGTAAAATAACGGGTGCAAGAAAAATAAAACATTTATTGAAAAAACACGGACATAAAATGAGGGTTCATTTTTTTTTATGGTAGGAATTTACGAGGAAATTGTTCTTTACCTTTTAAAGTTATAGAAGATATATTGATCAAAGAATTTAGGTTAGTTCAATTAAGGATTTATTTTTATACATAAAAAAAAATTAAATCAAAAAAATTGAGTTACTTGTTGAATATAGAAAATTATTCAGTTTGTATTTTGGGAGAAAAATAAAATTTTGTATCATAAAAAAAATACAAAAAAATGGATTTAAATACTGCTTGTAAATAAGTCACACTAAATGTGTAAATAAGTCACACTAAATGTGCAAATAAGTCACACTAAATGTGCAAATAAGTCACACTAAATGTGTAAATAAGTCACACTAAATGTGTAAATAAGTCACACTAAATGTGTAAATAAGTCACACTAAATGTGTAAATAAGTCACACTAAATGTGTAAATAAGTCACACTAAATGTGTAAATTTCAAGAAAAAATGTTGCCGAGTTTGTGGTCAGAGATGGATGCAATTTTTAAAAATATTTTTAAAAAGGTATTTATGATGTGGGGTGTTGTAAAGTGTCAGAGTAGGGAACTTTAACCTCCCCCACATTTTTTGAGGGATGACCCGGAATGGGAGCATTTTGATTATGGATTTTTTTTTTTTAATATATAAAAAATGACTTACATAATCGTGAAAAGCTTTTGCTTCACTAGAATGATCACATGTATCTCTCCTCTCTGGTGCTGCACAGTATAAATCCCAAAATACGCTGAAAGAGAAACAAAAAAAAAAAAAAAAAAAAAAAAAAAAAGAAACAAAAATGAGTTGCAAATTTTGCCCGAATCGCCGCCATGTAAAAAGGAGGGGGGGGACACACACGCATTTAAAAGTAAAAAATTTATAAAAAAAAAAGGATTGGCTTTTTTTCTTTTAATACAATTTTTATAAGAAGGAATATATATATAGATAAATAGTAACAATGAAATACTAAAATGCTTCAAACTTTGTTAATATCAATGAAATAATATAATTAAAAAAAGAAAAGGCTAAAATTTCCATCAACAACAACAACAATGCCTTGATGGACGACGGAAAAGCGAGAGCCAAGCAGGTCGTCATTCGCTATTATTGTTATGAAATTAAAGAAAAATACGGACTTTTTACTGGTTATTTTGACTATATAAGAATTATTAGTAAAAAATAAACATTTTTCAGAGAAATTATCATTTTTTAAAGAGTAAATTGACTATAACAAGAAAATAAAATGTTGTCCTGATTTGGGTCCGTTAATATTTAACAGTTAAAAATCCAACATGTCTCTTTTTTTTCTAATAATAATAACCCAAGAGAAATAAACAGAACAATACATCAATAGGCTTTTTGTTTGTATATTTAGATACATATAAATAAATATAAACATAACAGAAACTAGTCACATTCATAGGCAAAAACAATGAGAGGAGAAAATGGTGAAGAAAGAAAAAAAAAGATGATAAAGACATTTTAAAGCCATATTGAAAAATGAATGAGAACGAGGTTTTTTTTAAACCAAAACTCGAAATATATGACAAATTTCAATATCTATATTATAGATATCGAATTAATTATAAATTGACAACACTATTTGGTTTAAGATGAAAATTGGACATTGTAAGAAAACAATAAAAAGCAACTTTTAAAAGATGAAGACACCGACAAAGAACAAGTCGAAACAACATCAGCCATCTCTTTTGTTTAGGGGGTCAGTTTTTTTTTCTCAAGTTTTCTTTCTTTTAAAAGGGTTCACCTTAAAATGTTTGTACTAAACATACAATGAAAATCCTGATAAAAAGGCTCAAGATTTGCTTTAAATGGCAGAGATCCTGGTTCGATCCCAGGCAGCTCTATATATATATATATATATATATATATATTAGTAAAAAGAGGCCTTTTTGCTAGACTAAGAACATAGTAAATAACTACCTACTTAGATAAAATAAAGTATGACCCCCTAAATATATAAGGAAAAGAGAAAGAAAAACAGATGAAATAATCATGTCTCTAAATTCATGACAAAATAAATAAGAATCTATTTTCAGAGAAAATTTATAAATTCATAAAAACTGATCAAGTTTTACATAAGTTTAATTTAAGGGGTCCAATACCTGTAAAAATAAATTTTACAATTTTTTGTACACAATTAAGACGCCAACATGATTTTATAAAAATTTTAAAAAGGATTTTAAAAACAATAAACAAACATTCATTTTTATAAAAAAAAAAAAAAAATGATGAGACGCGGATTTTACAAGATTTTTAAATTAAAATCTAACGGTTTAAAATATCGTTCAAATGACTTTTTTTTACTTTTAAGACTGGTTATTTTAAAAAGAAAACAATGAACAATTTCAAATTTCAACCTAAAATGATAATTATTATAAATAAGTAAAAATGGGCTGGGGTAAATATATATATATTTTTAAGGGGGTGAGATAAGAAAGAAAGAAAAAAAAAAAGACCCAGGGTCTCAACCACTACTCACCACCACCACGAATGTAAAAATCCCGGCGGTTCACCTAACGTAATATTTTTTTCCCATCGAATCTGAAAATAAAAATATAAAAAGTTATTTAATATACATAAATATGCAAATATGTCCAAAATAAAATAAAAACAAAAAACTAAAAAAAAAAAAAAAAAAAAAAACTTCAAGGTAAGATGATGTGATAACGAGGAACACGTGTACAAATTTTATCAGTTTATCAATAAAGTTACAAATATTCATATAAAATATTCAACAAATCTTTTTAAAAACTAAATTATTAACCAAAATATCGTTTATATATATATATATATATATATATATATATATATATATATATATATATATTAGAAATAATATTGAATACTTACTTCTGATAAAAACGTCTGTGCACTTTTCTGGGCTCCGACGTGTAACAAATATTCATACACATATAACGCTAATCTGGAAAAACAGAGAAAATTTGGGGAAAAAGGAAGAAAAATAATGATTAGAAAAAATAAACAAAATTTTATTTATTTACAAAATAATACTGACTTTTTAATCTACTCAAATTTACATAAAACTAATCAAGATACAATCTTTAACGAGAAGATATGTTCGTTTTGTAATAGGAAAAGTTGAAAAAATCATCAAAGCGTTGTCATATTTGAAATTAAGGAATAAGTTTATATTGATGAGGGAACATCTATTATGAATTTTATATTAAAAAAAAAAAAAGGGTCAATTTGAAGAGAAATTTAATTTTTTTTTAAATAGATTTTTAGTTGATAAAGAAATTGAATCTTTTCTGTTAAATGTTAAGTATTTAAAATTCATTCGTTAACAACCATTTCTTTTTTTTACCAAGAACGTAAATAAATGTATACATAATAAATAATAAACCAACCCTATAAAAATTTAGATTTAAGAAATGTTAAGAAATCTTTATACAGATATATATTTCTTTTAAAATCAGTATTTCAAATAAGAAAGGGGGCATATTTAAACCCATCACAAGTAATAATTTACTCAAAGAAAAAAAGAACAAGAAACATTTATAGTGAAAAACAATAAGGCATTTTTGGGGGGGTTAGATAGTAAAAATCATCACTTTAATGTTTATTTTATATTTAAATTGTTTAGGAAATAAATTATTTTAGTCTTTTAAATCATTTAAGTCGATCCCAAATACATCAACAACAACAAACCAGGAATAATTCATAAAAGTTCCGTTAATGATGTTATATACATAAATATATATATATATATATATACACACACACACACATATATATATATTATATATAACATCTTTAACGGAACTACATATACATAGAGCTTTGTTTTCTTTAAAATAATTTATATTTAAAAAAGGGTCAAAACAAAGTTAAGAAAAACATGATAGGGGCACATTTTTCATAACTCAGTTTGGAATGTGTTACCACCATGCTCAATAGAAATACATAAATCGATTGTATATCTATATATTTACACACACATATAAGAAAACTATAAAACTCTAGTACAGAAATGTGCTTTGTTGTTGCTGTTTTAATATTTAAAAATATATATACACATATATAAATATATTTATATACAAAAGAGAGATTTAAAAAAGTATTCAAATTTTTAAAATGGTTTAGGTTTACGACACACCAATATACAACAATGGATTTCTTTCTCTTAAAATAATAAATATATATGTGTACATATTTATATGTAATTTTAAATTTTTTTAAAATATAAGCAAGTAAAAAAGTATAAAAATAAATAAAAAGGTTAGAAGAATGCTTGATCTACTTACTTTTCTCTTGCCTGAGCATCAGACGGCACTGTGGAGCCTTTCCCTTTGGCATACATGCTTGGAGCTGAAGTGTCACGGCACCTGTCAAGCCATCAAGGACGACACTGACCCCGTTGCCTTGCCAACGTCAAGGAGACCTGTCAAAAGCCAAGTTACCATTGGCTGGTTAATTATAGAAACTTTGGAGTACCTTAAAACAGTCCGACATCATGTGCGGACCACTACTACCATGACGAGCAAGCAGCAGCAGCCACCATCAATACCACCAATACTATACTACTACTACTGCTATAACAGCCGACATTACTATTTCCTTTGTATCCATATCTTTAAAATATATTTTACTAACTTTCAGGGTGGTTCTATATATTTATTTTACCTTCGATTTCCAATGTATTTATCTTAAAATAAAATAAAATTATTTTTTAAAAAGATGAAATTGTTTTTTGTTATTCTTATTCTTTTTTTTTCTTAAAAATTTAAACAAAGGAGGTTAGGTTGTATGTAGCCAGAGAAAAGAAGCAAAAAAAATTACCTTAATTTTTTTTGTTGTACAACTCCCAACTATAGTCTTCGTTTGACGAATAATAGGACGATACATTGAAAAAGAAATTAAAATTGCTCTGTTATAAGTCGTTTTAGGATTCGCTTTTTCTTTTTTTAAATTTTTTTTTAGTCAGTTAATTTTTCTCCCTAACGACTGGAAGCTCCAATGTAGAAAGACGATTATTCGCTTTATGTTAAATTCTAGTAATAGTAGTACGACTAGCTCGTTCATCTCTTTCTTATTTTTTTCTTTCTTTATTTCAGCACACGACGATGACTTCAAAGTCTCTCTCTTTTAGATTATAATATTTCAAATAAATTCTTTTTAAATATATATATAGCCATCATTTACAAAAATGCAAATGATCAAGCTATATTTATCTAAAGTTAAAGGGACCAAAATGAATATTTAAAAAAAAATACCTATTTTCGGTATTTAAAAAAGATCTTCATTTAACAAGAAATTAAATACATTTATTTTTAAGTCTTTTCAAATATCTTGAAATTTTCATTTTTTTTTTTTTGCTATTATTATTATCTAAAATACCCTAGACAAAACGATAGACATGGTTACTGCTACATGTTCTTTATTAAAAATTTTTTTAATTTTGTGAACAGAATAACTGAATCTGGAGAGAAACAAACTTTAAAATACATTTTTAATTCCTAAGATATTTATTTGATAATTATTTAATCTTGAATAAAAGATGAACCAAAAGTAACATTGATTTTTAGGCAAAGCAAAAATGCCTTATTAGTAATACTACTAATAGATTTCTTTTTTTTTTTCTTTTACTTTAAATGCGCAACTTTTGACTATCATGTCTTTCTTTGAAAAATGATGAATATTTAGATGCATATTCAGTCAAACTATTTTCATTGTATCTTTAAATAGTCAGTTAAATCTTAAATCAAGATAAATGTATCCAAGATTAAAATAATGGTTAAATACTAACACTTATCTTTATTACTAAAATTTATTTTTCCAATTTTGTACTTTGAGTCCTTTAATTTTTATTCTTTTAATTATTGTCAGCCTGATTTTAATATTTTTTTTTTTAAATAAAAATGTCTAAAACATACAAATTTGTATTTTAGTAAAGAAAATTACGACACTTTTTTTCCTCTTTCTCTTGTAACTAGCTACTCTAATGGAATTTATTTTTATAATTCTATTATTTCTTTATTTTTCTTATTAAAGAAATTTTAGGTTTACTTTATGGATATTTTTCTTACCTTTATCATAAAAAAATGGTTATTTTAATATTGTTAACTATGGCCACTAGTACAAACACTTTTCCTTTCTTGCAACTTTGGGGAAATAACGTATACAAATAAATACAAAAAAAATCCTATTAAAAACATTTCTGTGTGAATATTGTGATATTAAGAGAGAGGCCTAAACGCTTGAGAAATTTTTTTTTTATTACTACTTTTTCTTTATTTCTGGAGAAAAAAAAACTTTATTTTTTAATTTATTAAATATTTTTTAAAAATGTGAACAAAATTTAAATAAACCAACATATTTATTCCAACAAGAAAAAAAAATACATAAAACTGAGTAAAAAAAATAACTACTTAGAAAATCATAGGGTAATACTTGCTTACTTGTAGTAGTAGTAGTAGTAGTAGCTTTTTTTTTTAAACAAGCTATGGTGACTTTGTAGAGTTCAGCATTCTTTTAAATAATCTAATATTGTCAGTAAAATACCTTTTATTTAATCCTTGTAAAAACGACATCTTTTTATGTTTTACTTTATAGGGGTACATCGTTAAAAAGATTTTTTTTAAATGGCATTACTTTTTTTTGTGTAAGCAACTTATCTTCAAATTAGTTTGTAAGAGAAATACTTTCAACTTCTATTCATACAATTTTTATCATTCTTAATTACAAATGTTAACTTTTTCAGGATCAAAAACAAGACTAAATCACAGCTTGTTTTTA
The DNA here is from genome assembly GCA_023376005.1 of Doryteuthis pealeii. Lineage (NCBI taxonomy): Eukaryota > Metazoa > Mollusca > Cephalopoda > Myopsida > Loliginidae > Doryteuthis > Doryteuthis pealeii. The sequence continues at coordinate 31,015,368 of CM042149.1, forward strand.
AATATAGGGAGAGGAATAGATTATATAAATAATAGTTACTTTTTTTTAACTCCCCACTCTTTAAATTCCATTTCTTTTGGATTTCAACCTGTTAAAACCCACAGAATAAATTCAATTTTGATTTAGCAAACAACTTTAAATATTACCTTCAAAATAATATTTCAGTTTGACATACCTACAATCTATAACTACATCTCATTTGAAAAATTCAAATACTTTTTATTCATCTCAAAAGGATGGAACTATTATTCACCTTAGAGATAAATTCACATTTTTAAATAATTTAATCAATTTCTTTATATTTAAACATAATTCCTGTACATTAAAAAGGTTTGTTTTTTGATTTTATTTTAATCTTATTTCTTAATTCAAAACCTTCTAAGGTATTGAATATCTTACCTATAGGACAGGTCTTTTCACTATTGTTAAAGGGGGCTGAAACATAAAGTATAATTATTTCATAGCAACCTTTTTTTAATATAAATATTATAAATTGATGAATATTACATTCATACGTGTAATATATATATATATATATATATAACTCCAAAATGTCGCAAAATTTCAACATGCTTTTTCTTTCTAGTGACTTCAAACTAAAGCATTGAAGATTACCATATATATATATATATATATATATATATATATATATATATCCCAAGCTCCAAGAATACCTTAAAAGTTAAGCTTCAAATTTAATCTGTAAATAAACAATTAAGAATAAACAATGTCAAAGTTTACAACCTTTTCCTTTTAGGGATCAGTTCGATAATCAATAGAAATAAAGTTGTTATAAAATTATCGATTGATGTCACGTGACACCCCCCCCCCAAATCGATAAATCTATTTTCTTTAAAATTCCAATAAACAAAATGCTATTAAAATAAAAAATGATTAAATCTTTTTTAAAGTTATTTCACAGGAATTTCTATTTTACTTCTTAAAAATTTAAATAGTTACCACAAAATTAACCACCTACCCATTTCATTTCAGAAAAATCTATATTCAAGTATATTTTTTAAAATACTAGATTTTTTAAGAGTTGAATTATAATTTTAGGTGTTTGATGTGGGATTTTAAAAAAATTAAACTTTTAAGATTTTTTTTTTAAATTCGTGGTTTTATGGCTAAAAAAATTAGAAAAATAATGGTATTTAAAAAAAAATACCAGGCAAATTATTTTGAAATAACTAGGTATATATTATAATTTGTACATGTTAAATTATTTTTTTATATAAAGGAATCATTTAAACATTTTTTAACTTATATTTTGTAGAGTATAGACGTTTTAGCTTTATTTTTTTTTAAATTCATTTTTTCTCTCCCAAAATATTTTTTATAGATAATTTCTTTACTTAATTTATTTATACTATCATTATTATTACTATTAATATTATTAGACATTTTCCTTCTTTTCACCCCTCCAAAAAATCCTAGTGTTTTCGGTCAGTGGATAGAGAGAAAAACTGAAAAACAAAAAACCCAAGTTAAAAGAAAAGAAAAAAAACTCTCTCGGCACTGACCTACATTCACAGCTCTCGGCTCAATACTTGATGGGGTGCCTTGAAACGGCAAGCGGTCGGAAGATTCCATTACAAAACAACAGGGGTGTTCAGCTTCCAACCAACTAAGATCTCACCCCAAAAAGTGGGCATTTTTCCCGACAATATCCCCCCGGACGCCGCAAACCAATATCAAAAACACTGATTTATCGATCTCGGACCGAGTTTATCTATCCGCGATCGGGTAACCCGTGCCCGGCTGACCCTGACCCACCCCAGAGGCCACGAGGGGGTTTTCCTAACAAGACCGATCCATTTCGACATCTACGGAGTAATGGAGGTAGGTTCGATATCAGAAGAGGACTTCCTGATTTCAGCACACAGCTTCTTGACGCTATCCACTGGAAATGTCGATATCTGGGAACTTAAAAAAGGACCTGTAAGTTTAATAACAACAACAAAAATAATAATAATCCAAAATTATATACACTTGCGCGATTCAGTCAGGTTTTATATGTGTGTGTGTATATATATACGTGTGTGTATATTTACGCACATACATACACGACACGCGTTGCTTCCTATTTTTGTGTGTAAAAAAAATTCAATGTGTATACACACATTTTTGCCCGTGGTTTTTCTTAAATAAAGTGAATTAATCATTTATCCCCCCCCACCACCACTTTAAAGAAAACTTCTTGACGGCAATTTTATATACATATCTAACAAAACATAAAAATAAAAGCTTTAAAAAATATTAACAGACGAAATTTATAATGTCGGATTTGTCTCCAATACGTTTTATGATAGTGTAGTCACGTGACCAAACACTTAAACAATACTTACCCTTTTATTTTTAATGAAAAGATATACAAGTTAATTTTCAATACAATCTTTTAAAAAATTACATTCAAAGTTGCTGTCGGAGGTTTAAGGTGTAATCGCGATATGAGGTAATGTAAAAAAAAAAAAAATATTAGGCATAGCCCATGCTTTTTATGTAATATAGAATATTATTACATATACACTTGCTGGAATAAGTTATTTAATTTACCTTTTTTCTAATTAATAATCATATTTGATAATTTTTCCCTAAACCAAATTTAATAGGTAACTGAAAAAAAAAATCCGGTGAAAATGAATCAATAATTTACTTGTAAATAAAATGAATGAAATCATCGAACTTTATTTAAGCAATACCATGTGTATTGAAAACAATTAACACATGCTTATATATATATAGAATATATATATAAAACTTGTTTTTGTTTTTTTATTATATGTATTTTAACGTTGTTTCCAATTGAGACGTCATTTTTTGAATATTAAACATGTTGCTTCAAGATGAAACGTATTAAACTAAAAATAAATAAAAAAAATTGAAAGATGATAATTTATCATTCTTTTTTAATAGAATAAAGTTTATTTTAAAATAAACAGCTGATCATTCTTTAGTTTTAATATTCCAAAAAATACGAACGAAAACTTGAATTTTCTCATACGGGAAATGTGCAAAACAGATTTATTAATAAATAATTTAACTGAAATGTAAAATATTGTTTTTAAATGGACTATATATAACAAAAAAAAAATATCTAAAATTTAAATAACTAAAAAAAAACTATTATTTCATTGTGCGAGTGTTTTGTTTGTTTTTTTTTTTTGTTTTTTTCTTTTAAATTTTAAATAAATGTTTTACTTACAAAAACGGAATCTCATATATATTTTTTTAATCCACTGCTGTTATTGGTAAAAAACTAGCGAAATATAAGAAAATTGTGAATTATTTCCAACGTCTATGAAAATAATTAGAAAATAGAGGCATTGATTTTTCTTTTTTTCTTCTTGAGTTGTGAGTGAATATTCCTTCTTTGATGAAATTCTTCTTCGTTTTTGGCGAAAGTGAAAGACTCAAAATTCTTGCTTCCTTCCGCAATAGACCGAATTGAGGAATGACTGTTCGTTTTATCATTCCGTTAACATTTTTTTATTCTGTCATTCCAAGTCGATGATAATAATCTACTCCTCCCATTTTTTTTTCTTTTGGGGGGTGGATGGGGGCTACTTGAGTGTCTGATTTGTTTTACGGTAATAATGTATTGGTTTATTATTTATTTATTGAAATATAATGCGACAACAATAGTTCTTCTTAAAAAAGAAATTGACTTAATTGTGTAGATACCAAAAGCAATATTTGTTTTTAATTGATATATGTGTAGGTATACCACGCACTTGTCAAAAGAAAGTAACACCTATTTAAAAGATAACAATAACAACAACAAAAAATAATTCATTCAGAAAGGTTTGATTAATTTTCATTAAAAAAAAGCTTATTTCATTTTTTTTTTTTTTTTAAGGAAAAAACCGAGAAAATCCAATATAAAAATTATTTTCCCTTTAAATATGTTGTTAATCTAAAAAGAAAAAAAAAAACTTAAGAAAAAATCATCTACACTTTTTCATAACATGTGCCCTGGTTATGATATTAAACTGCATCAAGTGGTGAGGCTCCTATTCTGGATCTCTGTGGATTCACCCCTTCATTGCCATTACTCCCATGTCCACTCTGATCCAGAGTAGTAGTACCCGTTAGTCCTATCTATGTGTTAAATAGATCTTTTCCCAAATTATCAGTATTGGATAGGAATACATGAAACCATATAACTGTGCGAATAAATGATTATTATTATTATTAGATTAAAAAAGTGGGGAGCAATTTTTAAAAAATGATTGCATTGGAACATTGAAAATATAAATGGTTATGATTATAATCAAACACTTAATTAATTCTGCAGGTGTAAATTCTTCTCCCTCAGCTGTCCGGAGTTTTTGGATTGGATTATTCGGACTTTATGTAGCGTAATTATTATGGTCTACAGGAAATTCGGGAATTGAAAAATAAAACTGTAATCAGATTTCTGGTGAAAGAGAAGAAAAAGAAATAAGAACAAAGGTTAAAGTTTGGAAGAGTAAACCCACAGCAGGGTGCCAGAATTGACCGAAGAATGACCCCGGAAATAGATTTAAAAATAAAAACGTAAGTTCCGGGGTTTTGACCAAAAACGGATGTGACCCCGAGACGAGAAACGGAAGAAGGAAAAAATTGTTCTTTTTTGGCTGGGCTCTGGTGGGAGTCAAACATGGCTCCCGGTTCTCTCGTATGGGTTTGGGATAGTAGTATTGAACATGACTTACGATAGAATAGTTTGACCATACTCTCTCTCTCTCTCTCTCTCTCTCTCTCTCTCTCTCTCTCTCTCTCTCTTTTGAAAAGAACCCACGAGCCTAGGAAGAAATAAACAGCCCCCTGTGACTATACAACTTGCGTTTGTTGTTTCTGAACTAACGATGACTACTACTACTACAATTCGAGTTTGACCTATGCAACATTTGTTATTTATACAATGTTTCGGCCAATGTGACCTCCAGCCTTCTTCAGGTATTTCTTCTTGCACTCGGGAACCTTCTCTTTGAACTCAGGAACCTTCTTGTTGAACTCAAGAGCCTTGACGGAACTTTGAACCGAACCCTTTATTTAATCCACGACAGTCATCTCTTGGCTGTATTAGAACTGTATTAACTCGATGCCTATATCCATTGCACCATGTGTCCAATATGGGCTCCTGATTATGAGATGAAGGCTCCTGAGTTCAAGAAGGTTCCCGAGTCTGACAAAAAATAACTGAGGAAGGCCAGAGGACATATTGGCCGAAATGTTGTGTAAATAACAATAAAGATGAGGACAATAGTTTGAATAATACAAATTATCAAACTTCATCTCAAAAATTCAGAGAAATAGTATTTTCAGAGATATTCATAATAATTCAGTTATTCGTCCTGCCAGCAAGGCTCAGAATACACTAAATGCTATGAAGAGAGGTAAGACTCCCCTCTCAAAGGGTATGACACAAAACTATCTGATGGTGAGGCTCTAGTTCTAGAGCTCTAAGAAGTGTGGAGTACCCATTCATTGCCATTAATCCCAGGTCCACTCTAACCTGTAGTGATAGTACCTGTTAGAGTCCCATCTCTTGGTCAAATAGATCTGTTTGAAAATTATTTGTATTGTGAAAAAAAATCTTAAACAACTACACAAAAAACGTAAATATGTAGGTATATTGATCATGATTATGTAACCTCTTGGCACAAAATAACCCTAGATGTATTGACACGCCATTAAAATCAATCAATAATAACATATCCTAGAGAAATTTGGAGTAATGTGTTTTAAATTGATACAACTTCTTTTGAAGAATTATGTTTGTTTATTGCAAAACTACTTGTTTATTAAAGACTGCATATTCCTCTTGGGACCATCACTTTTTAAATGTACCCTAAAATATGGGTACATTATGCAGTATGTTTTGTACTTGGATATACACAAGATACATTCAAAAAATTTTGAGAATGAAGCTGGATTGAACAAAACAAAATGAACAATTGATGAAACCTTAATTTTTCCCTTGGACATTCGGCATGCTCATTCCAGTGAATTTTCTGTTGTTCGAAGCACCTATCAAACTTCTCTTTTGATATGGTTTGAAACTGTTATATTTCTTTTAATGTCATCCATATCCTCAAATTTTAACCTTCAGGTGAATTATCAGTATGAGGAAACAAGAAAAGTCACACGAAGCTAAGTGTAGTGAATATGGATAGTGCTGCACTTGCGCAATCCTGTCTTTCACCAGAAACTGTTAATTAAACAGTATCAATTGCCAAGAAGGTTCCCGATTCCGACAAAGAATACCTGAAGAAGGCCGGAGGACACATTGGCCAAAAATGTTGTACAGATAACAATGATGATTAGGACAATAGTCCAAATAATACAAATAATACTTCTTAACAATTCTTTTTATAAAATGTTAATTTTCTTCTAAACTAAAGATACCAGGATTTTATTATTTCTAGTAGAACATAAGACAATAGTTTCATAATGATTGATATTCCTATGTTTCCATAAGAACCTTATAGACAATTTTAGTGTACCCCAGTACTTCTTTCCTAAAATTAAAAAGAATATTCAAATTAATTATTGATAAAGTCTATAAAAGGTGAAATGCCACAATAAATAAATACTTCATCAAATTTTGTTTTCACTTTATATTTTTCTTCCACTAGTTGTTTATGTAAGAAGACATGATATCAGTAGGGTTTATGATGAAGCCAATGCCGTTTCTCCCTATTAATACACTTAGTATAAATCGGGTCTGTAGCTTGTAGTGGGAGGGGGTGATTCCTTCTGAATACCACTTGCTCCCTTCTTTTGGTGAACTAATTTTTGTGTGCTAATTCTTACAACAGAAATCATTTTTACTCACTCACCCCCCCTACTATTTTTACTCACCCCCCCACCAAACCTGATAGATGCCTCACCATCACCACTTGCAGTTTCCTGGTGACTCACTTGTATAAAATCCACAAATTTATAATAGCCTCCTTAAATCCATGAGGATGTTGTATGTAACTACCTAACCCCTCTGCCACAGTCAGGATGCAACACAAGGTCAATTTTTAAGCAGAGTTTGAATGTTTTTGGAATCAGAATTTTCCTTCTCCTAGACCAGTTGCCTAACCAACGCTAAAGAGCCCAACTTTGTCTCCTCAACTATTGTTGCATACCATACTTTATATCTTGCATATATTGTATACCTGTAGAGTATACCTGCATACTCTTGGTTGTAAAAAGTCAAGTCAACAGAGTGGCCGTCGGTGTATTCTAAAGCCCCAGACAGCAAGGGAGTCTATCCCCTTTTCACTAGTGCTAGACCAGGGAGATTATTTTTATGTCTGAGGTGGAGTGCCACTCCTACTATCAGCTCCCTATTTTATCGCACAGATCCCTGTGCTACTCATGTGTTGAGTTGGCGAGGGCCAGTATTAAACCTGGGACCTTGTTGTACACAGGCATAAGGGTCATTCCCTGTCAATTATCATCTGTCCAAGATGGTCTATATACAAAAATATTTTTTTTTTTTTTTTAAATTAATAAAAACAATATTATTGAATAGTTTAAGAAGTCACTGAGTACAATATCAACATTTGAAAGTTCATGGAGCATTAGGATGATTGTCTTTAATTATAATCTTTCACTGAAATCCTGCATGTACATAGGAAAAAAAACTCTGAACTTGGCAGGTTCATATCTTTTAAAGTAAACTTTACTCACTCACAAAATTCTTTGGTGAACTTAGACAGGCATAGTAGATGTTAGGAAAAAATATTATGAAAATTGAAGAAGGCATATTTTCTATAGACTGACCGTAAGCTACATAGGTGAAAAGTTGTTGATTTTGGAGTCATGCATTTGGGTGAGCAAAATAAAATTTTCTATCAGGTATAGGGTTAAAATAGTTGGATATTTGGATTCTACAGTCCTTATTTGCCATACATACCAAATTTAAGAAATATTGAATGTATAGAAGTATTTTTTTTTTTTTTTTGAACACTGAGATTCTGCGACACCGCATTGCCTTAATTTAGAGGCAAAATAGGAAAATTATACCCCCTCTAAAATCGGAACGGTAAGGTTTAACACAAAATAATTTGGCACACTTTCCTAACTCTTGAAGGGGAACATTTGTGCCAAATCTCAAGTAATTTGGTGTCGGTGGGTGTAGATTTCAATTTTTTGCTGGTGTTTTGATATGGAATGATCCATAATTATCTGTTTTTCATGGATACTTAGCTTCTGTTTCTTCTATCTTGCTATCTTTCTTCTTAGCTTGGGCTGAGTCTGTCTGTCTCTGGGTTGATCTGGGTGTTATATAGCTATATACATGGCGAGATGAGTTCTTAGGAGGGTTTTGCTGACTGGCCATCTTCTTTTGGGGTGATTTCTTCCTATGATTGATATGACTTCTTTTGTGGTGGTCCGTGCTCATTTCTTTGTTTTTGATAATGAATGCAAGACTTGATTTATTTTTCTCAGACGTTTGTATTAAAACTGAAGCCCAATAGGGTTCAACCGTGTGGTGAGAAGATGGCCTTCTGGGGAACAGACGATCATCACGTCTGGCCCCTTCAACTAACTGCCAAAATCTAACTCGGTTCCCTTCACATGCTTTTCCTTTAGCCAATGATAAATCAGCAGCTCAGTCAGTGAAAGATGAACTGTTGTCAATCACTTCCTGTCACAGTCATGCTATGAATCAATGGTAACTTTCCATTTACTAATACCATTATTTAAATTTTACTACACTACAGTATATAATTTGTAGGCAACCCACGGTAACTGGATTTCTTAATCTTCTATCTTCTCTGCCTGTAACTGTTCTGGGATGTCTTGTGTTGTTATTTTGTTCTTAAATTAATGACACAAGACTTTTTTTTTTTTTTTGGTTTTGAGCTCAGATTTTATTTTTATGTATCCCAGACCAACAAACAAACACGCAGAGATTTTGGTTATTGCGATGAGAGATACAATACATCTTCCTCATCCCAGGACACAGCAAAACCTGACTTTCTAAACTTCCCACATTCCCACTAGTGAACCGGAAGAGTAGATCAACACAGGGTTAAAAAGTTTCAATCGTCTTTCCTGTGTTTCCCCCACTAAACCGTTACTTTGAATCTATGCTACATTTACTGTACATAATTAGTAGGCTACCTATCAATTATGTAACATTATGTAACAACTATTATGGGACAGAAATTGTAAATCCTGGCTAACACTGTCTCATAATAGTTAGTAATTCTAGAGTATGAAATTTATACTCAAATGTAACAACTATTATGGGATAGAGATAGTAGGTTCTGTATACCTTGTCCCAAAATAGTTGTTACATTTTGTGTATGAAATTTATATTCAAATGGAACAACTATTATGGGATAGAGATAGTAGGTTCTGTATACCTTGTCCCAAAATAGTTGTTACATTTTGTGTATGAAATTTATACTCAAATGTAACAACTATTATGGGATAGAGATGGTAGGTTCTGTATACCTTGTCCCAAAATAGTTGTTACATTTTGTGTATGAAATTTATATTCAAATGGAACAACTATTATGAGACAGAGATTGTAGATGCTAGCTACCTTTGTCCTATAAGAGTTGCTATGTTGAGTATATGAAATTTAAATGTAAACAGCTATTATGAGACAGGTAATCCTTTTTTTTTTTTTTTTTTTTTTACTCTTTTTTTTTTATTTTTCTCTTTTTGTATTGTTTCTTTCTTTTTTTTGCTCATATTTAAATATCAGTTATATCAATTGCTTTGAACTCCGACGCTATTGAATTACATTGTAAGCTTTTTATGTGTCGGGGAAGGGATTTGCCTGTCTATCTGTCTAAAAAATCAGCATCCAAAAAGGATTTTTTTTAAATCTGGATTCCAAAACTGACCCCTGACAAGAGTTCAGAAATGGGCACCTTAATCCATAGAACCCTGAGCAACCTCACCCACCCCCACATAACCATTCACTTTTTACCTGGCTGAAAATATAAAATGTTGTAATCTGTTAAGAACCTGATTGGCTGTTGAAGAAACCCCCTCCGATCAATTGGCTGGTTACATCAATCCCTACCACCTCTATGATTGTTCCAACATGGCAACCCCCAACCCTTTTTATCATATATGAGCTAGAAGGTGGTAACTGAGGATCTTATTGTCCTAAGTATAATGTTAAACTCTATCTGATGGTGAACTTCCAATTCTAGAGCTCTGGGGAGTGTGGAATACCCCTTTATTACCATTACTCCCAGGTCCACTCTGACCTGGAGTGGTTATATCTGTTAGGGTACCATCCATTGGTTAAATAGAAAAAAAATTGAGTACCCCTCAAAAATGAATATAACAAAAAAATTGAGTACCCCTCAAAAATGAATATAACAAAAAAAATTGAGTACCCCTCAAAAATGAATATAACAAAAAAATTGAGTACCCCTCAAAAATGAATATAACAAAAAAATGAATATAACAAAAAAATATAACAAGGGTTGATGTTCCATAAAATCCAACCAATTGATTGGCTGTATTGTGTTGGGGCCGGGTTAGCTCAGTCGGTAGAGAGTTCGGCTAGAAACCACAAGGTTCCTAGTTCGATACCGGTCCCCGCCAACTCAGCGTATGAGTAGCACAGGGATCTGTGCGGTAAAGTAAGGAGCTGATGGTAGGTGTGGCGCTCCACCTCAGATGCTAAAAAAACAATCTCCTTGGTCTAGCGCTATTGAAAAGGGGATAGACTCCCTCGCTGACTGGCTGATATCAACTTTAGGCCGCCCCGTCGACTTTACTTACTTATTGTTGCTAAGCAACAGCATGTAGAAATCGGGGTTCTCTGATCAGAATTCAGGCCACCTGGGTATATGTACTTCTAGTTGGTGGCACAAATATTAGCCATTCACGGACTGAGGATTTTAAGAAGCCAATATGATGCGACAATGGTAATCTGCCCCCAATCGTTGACCCCACGTATATAGTTGCCAGACCTTCTTTAAGGATTGCCTTGGATGAGACGCTTTTCTGAGCATTTTCAAAATATATTTTCCGCTGTACTATTTTGATTTTTCAGACTATTCTCCTCATCATGATTGTTATATATACACAACGTTTCGGCCAATGTAGCCCTGTCTTCTTCAGGATATTAGTTCAAAAGTGAAAATAATAGCACTACTGGAGTTCGAACTCACTACAATGTCGCAATACAGCACATTACTAACTACGCCACAGGAAACCCCTCCCCCCCGTTTTTTCTTAGTGTCTACTCAGCTTTGCTAAGTATGTCACATGATCAAATGAGAGAGAAAGAGAAATAGGAAGATTATGTTGCACCAGTCTTGTATGTGTTATTTTCATCTTCTTTTTTCATGTGCTGGGTATGATGTTAAACTGCATCTAATGGTGAGGTTCCAAATATAGAGCACTGGGGAGTAGTGAGTACCCCCCCCCACCAACGTCATTATTCCCAAGTCCACTCTGACCTGGAGTGGTAGTACCTGATAATGTCCCATAGATTAAATAGAAAACTGAATTTTAAAAAATTGTTTTAAAAAAAATAATTTGAAAAATTATTAAGTTTAATTACTATTAAGGATGAATAAAATAAACTGTCTTTGTCATAAAATAACCCAACAAGGGTTGACATGCCATAAAATCCAACCGACCCAACAACAATCTTTTTCCACATTTAATTTTTTCTTTGGGGGGGGGGGGTCGGTCTTGATGTCTACTAAACTTTGCCAGGTACAGTACTCGGACACCATTGGTCATAATCAATATTCCCTTCTGATTTTTTCACACCCTGTCTGTGGGATTTAGAATATACTGATTGTATTCCCTGCAGATGGATAAGATCCCCCACCCCCACCGAAAGGGGGCACCTGGGTATGACACTACTTTCATTCAAGTTGAAAACAATACAAAATTGAACACACGCACACACATGAGAACACATGTACCCAAGTTTGTATTTAGTTTAGTACAATACAAAACCAAATAGAACGTCTGTGCTACACTAATCTTGGGGCGGGGGGGGGGTCTGCCTCTCTAGAATATCAGCATTTGAGATTATGGCTTTCTTCCTTGGGTTCAAATACAAACCCTACACTCGAGCAACGAGGCAGGCCACGTATATATATATGGTATCCAAATGACTGGGATCCTCAAGATCTATATATTATAATATAAAGGGTTGGGTTCAATTATAACCTATATAATATAATATATATATATATATATATATATATATATATATGAAATAAAATTGGAACTTAATCCGACTTAATGATATATTGAAAAAACAAAGGATGTTTACAAATGCATGGGCTCATTAGGAGAGAATCAGGCTCTTTTGAGTCTTATTATAAACTATAATGCTTCTGATTTTTTAAAAATTAAAAATAAAATTCATTTTATTTTTAATAATTCCAACTTTTGACTAGCAGCGTTCTGTTTTGCTAACGGTCATTTCTTCACGTCTTATTTTTGTTGAAGACCGATCCACGTGCGGTCGATGCAGATATTGCGAGGGTCCTCACATCAGTGAGGAGGGCCGATGTTGCTTTTTAAAACCGTAGAAAGGAAGGCCCCGAAACGGTTTGCACATTCTCTTCTGATGAGCCCATGCATTTGTAAACATCCTTTGTTTTTTTTCAATATATCATATATATATATATACATACTAGCAGGACCTGTGCATATACCACGGTATGATAGTTTAATTATTATGTTTGATATGTTTGCTTAAGAGCTATTGCAATATAGTTCAATATGTAAAAAGTATAATAATCTTGGTTTAACTCTCTCACTCTTTTTGTCTTTTTTCCTCCATTTCATCATATATTGAAACAGATTAATGTTATTGTTTTCGGGTTATCACCCCCTCTCTCTACTCTCTTTCTCCTACTCTCTTTCTTCTTTCTTATTATATTTTTTTTCTGTGTTACATGTCCTTTCTTTATTTATGATAGAATGGAATGGTCATTATTTAGCAGAGATAATGCCACTCATAAAAAAAAAAAGAATTCGGCAGATAAGCGACACCAGATAATCACTATTAAAATTTTGGCATTTCATCTTAGATAATTTGGACAGTTTCATATTTAACAAGAGATGATAACAGACATAAAATTAAGGAACATCCCTTCATCACTATTGCTCCCAGGTTAGGGTCTCATCTATGCATTAAATAGAAAAAAAAAGAATGTAAAAAATTTATAAAAAAATTTTTTTGAATACCCATCAAGAATGAATCAAACAGAATGCCTAATATAACTGTGGTATATTGGTTAATAAGAAACGGAAGCACCATTTCGGCCATTGTTTTGATAAGAAACGGAAGCACCGTTTCGGCCATTGTTTTGATAAGAAACGGAAGCAAGGTTTCGGCCATTGTTTTGATAAGAAACGGAAGCACCGTTTCGGCCATTGTTTTGATAAGAAACGAAAGCACTGTTTTGGCCATTTTTGGAGCTGTAATAATAAAAAGGCTGAAGTGATTACTTCTCGCAGTTAACGTCAGTTGGACTACTTGTTGTGTTCTTTATTTCGATAAGCAAGCTGCAACAATAACCCAACAAAGGTTGACATGCCGTAAAATCCAACCAACCAACATGCTTTCCCAATGGTGTAGCACAAAGTGAAACACAAACAGCCTCATCCAGGATTTGAAATCTGGCCACTGATGCTATTTCTTTTGACAATAACCATTACACAAAGTGCACTTAAGCATAGAAACTCGGCGTGGTCTCGTGGATCAAACCCAGCCAATCGGCAGCTTGAATATGTGGTTAATAAAGATGAGGATAATAGTCCAAATAATACTAATTTTATTTTAATTCTAAATATCTTTAAAGTTTAGTTTTTAATACTTTTTTTTCAAAGAAAATTGCATCAAACATTTTTTTCAGGTAAAGTCAACCAAGATACGACTTATTTTTCAAAAAGTTTAAATATTTCTTATTATTCTTTATTTTTTGTTACTTTTTATTCATCTTTTTTCTTTTTCCTTTTTTTCTTTCATTTATTATTTAAAATCTTTAAAGCTAAAATAACTCTGGCCTTCTCGTAACATTTATGCCATCGTTACGACATAGATATTTGTTTTTGTAGCTTTGTTTTTTTTGTTTGTTTTGTTTTTTTTTGTTGATTTGTCTATTTTTTCATTTTTTTTTTTCCTTTTTAAATTTTTTTTTTTTTTTGTTCGTTTCTTTTAAGACTCTTTCCTGACTGCAGTGTTTTGCTATTTTTATAAAACTTCTATTGATATTTCTAGCTTTCAATCAATATTCTCAGTTTAACAGAAAATTCAAACCCTTCTTTTAGTACAGGTCTCTCTCCCAAACAAGATAACCTATTCTTGTAGGTCTGTTGGTTGGTTGATTGGGTCTTATGGCATGTCAACCTTTGTTGGGCTATTTAATGCTAAAGGCAATTTTTTTTTTAAGCTCAATTTTTTAAACTCATTTTTTTCTATTTGAGCCATAGATGGGACACTAACAGATACTACCACTCTGGGTCAGAGTGGACCTGGGAGTAATGGTGATGAATGGGTATTCCACATTCCCCAGAACTCCAGAATTGGAACTTCACCATCAGAAAGAGTTTAATGTCATACCCGAGACATTAAGACCCTCAGCCACCACCTTCTAGCACATAAATGATTAAAAGGGTTGGGGATTGCCATAAGGCCAATATGATTTGAACAATCATATAGGTGCTAGGTGTTGACATGACCAGCTGATTGGTCAGAGGGGGCTCCTCCGACACCCGTGTAGCTTAGTTAAGTAAGGGCCAAAGTGGAGTGTTGCATGTCATGGACTGCTCAGCCACTAGCATCATGGGTCACCACCCACAGCCAATGGGTAACCACATTGGGGGGAGGGTCTTACCTCTCTGCAGGGTGCAGTCAGTGTATTCTAAAGCCCAGCTGACGGGGCTGCTTGTAGGCCTGTGTAATATATTGGACAGTTCTAAAAATGGGATTTTAATTATTTCTCTGCACAAGTGATTGCTTCAGTATAGTATATCTGGGATATAAAGACAATGGAGTGGCCTATTGTCGGTATCAGCCAAACAGCGAAGGACTTTATTCCTTTTCACTAGCGCTAGACCAAAGAGATTGTTTTTGGCGTCTGACATGGATCGCCACACCTACCATCAGCTCCTCACTTTACCGCACAGATCCCCTTGCTATTCATACACTGAGTTGGCGAGGGCCTGTATCGAACTCTGAACCTTACTGGTGGGGGAGGGGGGTACTTCAATAGAATTGAAAGGGATTGTATTTGAACCTGGGGTCATCCTTCAACTGGGTCTTGATCACACCAATTTTTGACAGTGTTCAAAAGGATTACAGCTCTTCACCAGCCAACTACGGATTACCACTGAAGATAGAAACCAATGAATCTTTTATTGTAAGGACTAGTGAGTGTGTGTGTGTGTATATATATATATATATATATATATATATATATATATATATATATATATACAAAATCCTGTGCACGAGCAGGATGTGACATAAGGTCAATTTTTTAAGTGGTGTTTTACAGGTTTGAATTCAGAGTTTTCCTTCTAGACTGATTACCTAGCCAGGGTTAATTAGCCCAGTCTGCCCTACTATTTACCCATAGCTGGAGGGAGAGTAGTTGGATGCATACTTTTCCTAAGGGTACTAGTGCTATGTGAAATAGAAACAGCCTTGTCCAGGATTTGACCTCGGGTCAATGAGTCCATTTTTCTACAACTCTAACCATTACACCCCGTACCTCCGCATATGTATATATATATATATATGTGTGTGTGTGTGTGTGTATATGTATATATGTGTGTACACATACACGCGGATTAAACACAGATTTAGGATTTCTCAACCCTTATAATTATTTCTCTACCACTAACACTACCAGGACAGCAGAGGGAACGAAAGGTGATCACACAATCTCCCACAATCACAAAAAAACATCAACACGGACAATGATAACAGCCAAGACACATCAATAAGCATGCCAACACATAAAACACAGACAAGCAAAAAAGAAGCAAGGAGGTCACTAAGTGCGACCGCCCCCATACCACCCAACGAGGTCTCTGAGATGATACCATAAACATCAATAAAGAGTATATATAGATGCCAAAAAGAACCGATCAGCGAGTCTATTCGTTCTGAAGAAGAGGAATAAACATCCCCGAAATATAACAAAATAAAACGAAACTTAACATTCCAAAATTAAGTTTCTTATATTTCACACCCAATGCTTCATACTAAATCCCAAACAATATATATATATATATATATATATATATAGTATCCAATTGCCGCTTTAACTTTTCCGTTGCAGTGGCATCAGTAAATAATCCAAAAGTGCTCAATATATTAAAAACATAGAGCAGTAATAATAATAATGTAGGGAATTATCTTCCTTTTGCCGGAAGAGTTATCTTCTCGCTGCGTTGCTGTTTGTTCCCACTAGGGGGACCTCTGGTACTTAAGCGCATTCATTAAAACGCTGCTTCCTCCTTTTAGCTAGATCTTCTCAAGAACTGCTATGCGCTAGAGTCTATCTACACCCTTCTCGGTGGGGCTTTGGGCCTCCCCCTTACATTACTGTAAGTCTTTATACAGCATGGACTATCCTTTAGTTCCATGTCTGTAACATTTATGTTAGGTACATTTGGGTATCTTGTATATACCTAAATATTGTGTATGTATTTACATGTTATATTCTCCAGTACATTATGTATCTTATCGTTTCCATGTGCTGTTATATATATTAAATGTTTTGTCTCACAACGTGTCGGAATTGTATGTTATTCATTATCAACTTTGAGTCTTACAATAATAATAATAATAATAGAGTTAAAATTAAGGGTCTACCATGGTTTCAATCATAATGATTTCATCAGGACCCCATTCTATGTTTAACTAAGTCAATGTAATTCCTTAGTTAAACTCAGATATTTTTCAGACAATAACTGTTGAACGCTACGTTATTAAACATATGATTAAATCATTGTGATTGAAACCATGGTAGACCCTTAATTTTACCTCTACTATTATTATTTTTATTATATATATATATATATATATTATAAAGAGTAGTTATAGAAAACTAAGCTACCCTGATAATTGTCAATTTCATGCCTTCTGTGATTTTCAGACCAAATAGCCGCTCCATAAATACAGTGGTACCATAACTTTGTTTGTTTGAAACTATTATCATTTTTGATTTCAGTGAAGCAAGTATTTTATTTAAATCATTTAAATTTTCTTTTATTGGCCAGGTCAGCCAAGATCAAATTAATTGAAATTACTTTAATTTAAATTGGAAAAATGGTCTCAATTTGACGTTGCTTCATCCCATTGGGACCAGTTAGTGACAAAGCATCTGTCTGTCTGGGGAGGTGGGGCACGTGTACAGAGTGCTCCAAAAGTAATGCCTCCTATTTACTTCTACAGAATCTACCACAGATACAGAGAGTACACTAAGAGCATTGAATAGAGCAGGTTTTCAGCTAGCAATAAACAAGTCTACAAGCCACACTAGTGGGAACTGGTGCTTTCAACATGACTTTACTGTAAACTATATATATATATATATATGGGAGTAAAATGTGGAAATCAATCCGACAATATGTGGAAAAATATAGAAAAGGATGAATATCTATTCTTGATGTTAATGTCAACGCTATAACATTTCAGTTTTTGCAACCTTCTTCAGGACACATGGTGAAATCAATGTCTCAAACAAAAGATTTCACCACGTGTCCTGAAGAAGGTTGCAAAAACCAAAACATTATAGCATCAACATTATCATCAAGAATAAAAATTCATCCTTTGGAACACTTTGAGTTTTTCTATATTTTTCCACATATATCTGTGTATATTTGTGTATATATGTTTAATGGCATATCAACTGTTGTGGGTTATATAATGCCATATCTTGTTCTATATGATTCGTTTAACTTCATGTGTATCAATATAAAATAAACTGGTGGTTTACCCACAGCCACTGCCTTCTAGCATCTTTAACATAAAATGGGTTGGGTGTTTGCCATAGGAGCAATTTAAAGAATACGGTTGGGACAATCATATAAATGCTGGCGCTTGACATTACCAGCTGATTGATCAGATCTGGCCTCTTCGACTTCCCTAACTAGTTAGGGCCAAAATGGAGTGTCACAGTTGATGGACTGCTCAGCCACCAAGATTCTATCCTCAGGCATTACGGGTAGTCCCTTACGATCAATTGGTGGGTCCATTGGGGGAGTCTTACCCCTCTGCAGAGGTGCAATAAGCATATTCTACAGTCTCAATTGGCAGAGCAGTATATAGGTGGGTATATTTGTATATGTATATACATGTGGGTATATTTGTATATGTATACATGTGTGTGTATTTGTATATGTATACATGTGTGTGTATTTGTATATGTATACATGTGTGTGTATTTGTATATGCATGTATGTGTGTGTGTGTGTATTGTGTGTATTTGTATATGCATGTATGTGTGTGTGTATTTGTATATGCATATATGTGTGTGTATTTGAAAAGATTGCATAGGTGAGGAACTGTCAGTAACCTGGCCCTGTTGACTACATGTCCATGTTACCCTAACTTAGATATAAATCCTCTATCAAAGATATTAGGTATTGTTTGCTTATAGATATGGCACCCATATATATATATATATATATATATATATATATATATATATATATACTACGTTTTCCATAAAAGTGCGGCCGTAATCATATTGCAACACCCATTCTTTAAAAATAAGACCATCCAAATCAGCCAAGATGAAATGCAAAACTGTAATTCCTGGTGTTGCTTAACCACCGAATTCTTATTTCATACGAATGTCATCACCTCAGCTAAATAATGGACATTCCATTTTTATTATAAAGAAAGAAATGGAAGAAATGAACATGCTACACAAAAAATATAAGAAAGGGAAAAAAAAAAAAAGAGAGTAAAGGGAAATATAGAGAGGGGAGGTGAGCAGCGTGAATGTGATAACGCTAATCTATTTCAATCAAACATAATGAAAAGATGAAAAGAAGGAAAGAAAGAAAAAATAGTGAGAGAGAGAGTTAAATCAAGATTATTATACTTTTTACATATTCAACTATTTTGAAATAGTGCTTAAGTAAACATATTAATGTTGTACTAATCAAATTATCATACTGTGATATATCCATAAGTTCCTACTAGAATATATCATTTGCTAACTTACCTGATACTTTTAGGATCTGCAAATCCATTGTTTACAGGATGAAAAATTAATCTTTCTGACCTCCCAGACATTATTGATAAAACGGACACTGTGGACTAAATCCTAAAGCCAAAAATATCTCCAATGTTTCTGCATCAGTTGAAAACATTTTGAAAAAATTCTTAGAGATGTGATCAGGGACATAGGCAGAAATCTGACCAGAACTCTGTGATGCTGATAGCTTTGTGGTTTAGTGCATCCTGTGATGAACATATTTGCTTTGAATGAGTTTTTTGGAAAATTCATAGGTCCCAACTAAAGCTGTCTAACTCCTATCCTGTGTAATTCATTTCTAAGAAACTACTGAAATGTATTTACAGTTAGCTTGAAATTGTGGGGGAAGAAAAAAAGAAACAACTGGGATGCATGGATATGATTTCATTGCGTCCTTTTAGATTTTTGTGCGTCAAGGATGCAGGACACGTACCTATCAGCATCTCTGTACTCTTGTCCTCTTTAAAAAGACCAAAATTTTTTATTTTTTTTGTGTGTCTATATCTTAATTTTGTGGGGTATATCTTAATTTTTAAATATTTTTATATAAGGTATTTTTTTTCAAATTTGATATTTAACCCATTAGCTTACAGGTATGTAGGCATCAAATGCATTTCAATGATGTACAGGCTGGAAACCTTACGCTGCATCCATTGGATGCTAGAACATTGGAAATAACATGATACTTCAGGTATTGCCAAATTATTTTTTTGTTTTTTAATCCCCCATGAATTATAATTTAATAAAAGGAAAATTTTTACTGTGTTATGTTTCTAGCTTGCCACATCCTTAATTTCTATAAGAACAACATTCTTCCTTATAGACAAAACCCCCTGATCTTATTACCCATACCCAGCAAGTAGTGAGCATGGCTGGTACTACATACCAATGGGAAACGTTGTTCTCAAAAATGAAGCATTCCAAAAGTACATGTGGTGAAGTTCCAATTTTGGAGCTCTGGGGAGTGTGGAGTAACCTCTTCATTACCATTGCACCCAGATCCACTCTGACCCAGAGTTGTAGTACCTATTAGGGTCTCATCTACGGGTTAAATAGAAAAAAATGAGTCTAAAAAATTGAGTTTGAAAACAAAATGTTGAATACACATCAACAATGAATAAAATAAAACAAAATGTCTTCAGCATAAGATAACCCAACAAGGGTTGACGTGCCGTAAAATCCATTCCCGCCCTGTCGGCTGGGGCGTTAGAATGCACCTCTGCAGAGGGGTAAGACTCCTCCAATGGGGCCACCTGTTGGCCGTGGGTGGCGACCCGTGATGCTTAAGGATAGAACCCAGGTGGCTGAGCAGTCCATGACTTGCAATATTCCACTTTAGGCTCTTCTTGGACTACACGGGCAGTCGGAGAGACCCCTTCCGATCAATCGGCTGGCCACGTCAAACCCTAGCACCTATATATATGCTCCAACCCTATTGCCCTTATGGCAACCCCCAATCCTTCTTATCATATGGGTGCAAGAAGGCGGTGGCTGAGGGTCTACATGTCCTGGGAATGACGTTAAACTCTGATGGTGAGGTTCCAGTTCTGGAGGTTTGGGGAATGTGGAGCACCCCTTCATCACCATTGCTCCCTGGTCCACTCTGACCTGGAGTGGTAGTACCTGTTAGGATCCCATCTATGGGTTGAATAGAAAAACATGAGTTTATAAACAAAATTGTATTATGCATTAAGAATGAATTTATTTCACAATTCTGACCCAGAGTTGGAATTTATTTCACAACTTTGTCTGCATTAAATGACCCACCGAGGTTGATATGCTGTAAAACAAACCAAACCAAACATAAAATCCATCCAACCAACCAAGAGTATGCTGCAATCACAACTGTCAAATCTTTGGCATTAAATAACCCATGAAGGTTGATATGCCCATTAAACCAAGAAACCAAACAGATTCAAATATTCTTAAGTATACTTTTTTTTATATAAAATCACTGACTAAACAAGCTCGGCTTTTATTTGAAGATTCAGTAAGTTAAGATATAGAGTAAATTTAAATTCTTTCAAATCTGTTCACTTAGCATTCCACTAAAAAGTGAGGTACAAGGCCACAACTATGATTGAGCTCCCATTGTGGCTCAAACCAACAGATTATGTACTAAGTTCATAACTACCGTACCACAGAATGCACGCAAAACATTCTCAATTTCTGGTTTGACATAACCACCTTTTTCAAACTTCCTCACTCTTTACTTTTTTCTTTCTTCCTAACTATGCTTTTTTTCTTCCTTCTATTTTCTGAAATTTAAATTCAAAATCTAACACCTGACAATTTACACTAGTGAAGGACACAGGAATGTCTGAAAATTACCTACACATTTTCACATATCTACATATTGTGCTCCTATATGTCAACTCTCCTGGGTATGATATTAAACTGCATCTGCTGTGTGCATATACTATATTTTAGTACGGTCAAATTTTAATCTCTTGCACAATTCCCAGTGGATCACTTTTCTCACCCAGTCATGCATAGTTTTGTATTCCTTTTGTGCTAATTTTCTGTAAATTAAAAGAAAAAAGAAAAACACTGGGACGCATAGATAAGATTTTACTGCGTCCTTTTAAATTTTTGTGCGCACAGGGATACAGGATGCATACCTATCAGCATCTCTGAATAGCATTATTTTTATTTTCTGCCAAATTTGACCAGATTCACATTACTGTGAGTTTTTGTAAATTAGAAAAATATACTAACAATCCCTCGTGTGAATGGATTAGATGTTAAAAAAAATAGATGGGTTTTTTCCTGTCTCATCAATAAAAAGTTATTTTAAAAAATACACATAACAACCTTGATAAACTTGTAGATAAATCAATTTCTTTTTATTTGACAGAATTTTATGGGTTTATCATGACTTTAGCTTAGTTGAAAGAGCATCCACTTAGGAATCACAAGGTTTCAGCTTTGATACTGGTCCTTGCCAACTCAGCGCACAATCTTCTGGCAATGACATGTGATCTTCATGAGATCTTCAGGCAGAACATGTTTTTTTTTGTACCACTTCCCACAATATTTATAAATTGAGTGTTCAAACAGTCAATAAAAATTGAAGAAACCTTTGTTAATTGGGGATAGATGGCATAGAAGCTATTTATTTTCATGTTCACATATTGCCACTACCTTTGGTTCTTGTCTTGTTTGTCACTATTCTGTAGTTTTCTTCCAAACACAAATTACAAGTCTTTGAGTGTACATTGCATGTATATACTCCCCTTTATATTTTTATTTTATTTTTTTGAATTTTCCTATTTTCTAGGATTTCCACATTCTAGTCTTTCTTTTCCCAAACATATTTGTGAGTGTATGTATATGTGTGTATATTTTTATGTGTATATGTAAGTGTTTTATGTATGGGTATGTGTGTTTATATATGTATATATGTAAGTGTATGTTTGTATATTTATGTGTGTATATATATTTATCTGTATATATCTGTGTATAAACATGTATATGTACATATATGCGTGTGTCTCTGTGTATATATGTATAAGTAAACGTGTGTATTTGTGTACACACACACACACACACACACACACACACACATACATATATATATATATATATATATATATATATATATATATATATTTTACATTCCAGTCTCTCAAACAGATTTTCATCTTTTGCTTTAACTCACTATCGGCAGATCCATAAATGATTCTGTTAGAATTAACCCTGAGTTGGTTAAAAATATTTGCTCCTGAAATAAATTTATCATCATTAACTCTAGACAGCACATAAATTAGTTATGTTGTTAGGAGTATATCTTTTTTGGGGCTTTTTTTTTTATTCTTTATGTCTAATTTCAGATGACACAGTTTCTGCAGCCAAAGTCCCTACCCAATTCAGGAAAAGCTTGTGACATCCCTTGAACGAGCAGGCCATCCCAGTAATATGGCAAGTATCTGAGCAATGTTCTAGAAAGACAGTGCTGATCCCACATATGATGCTCAAATAGGAAAAGTTCCTTTCCGTGTGGGGCTAATGTTTTTGAACATCCTTGCTATAGACCACTAACGATGCACATCAAGCTGCAGTACCAGAATCTATTCTGCATTGTCCACCAAACGCAGACATTTGGCCATGCTGAACATTGCCTGGTGCACAAAGTTGTAAAAACAGACTCACTTACGACAGCCACAGAGGCACCCCTTACAGAACAGCCCGACAATCATATTGACATTTAAAAAAAAAATTTGGAAAAAAAATTATTTTGCCGAACAATAAAACTGTACAAATATATTATTGATACATTAGGGTCCATAAAAGAATTTTCAATTTTTAGTTTAATAAATAATATTTTGTCCACCAAAACCATCACGCGGATATTTGGGACACGCTGAATATTGCCTGGTGCACAAAGAGTTGTGAAAACAGACCCACATACAACAGCCACAGAGGCACCCTTACAGAATGGTCCAACAATCATCTTGATATTTTAAAAAAAAGATTCAGAAAAAAAAAATTATTTTGCCAAATGATAAAGATGTACAAATCCAGCATTTTTTAATATATTAGGGTGTATCAAAAACTTTGGTTTAATAAAATAATATTTGATTAAAAACTTCTGAGTTCCTGTATATTTTTTTGACACTAGAATTTTTCAGCTTATTCCAGTATATACAAGGTGTGTCTAAAAATATCAAGATTTTTTGTACTTTTTGATGCACCTTGTATTCTGAAAGAAAAATAATGTTCCATTCATTAATTTTTTCAGAATACAAGGTGTGCCAAAAAGTACCAAGTCAAAAGCTGTATTTACTAATATAGAAATGAAGAATGAATGGAACTTTTTTTTTTTCAGAATACAAGGTGTCAAAAAGTACAAAAAATCTCAATACTTTTTTGATGTACCTTGTATAATTTTCTTTCAGACATAATCTATAATTATTGTAGCATCTTATAATTATATAACACACACACACACACACACACACACATATATTACACACAAAAAGGTTCTTTATTGATTTATTATTCCCAGATCCACCCTGAACCAAAGTGCTAGTACCTGTTAGTGTTTAAAAATGTTTTTAAAAATAAAAATTAAATACCCAACAAGAATGAATAAAATAAAATGTTTTCGGCATAAAATAACTCAACAAGGGTTGACATGCCGTAAAATCCAACCAACCCAATCCAATTCATTTTCATTACCAGTGTTTACAAAGCTCAACACTGATTTCTCAATATGTGGTGTAATGGTTAGCAAGCTAATCTCACAGATCCCTTACTGCTGAATAGTGAATCTGATCCTCATGTCACTTGTGGCAAATGGGTTGGGCAAATACCGGACCATATGACATTAAGGCACCCCTTTTTGATCTCGATTAAGAAAGGACATG
The DNA here is from genome assembly GCA_023376005.1 of Doryteuthis pealeii. Taxonomy (NCBI): domain Eukaryota; kingdom Metazoa; phylum Mollusca; class Cephalopoda; order Myopsida; family Loliginidae; genus Doryteuthis; species Doryteuthis pealeii. The sequence goes on from CM042149.1 coordinate 31,039,951, forward strand.
TTTTTCATTTACACCGTCAATATCCGGTTGTTTTAACAGATGATTTTTAGATTTTTTTTAAAAAATTATAAAACTAACCCCTAACCCCTAACCCTAACCAACAACTGGATATTGACGGTGTAAATGAAAAACATGTCCTGTCTTAATTGAGATCAAAAAGGGGTGCCTTAAGGTCATATGGTCCCAAATACCTATCCTGATTCCTCGAGAGGTTGGAATTAATTCAAGAAGAAATTCCCTTTACAAGGTCTACCAATGATGGACTCTACTCAGATTTTGGGAATTAAATTTATTTATCAGGAAAAATGCCACCACCATCTAGCACAGGGGTCACCAAACTATGGCTTGTGGGCTGGATCAGGCCCACAAAGGCATTTTATTGGGCCCACCAACAGTGTTTGAATATTGCGTTCTTTGATAATGTTTTAAAAATAAATATGTTGGTTAAATTTGTTTTTGTGCATTTTATGCCACTCATCCATGAATATAAGTTAACATAGAAATATAAATTTTGTTTACATCTTTTTCTCAGAGCTTTCATTCTGGCTAGCAAGTATTGAACACAATAATAATGTCGCCTGATCTTGTTATTTTTTCAATTATCCAGCCCACCGTGAAAAAAGTTTGGTCATCCCTGATCTAGCACATATATGATAAAAAGGGTTAGGGGCTTGCCATAAGGACAGTTTGGTTAGGACAATCATATAGGTGCTAGGGCTTGACGTGACTAGCTGATTGATCGGGGGCCTCTCTGACTGCCTGTCTAGCCTACGTAAGGGCCAAAGTGGCATGTCATGGACTGCTCAGCCACCAGGATTCAGCATCACGGGTCACCACCCACAGCACGGGGAGGGGGGGGGCTTACCCTCTTCAAAGGTGCAGTCAGTATATTCTAAAACTCTAGCCAACAGCCTGCTTGTGGGTTGTAGGCCAATGCAAAAGTCCCAAACTGAGGTCATCTTGTAGATTGTGAGCCAATACAAGTGTAGCGATTGTCTGCCCCTGCTGGGATGGACACATCCAAAAGGTTATAGGGTTATCTTCCCTTGCCGCCAGGTTTTCACCAATAGGTGACTAGGTATTTAAACAGCAGACCGGAAATTTTTATTCTCTTTCTCTTGGTCTAGCAACCACTAAACATGGGCTAGACGTGTGGTGTCTCTATCCCTTAAATGGGAGGCCTTGCCCCCCAACTATCAGTAAGTGACTTGCTTTTTTCTTTATGAACTCTTTCTTACTTCTTTAGAACTTTAGTCCTATCTGCTTTTGTATTTCATTATGTATGTCCTTTTATTTGTTCATCATCCATGTGCTCAGACAATAAAGTCTGTATTTGTCATTATATGTAACTCTTTGTTTGCATTATTTCATGTATATATGTACCTACGTTGAAAGATTACTCTGAGCGTTCTAACGTATTATAAGAACTGACATTATATTCTTAAAACAAGAATCCCAAACTGAGGTCAGCTTCATTCTCTTGTTGCTGACATTTCCCTAAAGCAAAAAATAGGGCGATAAATTTGGGACAAGAATTTGCCAGAATTGTTTTCCAAGATTGAAAAATTGATCTGTATGTAAAAAGTGATAATTTTGGCAAATCAATAACCAAAATCATCCAATGAACATGGCATTAAAATTATCATTTCTCTCTCTCTCTCTCTCTCTCTCTCTCTCTTTCTCTCTCTCTCTCTCTCTGTGTAATTGATTAATAGATTTTGACATCCCTCATGACTTATTATGTAATACCCCCTCTTACAATTTTTTATGAAAATCTATCTATCTTGGAAAAGATGACCAACATAATTCACTTAAACAGGCTCTAATTTTGACTATATAGGTGCGTTTACTTACATTTACATTTAAACAGCAGCCCAGAAATTCTCACTCTCTTTCTCTTGATCTAGCAACCACTAAACATGGGCTAGACATGTGGTGTCTCTGTCCCTTAAGTGGGGGGCCTTGCCCCCCAACTATCAGTAAGTCTCACTTACTTCTTCATGAACTCTTTCTTACTTCTTTAGGATTTTAGTCCTATCTGTTTTTGTATCTCTGTATGTATGTGTGTCCTTGTATTTGTTCATCATCCATGTGCTCAGACAATAAAGTCTATATTTGTCATTATATGTAAATAATTGACCTAAGTTTGATTCTTTCTGTCCTCCTCTTGATTTTCCAGACCCTTATGAATATTTGGTTAGTATTTTTTATCCCTTCCTTACAAACTTGTATTGAAATATAAATTCCTTTGATAGGAATTTGGATATACTTATACATATATCTACAGTGATGCTGATAGCTTTTTAATTTAGTGTGTCCTGGGATGCACATATTTGCTTTGAATGAGTCCCCGGGAAAATTTATGGGTCCCAATTAAAGTTTCTTAATAGATTGTAGGGTTTTTATTTATGACCTGGGGAAACAACTAAAGCCGTCTAACTCCTATCTTATAACCTATCCTTTGTAATTCATTTCAATAGAAACTATTGAAATATATTTAAAGTTAGCTTGAAATGATGAGGGAAGAAAAAAGAAAACACTGAGACACACGGATACAATTTTACTGCATTTTTTTAGATTTTTGTGCGTCAATATCCAGTTGTTTGTTAACAGATGATTTCTAGAGTTTTTATTTTTTTAATTATAAAACTAACACCTAACCCTAACCTTAACTCCTAACCAACAACTGGATATTGACAGTGTAAATGAAAAACATGTCCTTCTGAATCAAGATCAAAAAGAGGTGCCCAAAGGTCATATAGTTCAATTTTGATAGTAGGCAAGTATTTTGAGAAAGAAAAACATGACTTGATGTATGATTACGCATAATATTGTAGGAATTCAAAATTAAGCCAAAAATTGTGTTAGCTGATCATTTTATGGTACACACAGCTAATTCCGCCATTATGGATTCATAATGTGTAAAAGAATAGGTTAAAACCCTTTTGAGACATTTTAAGGGTTAGTGATTGTCCTAAAATGGGTTTCAGGAAGAAACTCTAAGATTTTTAATTTCACATTGCGGTTGACCTTTCCACGGAATGCTCCATCCGTGGTTATGTCCTCATATTTAATAGTCTATTTTACTTATCTTTTGGGGAGACATCTGTGATTATATTTCTCACATATTTAAATCTTTGACTTACTTGCTGGGAATAGCTGGCTGTTATTTCTTATTCTCTTCTATTTCTTGTAGTCTGTAATCTGTAGCATTTCATCTAACTTCTGTTTTGTGTGGTCTGTAGTCTGTAGCTGGGGCATTTTTTTTACTGTATTTTGTTGACTGTCTAGTTATGCTATAAGTCTGGTTCTTCAAGATGCTGGTCTGATTATGCCAGGGCTGCCATTAGTTCATGAAGACAACCAAGGCATATATTTCTTTGTGATCACATTTTTATCAAGTCAGAACCAGAACTATCAAGCTAGGATCCTCAACCGCATGCGGGGAGTGAAGTGGATCCCATCTTTACATTAGGAAAGTCTCTGGCTTAACTGACTCTAAGCTAACTGCTTCTGTTCCCACTGTCTTCCAGTGGCAGGAAGTCGGGTGTCAACTTGATATCACTGAACATCAATCATCTGTCTCCGATTTCTAATTCAACAACACCTGGATTCAAAATTTATCTCTACATTAACTGTCTAAAAATTAACAGTACCTATCAATATACATATCTATCTATCTAGAAGAATGCTGCATGCGATCCAAACACAACATGAAAACAACACCCCCACAAGAAAACAGCTGTACGGTCACCTGCCCCTTATCACCCAAATCATCCGAGTAAGACGAAGTAGACATGCAGGACACTGCTGGAGAAGCAAAGATAAACTCATAAGTGACGTCCTCCTGTGGAAGCCCAGCCAGCAAAGACGTACATTGACCAGCTCTGTGCAGATACTGGATGCTGCACAGAGGACCTCCCAAGAACAATGAGTGATAGGGATGGTTGGAGAGAGATTGTCATGGATATCAATAGTGCAACATCATGATTATCAATATACAACACCGTTGCTGCAAGCAACCTGTGTCCTTTGTTTATCAAAATGACCTGATTTGACATTAAATGACCCAGAAAGGGTTGCTGTGCCATCAAATAAAGACAACTGAAAAAACAAAACTTACATTTCATCTAGTTTTTATTATGGTCAAGTCACACTGAAAGCACTGGTTCCTGCTAGATCACCAAAGTTAAACACTGATAAGCCTACTTAATACTTAATTGGGTGACTACTTAAGTCCTTTGTTTATCAAAATGACTAGATTTGGCATTAAATGACCCAAAAAGGGTTGATATACCATAAAACAAAATAACCAACCAACCAAAGTTAAGCAGTGATGAGCCTGTTCAGTACTTAATTGGATAACCACTTAAGCAGGTATGAAATAACCTGTGTCCTGTGTTTATCACAATGCCTTGATTTGGCATTAAATGTCCTGAAAAGGGTTGATGTGCTGTAAAAGAAATTAACCAGCCAACCAACATCCAGGATTGAACTCCAATTTCACTTCCACATCACAAAAAAATAATTGATAAATTAAATCTAATAAAATTCTTTTCAATCAGAAATTTTTTTAAATTTATTTAACTCAACACCCAAAAAATTAAAAAAAAAAAAAAAAGATTAAAGAATATTTACCTGGAAATGATTTATAAGAAAAATGTAAAATTAGAAAATTTCTACAAAATAAATAAAATTAATAAAAAAATTTTTTTTTTAAATTTAAAAATTTTTTTTTTTTTAAATTTAAAACTGAAATAAATTTTAAAATAATCAATAATTCACAGGAGCTGTGCCAACAATCTAATGAATTATTGAACTGTATCAATCGTGTCAGTTTTGTATGTAAAGCTCTCTCTCTCTCTCTCTCTATCTATCTCTCCCCTGGCCCAATACGTTGGCAAGCAGAAATCAATTTTACAAATATGCTGTTTACGGTGGCAGGAGTAGGTTGTGTGTTTCTGTGGCCCAATAGCTTACATTATGTGGTTCCACAACTGCTGGGTTGGAAACACTTCTCTGTGGACACACTTATGGTAAAGAAAATATACTGGGTCAGAGTTCAAATGTTATATTTTTTCCAATTTTTTGAAATCTACATATTAATACTAGTGTTCCTTAATTGTCATCTTCCAATACCCTCTGGTTAAAAATGAGACTGTCCATATTGTCCAATATGAAATGCAAAAACGTAAATCCTGATTATCTGGTGTTCCTTATCTGCCAAATTTTTATTTCCTGAGTGTCGTCACCTTAACTGAATAATGGACCATTCTGTTTTTATTATAAAGAAAGAAAGGGAAGAAAAGGGACATACTACACAGAAAAATATAATAAGAAAGAAAGAAAGAGTAGAAGAAAGATACAGGGGGTGAGCACACAGAAGTGATAACACTTATCTGTTTCAATTGAACATATTGAAAAGGTAAAAAGAAGAAAGTTAAATCAAGAGTATTATACTTTTTACATATTGAACTATTTGGCAATAGCTCTTAAGTGAACAAATCAAACATGATAATTAAATTATCATACTGTGGTATATCCACAGGTCCTGCTAGTGTAAACATAGTATATATTAGCTTATTTTTTTTTAGTAAGCTAATCTCGCAGATTTATTACTACTGAATAGCAAGTTTCATTCTCACTAAATGCCCCATACTTGCGACTTTGCGTTACATCCTTGAACGGATTGCGTAAATACTTACATTAGCCTATTTTTACTAGCATCCTTATCTTGGTTGTGATAGTCACAACATTTTGGCCGCCCTGTCGGCTGGGGCATTAGAATGCACTAACTGCACCTCTGCAGAGGGGTAAGACTCCCCCAAATGGGGCCATCTGTTGGCCGTGGGTGGCGACCCATGCTTCTTT
>CM042149.1:31050821-31078842 GCA_023376005.1 Doryteuthis pealeii
AAAGGCAATTGAAATTAAAATGAAAGAAATACTAGTCAAAAATTAATAATGGCTGACAATGCTTCATCTAATAAAAATTCAAGATAATATTACTACTTGTTTACTGATGGCCATAGACTGATGGTCTGAGTAGTTGGGATGAAAAGCAATTGAAATTAAAATGAAAGAAATACTAGTCAAAAATTAATAATGGCTGACAATGCATCATCTAATAAAAATTCAAGATAATATTACTACTTGTTTACTGATGGCCATAGACTGATGGTCTGAGAAGTTGGGATGAAAAGCAATTGAAATTAAGATGAAAGAAATACTAGTTAAAAATTAATAATGGCTGACAATGCATCATCTAATAAAAATTCAAGATAATATTACTACTTGTTTACTGATGGCCATAGACTGATGGTCTGAGTAGTTGGGATGAAAAGCAATTGAAATTAAGATGAAAGAAATACTAGTCAAAAATTAATAATGGCTGACAATGCATCATCTAATAAAAATTCAAGATAATATTACTACTTGTTTACTGATGGCCATAGACTGATGGTATGAGAAGTTGGGAGAAAAAGAAACTAAAATTAAGATGAAAAATTTATAATGGCTTACAATGCTTTATCCAATAAAGAAAATATAATATTACTACTTGTTTCCTGGTGGCCACAGAAAAAGACTTGTAACAGGTACTACCACTCCCTGTCAGAGTGGACCTGGGAGTAATGATGATAAAAAGGTACTCCATACTCCCCAGATCTCCAGTTGGAGCTTCACCCCTAGTTGCAGTTTAATGTCATACCCAAGACTCTAAGACCCTCAGCCACCACCTTCTAGCACATATATGATAAAAAGGGTTGGAGGTTGTCATAAGGGCACTCGGGTTGGGACTTTCATATAGGTGCTAGGGTTTGACGTGACCAGCCAATTGATCAGAGGGGGGCTCTTCAATTACCCATCTAGCATAAGTAAAGGCTAAAGTTGAGTGTTGCATGTCATGGAGTGCTCAGCTACCAGGATTCCTTTGTTAAGCATCACACGTCGCCATCCATGGCTATTACAATTTTTGTGGCCATTTTTAGGCTGCAAGTGAGAGCACTTTACAGCGGAGATCCCTTGTGTTCCTTAGTGTTAGGTAGAATCCTTGGTTGTCCGTCTGTGTTCCTTAGTGTTAGGTAGAATCCTTGGTTGTCCTTCTGTGTTCCTTAGTGTTAGGTAGAATCCTTGGTTGTCCCTTAGTGTTAGATAGAATCCTTGGTTGTCCGTCTGTGTTCCTTAGTGTTAGGTAGAATCCTTGGTTGTCCGTCTGTGTTCCTTAGTGTTAGGTAGAATCCTTGGTTGTCCTTCTGTGTTCCTTAGTGTTAGGTAGAATCCTTGGTTGTCCTTCTGTGTTCCTTAGTGTTAGGTAGAATCCTTGGTTGTCCTTCTGTGTTCCTTAGTGTTAGATAGAATCCTTGGTTGTCCGTCTGTGTTCCTTAGTGTTAGGTAGAATCCTTGGTTGTCCGTCTGTGTTCCTTAGTGTTAGGTAGAATCCTTGGTTGTCCGTCTGTGTTCCTTAGTGTTAGGTAGAATCCTTGGTTGTCCTTCTGTGTTCCTTAGTGTCAGATAGAATCCTTGGTTGTCCTTCTGTGTTCCTTAGTGTCAGATAGAATCCTTGGTTGTCCGTCTGTGTTCCTTAGTGTTAGGTAGAATCCTTGGTTGTCCGTCTGTGTTCCTTAGTGTTAGATAGAATCCTTGGTTGTCCGTCTGTGTTCCTTAGTGTTAGATAGAATCCTTGGTTGTCCGTCTGTGTTCCTTAGTGTTAGGTAGAATCCTTGTTGTCCTTCTGTGTTCCTTGGTGTTAGGTAGAATCCTTGGTTGTCCTTCTGTGTGTTAGGTAGAATCCTTGGTTGCTGATCTATTTGTCCATGTCGAATACATGCAAATGACTGGCTTTCAAGATCGGTGATTAAATAGTTAACTAACCACATAATCAAGCTTGCTGGCTTTAATCCATGCACCCATGCAGAGTCTATAAGTTTAAGTGGTGAGCTACAGCATACCTTATATTACAAAATATTCCAACAACAGCCAACAGTTGGCCCTATTGGGGTGATTTTACCCCTTTATAGAGGTGCAGTCAGCGTATTGTAAGGGCCCCAGCCAACAGGGGGCTCCTCATCTTGGAAATTCAGTTAGGTTCTTTAAAGCTATTTCATATTTTTCATTTACACTGTCATGTTTTATATAGAGTTAAACTCTTTGTTGCTATGACTGATTTTGAAAGTGAACAAACAAACTATTTTGCCAGCAGTCACTAAATTTGTTTGAAACTTCTAAAAGTGCTAAAAGTTTTCACACCTTCTGAGACATTGTCAGCAGCAGACAGAAAAGTTCCCTGACTCCATGTTTATTGACAATCTACAAGGTCTGTTCATAAAGAATGGAGATCAAAGCTTTACTTACCAAGAGAAAAATAAACAATGACTGAAACAATTATTTGATGCAAGGTAGTTCCCTTGGCATTCAACATTTTTATATCAAATTAATTCTCTGAATAGTTGTGATGAAAAGCAATTGAAATTAAGATGAAAGAAATACTAGTTAAAAATGAATACTGGCTGACAGTGCTTCATCTACTAAAAATTCAAAAAAATATTACTAGTTTACTGATGGCCATAGACTGATGGTCTGAGTAGTTGGGATGAAAAGCAATTGAAATTAAGATGAAAGAAATACTAGTTAAAAATGAATAATGGCTGACAATGCTTCATCTACTAAAAATTCAAGATGATATTATTACTTGTTTACTGATGGCCATAGACTGATGGTCTGAGTAGTTGGGATGAATAGCAATTGCAATTAAGATGAAAGAAATACTAGTCAAAAATTAATAATGGCTGACAATGCTTGATCTAATAAAAAAAATTCAGCATTTATATTTGTTTACTGATGGTCTGAGTATGTATTTACCCAACCCCTCTGCCACCAGATTTTGATAATCTCATCCCTCTGCAGAGGGGTAAGACATCCCAAAAGTGGTGTCCTGGGTATGACCTAAAATGGTGGTCAGGATCCAGTTCTGGTCCTCTGGGAGTATCAAGTCATTCCTTAACTGACTTTAATCCCAGGTCCAATTTTTGATACTGTAGAGTTTGGTCATTATTAATATCTAATAATAATTGTTTATTATTTCTAGTGAAACATTACACAATCAAAATGGATATTATCAGGTATCATTTATTAACAGACTGAGCAGCATTCTAAGTCTCTAACCAAAAATAAGAATATTTAACAGTTGAAAAATAAGTACAGCCCTTATATGGATTTAAGTAATTTTATTTTTGGTTACAGAGTTTCAATGCAGTAGAGTTTGGTAATAACTAATACCTAATGATATTAGTTTTGAAAGTAGCATGAATGAAGAGTAAAACATTCACAAGCAAAAACTCTTGGTTTTATTATGAGACCTCCATTAGATATAAGTATAAACAGATATGAACATATCAAGAACTTGAAACAGAAACTTTTATCAAAATGACTTGCTTCAGCATTAAATGACCCGAAAAGGGTTGATATGCCATAAACCAAAGAGAACAAATCATATTTTTAATTTTAAAGAAAATTAACTTTTTGATAAAAAAAATTGTTAGGGTGTACTTATTTATGACTAATACTGTAACAAGAAGGTTTAATATGCACAGCCTTTCTTTTAACAGAATGAGGAAATAACATTAAACAAGGATTCTTTTGATTTTTTTTTATGAGCTCAGGTACATTTTATCTGGGAGATGAGCGGTGGGGAGGGGTAAGGATTTTAAGCGTTAAGGAAATGTGTAACTGTTCGTAGGGTTGAATGCATTATGACATTTGGAATGCGTACAAGAACTTGAGATAGCATCTGGAGAGATGACATCTATCCAGATGTCATCTATCCAGATGTCATCTGTACCGTCAGAGATCTGCAGAGAGAATATTCTTCAACTAAATACGTTAACCGGATTTAATCCAATCCCAAATATGCTGATAAAGTTTGTTAATATTATTTATTCTCTCAAAGATTTTTTTTTTTTTTTTTTGCAAATCCCAAGAATTTGTCTTTTATGGTTGTCCTTATTTCTTGCTTTACTTTCTGGTTCTGCTTAGCCGAATAAATTACATTTGCACCTCTTTAAGTGTGTGTTCATGTGTTTCCAACCAAGCTCCTTCTCTGTGTTTCCAAGTTTCTATTTTGCATTTCCAAGTTTCTATTTTGCATTTCCAAGATTCTATTTTGCATTTCAACAATTCTACTTTGAATTTCTTTGTTTCTATTTTACATTTCTAAAATTCTATTTTGCATTTCCAAGATTCTACTTTGCATTTCAACAATTCTATTTTACATTTCTTCATTTCTATTTTACATTTCTACAATTCTATTTTGCATTTCCAAGATTCTGCTTTGCATTTCAACAATTCTGTTTTGCATTTCTTCATTTCTATTTTACATTTCTACAATTCTATTTTGCATTTCCAAGATTCTACTTTGCATTTTAAAAGTATCTAAGTATAGTGGTGCATGGTGTAATCATAGGAAATGGACACAATGATACAAGTTCAAATCCTGGACAAGGCTGTTTGCAATAAACATAGTGCTAATACCCTTGGGGAAGGTATGAATCCAGCTATTCTCCCTCCAGCTATGAGTAAAATAGTAGGGCAGATTGGGCTCTTTAACCTTGGTTAGGCAACCAGTCTAGAAGGAAAACCCTGAACTCAAATTTGGTAAACTCATTCAAGAAATTGACCTTGTGTCACATCCTGCTCATGTAGAGGGGTTGGTAGATATATATTAGATAGAAATACTTGAAACCATATAACTGAAACTAACAGGCGGTCGGAGTGGGACCACTCCAATCAAATGGGTGGTCACATCAAGCCCTAGCATCTATATGATTGTCCCGACCCTATTGCTCTTATGGCAAACCCCCAACCCTTTTTATGATATATGTGCTAGAAGGCTGAGGGTCTTAATGTTCTGGGTATGATGTTAAACTGCATTTAGCTAAGTTTTAATTCTGAAGCTCTGGGGAGCGTGAATTACTTCTTCATTGCCATAACTTCCAAGTCCAATCTGACCAGGAGTGGTAGTACCTGTTAGGGTCCTATCTATTGGTTAGATAGATCAAAAATGAGTTTTAAAAAACGTATTTTAAAACTTTTTCCCCCATTTTTTCTTTGGCCATATTCTCACTTAACCATTGTGTCACAAGGATTTGATCTTTCTAGAAATGTAAAATTTAGGGAAATTCTTTTCTTCAAATGTACAAAGGTCGGCCCCCCCCCCCCACACACACACCAGATTTTGAATTGATGAAAAACTTTTTTCTAGGTTTTTGAATACAATAATCTATTTATTATAAAAATAAGTCATTATCAAATAATTTGGTGAAAATTTCATTAAAATCGGACAATTCCCTGATTTTTGGTAATAGTTTGAAAATTTAAAAAAAAAAATGTATTACTTCCCCTAGTGATCTCTGTGCATGACTATATATATATATATATATATATATATATATATTTTACAAAATGAATTTAACCCTCACTGATTGAAAAAATTACCAAAATTTGAAAATTTAATACCAAACAAGAATGAGTAAAACAAAACGTCTTTAGCATAAAATAACCCAACAAGGGTTGATATGCCATAAAATTCAACCAACCAGGCATCTCAAACATATTGCCAACAATTTTTCTATGGCACGCAGCAGAACAATTTTCAGGACTAATATTTGTTACGTTTCTAAGGGCCATTCCTTGGCCTTATACCAGAAGCGCTTAGCTGGTGGAATTGGATCCTTGATAAAGAGTCCTTCGATAATGAATCCTTTGGTTACTAAAGTGTTCTCATTTACTGGTATAAAGTCCTTCGATAATGAATCCTATTGGTAAAGATCCGGCAATCCTATGTCCCGTCCTCAAAGAGTGCAGTTTTAATTATGCCCAATGTGGGGGGTTTAAGTATTCTATCAGGCCAGTAGTATTGTTAGTGATTGGTTACAAGAACAAGCCACGTGACCTTGGCTAGTCTATAAATAGAGGTGGGGAATTAAAGCACACCTTATATACAGAAATATTCCAACAACTTTTCTATGGCACGCAGCAGAACAATTTTCAGGACTAATATTTTCCTAAAACCTGGTAATTTGTCCCTCGCCCTGATACTTTTTGGGGATGTCTCCATAGCATAGTGGCTAACATGCTGGATTGCAGCATTGTAGTAAACAAGTTCAAACTCCAGTCAGGCTGTTATGTTCACCTTTGGGAAAAGTATGAATCCCCCATCCCCCAAGCTATGGCTTAAATATTACTACTGTTCCTCTACAAGGATAACTTTGTCATTAACTCTTTGCCTACCAAATTTCCCCCACAGTTGTACCAAATGTATGGTGGGATATTTTAGAGTTCATGATCTATTCACCTCAGAACTCATTCTATTCAAATTAAGTCTTATTATTATTGTAATTTGAGTCCTTCTGGTCAATTATGACGAGAGCCACTGCCAACGGTTTACAGTAGGATCGCAGTGGTGGGAAATGCCATTAATCAAAGAAACCAAGCCAACCTGACCATGTTTCTCTCGTGAGAGAGGGGTCAAATGTACTTTAATATTTCAGTCGCTTTCACTTCAAGATAAAAAGCTGAAAAGAAGAAATAATTCATTTTTATATACATTTAAAAAAAACAAATAAAAAAACAAAAAAGAACAACATTTCTTGATAAGAACGTTAGTTTCAAAGATCTAGTTTTGGTGGAGGAGTGGGTGACTGAGATTATAGGAAATTAACTCCCACAACAGAACATGAGTATCTTTTTTTTTCTTCTTTTTTCTTTCTTTCTTTCATAATATGAGAAGGGGTAAATTTGACAACTCATATTGGTGTGGAGGGTGTACTTGAGATAACAGGCGACTAACACACACAAGAGAACATGAAGTAATTTGTTTTGTTTCATGACGTAAGAAGAAATAGATTTGTCAACTCATATTGGCATGGGGAAAGTGTACCTGAGATGACACAAATAGAAAATCACAGAAAATGTTTGAGATTGTTAAATAAACTGAAATGATATCTATTTTTTTATGTGATAAAAGTTTGAACAATTTTTGTGAGTTTTGAAGGTTTGGGGAATGTGGAGCACCCCTTCATAACCATTGCTCCCTGGTCCACTCTGACCCGGAGTGGTAGTACCTGTTAGGGTCCCATCTATGGGTTAAATAGAAAAATGTTGTTTTTTTAAAAATTGTATTATCCATTAAGAATTGATTTATTTCAAAACTTTATCGGCATTAAATGACCCACTGAGGTTGATATGCCGTAAAACAAAACAAACCAAACCACATTTTTGTGACTAACATTTTCCTAGAGCTTGGTTATTTGTTTTTTTACCCCTGACCATGTTTCTTCCCCGGAGAAAAGGGTTGAATGTACTTTGATATTTCAGTCACTTTCACAACAAAACATTTCTTAATAAGAACGTTAGTGAAATTTACATCAGCTTGTTTCAAAGATCTAGTTGTGGGGGGAGGGGTGACTGAGATTATAGGAAATTAACTCTCACAATAATGTGAGGATATTTTTAAAAAATCTTGTTTCATGAGAAGGGTTAGATTTGACAACTCATATTGGTGTGGTGGGACCCACCACTGGTGGGTGTAGTTGAGATGATGGACAACTAACACATGCAACAGAACATGAGGTAATTTCTTTTGTTTCATAACAAGAAATAGATTTGTCAACTCCTATTGATTTGGTTTAAAACAATTTTTGTGACCAACATCTTCCTAGAGCTTGGTAATTTGTCCCTTGACCCTGATCATGTTTCTCCCTAGAGAAAAGGGTAGAATGTACTTTGATATTTCAGTCACTTTCACTTCAAGGTAAAAAGCTGAAAAGAAGAAATGATTCATTAAAAACGAAACATTTCTTAATAAGAATGTTAGTGAAATCTACATCGGCTTGTTTCAAAGATCTAGTTGTGGGGGGAGGGGTGATTGAGATTTTAGGAAATTAATTCACACAACAGAACATGAGGATCTTCTTTTTTTGTTTTGTTTCATAACGTGAGAAGAGTTAGATTTGATAACTCCTATTGGCGTGGAGGGTCTACTTAAGATAACAAACAATTAACACATGTAACAAAACATGAAGTAATTTGCTTTGTTTCATAATATAAGAAAAAAAATAGATTTGTCAACTCATATTAGCATGGGGAAGGTGTACCTGAGATGACAGACAACACAAATAAAAAATCATAGAAAATATTTGAGAGTGGATTGTTATATATTATAACACATCGAATTCTACATTTGTGTTATTTTTTTCTTTCTTTCTTTCTTTTTTAATAATATTTATAGTACAATTTATTGTAACTAGAAGGACCTGTGGATATACCATTTAAGTTTAATACAACGTTTGATATGTTTACTTAAGAGCTATTGCCAAAATAGTTTATGTTACGATTTTTGTGGCCATCCTTAAGCTTCAAGAAAGAGCACTGTCCAGCGGAGATCCCTTGTGTTAAGCAGAGCGTGATCCTTAGTGAAGAAACCTTTAGTTGTTCCTTGGTGTCCCTTAATATTGGGTATGATCCTTTGGTTGTTCCTTGGTATTCCTTAATGACTTGCAGGTCTGTTCGTCAATGTCGAATAAAGTGTAAATGGACGTATTCAGGCTATTGATTGGCTGGTGGTTAAACCACATGACCTCACTTAGTCTATAAATTTAAGTGGTGGATTGTAGCACGCCTTATATACCAAAATTAATCCAACAGTTTAATATGTAAAAACTATAATAATCTTCATTTGATTCCTCTCTCTCTCTCTCTCTCTCTCTCTCTCTCTCTCTCTCTCTCTCTCGCTCTCTCTCTTTTCATCTTATCATTATGTTCGATTGAAACAGACTAGCGTTGTCGCTTCCGCACGCTCACCCCTCTCTCTATCTTATTGCTACTGCACCTCTTTCTTTCTTTCTTATATTTTTTCTGTATAGCATGTCCTTTTCCTTCTTTCTTTCTTTTATAAATAAAAACTGAAGGGTCTATTATTTAGCTGAGATAACGACACTCAGAAGAAATAAGAATTCGGCAGATAAGCAACACCAGATAATCAGGATTTAGATTTTTGCATTTCATCTTGGATGATTTGGACGGTCTAATTTTTAACGAGAGGGTGTTGCAAGATTATATATAGGTTTACCCATGAAAAGGAAAAAAAAACGGAATTTATCAAAAGTGAAAACGGAATTTAGGAAAATTTGACACAAAAAAATTGTCCTATTTTGCACTAATTAACACATCCCAATCAGTCGGTAGAGCATCCGTCTCAGATCCACAAGTTTCCGAGTTCGATGCCGTCCCTTGCCAACTCGGCGCCTGAGTAGCACAGCTTGGATCTGTATGGTAAAAAAAGGAGCTGGTGGTAGGTGTGGTGCTCCATCTAAACCAAAAAATCACCCTTGTCTAGCGCTAGTGAAAAAGGGATAGACTTCCTTACTGTCCAGCTGATGCCGATTATAAGCCACTCTGCCTACTTTTTTTTTTTTACTTACTGTCACATGAAGAAAATAAAAGATTAGGAAAAATCCGACAAATATGAGGCAAAGTTAAGGACAAAGTGAATAACAAACACAAACAATTACATTCAAATAATATTTCGTCTGTTTTAAAATAATAAAAATTCACTCTAATGAAGCCTTCAAGACCAGCCGTCCCTATCACTCATTGTTCTTGGGAGGTCCTCTACGCAGTATCCAGTATCCGTACAGAGCTGGTCAATGTATGCCTTTGCTGACCGGCCAACACAGGCGTGTCCATGTGCTGGCTTCCACAGAAGGACGTCACTTATGAGTTCGTCCTTACTTCTCCAGCAATGTCCGGCGTGTCTTACTCGGATGGTTTGGGTGATATGGGGCAGGTATCCGTACAGCTGTTTTCTTGTGGGGTGTTGTTTCCACGTTTTGTTTAGGATCCAACGCAACATCTTGTGCAGCTCCCATCTAGTTTATTCGTTAGGGTCCAAAGTTGTGCAGCCGTACAGCAGCACTGACACGACAACAACTTGTCTCTTTAACTTGTCTGTGAGCTTGGATTTCCATATGACTGATAATCTATTTATAGCAAACCATTCCTTTCATATGCGTGCATTAACATCGCTTTCTGTGGATGAGATATTACTGCCTAGGTACTTAAATTGTTCTACCGAGTTTAGGAGTTTGCCATCGAGAGTTGAGATGTCTCTTTTGTTTTTTAATTCAATGTAATTGTTTGTGTTTGTTATTCACCTTGTTCTTAACTTTTCTTCACTATCATATGCATATTCATTTTGATGAGGAGGAGTAGAGATGAAAATAAAATATCAGCTTGTCAGCTGTATTGCAGATTAGCATTATAACTGGTGGAAATCATACCCCCTCTCACTTTTTAGACCCCCCCCCCGCGTGCCTCTACCCTAGGACGTAATAGTACTTTTGTGTCTTTGGGCTTGAGACTCCTTCCTTAGGCCATCACATAACATCGATAGAGACATCATCTTTCAGATCAGCTAAGAAGAGCTCTGAAATATATCTACCGTTGTTCTCGATCAGAACTCCGCCCATTACAAAAAAAAATAAAAACTGGAAACAAAAAACTGGAAAATACCCCCAAAGAACGTAGAAAACAATAAAAAAAAAAAAAAAAAGAAAAGAAACAACACTTCTTCAATTTAGTAGCGACCAACAAAAGTTTTTAAAACTTAAAAAAAAGAAGCTTTCAAATCGTCCCAATTCTACAGATTAGATCCGTGGTCACCAAACTACGGCCAGCAGGCCGGATCCGGCCCGCGAAGGCATTTTATCAGGCCCGCCGACGGTACTTGAATTTGTTTCTTAAAAAAGAACAACTTATGTATGCGAGCAAGCCTTTTCAAAATTGAAATATGTGAAATTAACCCATCGAACGAAATTGACTGATGAACATTTGAAAGCAATTCTCTTGATTGGATGTAGCAATTCCAAACCAAACATTGACAATATCTTGAAATACGAACCCGTCGTTAAACTGACCCTGTGTCACACGTTGAACATATGGGTGATGACAGGAGTGTCAAAGATTAGGTACCAAACATGTATGCCAAAAAGGGGGGTTATCTTAAGAAAAAATTGTGATATTGTGAAAAGTACCTGATACGTATTACTTAAGCATAATATTTATTATCTAGATGTAGATATAATATAAATAATTTATATATATATATATATATATATATATATAGGGTGATAAAAAAACAGACTTTTTTGTAAGTCAGGCCTGTTTTTTTGGGGTGGGGTCACCCTATATATATATATATATATATATATATATATATATATATATATATATATGATGACAAAAAAAAAAAAAAAAACAGGCCTGACTTTCAAAAAAAGGCTGTTTTTTATCACCTTATATATATATTTTTTTTTATCACCATATATATATATATATTATATATATATATATATATATATATATATAGTTTGATAATAAAATAAAATAATTTATAATAAACTATTTTAATTTTTTAAATGCATGTTATCATGTCATTGTGTTTTTTTTAACTCAACTAATTAAGTCATTTTATAATTTAATAAAGATAGACAGCAAATTCAACTGTGGCATATGGAAATCTAATTGACTGCAATAGAGTTATCAGAATGATAATTGATTAGAATAATTTTATTTATTTTGTTATTGTCTAAAATAACTACAATGGTTAAATTACAAAAATACCAATAGTACTGGATACTCCCTTGGTTACCTCCTTTTAGAAATTAAGCCACCTCTTTTAGAGGTGTGAGATACATTTTACAATATCACAATTTTTCTTTACTCATGTGGTGATGAGAGTAATTTGTTCGTTTTTTTTGTTTTTTTTTTTTGTTGTTTTTTTTTTACATTTTGTCTAGTTTGATAACTTGTTCATATGTGGATGTAAAAAATATACCATCTGTTTAGGATATCTTTGTGCCAGACTTGGGCACGCGTCTGATCGCGGATGCTACTCAAGTCAGACAGAGATTAGAGAACCCCAACCCCCACACGCCACCCTGGGTTAGAATTCTCAGTTTTTTTTTCTTTCTCCTTGACCGGTTGATTTGGCAAGGCTAAAGAGCCCAGTCTGCCCGATTATTTACCCATAGCAGGTGTTGGGGGGGGTAGGGAAGAGAAGGTTTCATGTCTTTCCCAAGGGATTAGCGTTGGTTTGCAAAGCTCACTAATCCGTGAGAAGGACACATACAGATTTGCACTTTTCAACTTTTGTGACTTTTAGCTTGCACTATACTTACCACCCCTTTCTCATTCAGCCGTAATAGACTCGTCCACTCCTCTTTCTTCGCTCTTTCCACTCCTTTATCTATCTATCTATCTATCTATCTATGTATTTCTCTATCTCTGTCTGTCTGTCTGTCTCTCTCTCTCTCTCTCTCTCTCATATATATATATATATATATATATATAAAGTTGATAGTGTGTAAACTTTGTTCTTGTGAACGTTGTTTTTTGGTATTATGAAGCATGGAAGTGAAAAAAACAAAAAAACAAAAAACAAAACAGAACAATATCCAGCTATTGTTCTGTCCCTGGTTCGATTTATTCCGATATTTCAAGTGATCATTCACCCTTTTTCAAGGTGTTATGACTATGTGGGGAAAAGTGAAATCCATATATATATATATATGTGTAATGTGTGTGTGAGTGTGTGTGTGTGTGTATGTCCCATGGTGCTGCAGTAATGCTGTTAACTTTTTAATTTAGTGCGTCCTGGGACGCAAGGATTTGATTTGAATGATTTGACCCGGGAAATTTGATGGGTCCCAACTAAAGTTTCTTAATAAATTGCGTTTTTTAAGAGTTTTTATCTATGAACATCTAAAGCCGTTTCACCCCTACCTTATACCCCATACAGTGTAATTCGTTTCCAAAATATATTGAAATGTATTTACAGTTAGCTGGAAATGGTGGGGGAAGAAAAAACACTGGGACGCATGGATACGATTTTTCTGCGTCCTTTAAATTTTTATGCGCCAGTGACGCAGAACGCGTACCTAACAGCATAACTATAATACTTAGAAAGCTAGTATTGCAGGTCTATTACAACTGAATAATAGCGAGTTCGATCCTCACTGGATGACCCACGCTTTTCACCTTGTGTCACATCTTATCCGCGGCGAACAGGTTGGATTATATATATATATATATATAGGCAAAAAAAAATTGCGGCACATGACGGACGGACTTGTGTGGCAGGGCCTGCCTGTCTAGGGCTGGGCATCTCAGTCACGTACGGTCGCATACGAGAGGAAGCCGGGGTAGGGGTTCATATGTATGACAGGGTGCGTAAAAACAAAGGTGGACCCGTGGGCCATCTGCGTGTTCACAACCGATCTACTTGTAGAAATGGACTTCTGTGAAGAAGTGGTAATCACTATATATATATATATATATATATACTTCGTTTTTGTTCTTTATTTCACATTCTATTTTATCTAAAAACGAACGTCCCTTACTTCTCGTATGCACATCCCCCGGTCTCTTACTCTACCTATCCTCGCTGCACTCCCGCATTTTTTATTCTTTTTTTTTTTTTTTTTAATTCCTCATTTCGTGTATTTAAAAACCGTGATTCAGCGCTTTTCTGAACTACTACTCGTTGCTAATATTGCAGACTATCCACTGTTTTTTTTTATAAAACTCCTGAGTCACTACTCAACAACCTTTTCTTTTTTTTTCTCTCTCTTTCCTTTTCTTTCTTTTTTCTTTTTTCTTTCGGTAACCCTCACTACTACAGCTATTACTCCGGATCGTAGCTCATCCGATAAAGACGTTGGTTCACCCGTTACCGTTTTCAACATGACGCGCTTGAGTCTTATAGATCGTAGAGGGAGGGGGCTATTTTAACACGCACCCCCCGCCGGATTTCTAATAGAGGGAGACCCTGAAAGCTTCTATTTTTTTAAAATAGTAGTTCACCTACTGTATTTCTACTAACATTTCTACTATAGCAAATTTCACTCAATGTTTCGGAGAGGGGGGATTCCCGAGGAGTATACCCCCTCCTCTTTCCCGGTTGCCCCAAAATAATCTATTTAGCTATGCTCTCCTGTCGGGTGTTTTTCGAATCTATGAGTGAGTGGAACTTATGGACATGACAAGTCTCTCACTAACCATGACGATTAGACGCGCCAGGATTTAAGATTATATATATTAGGTACCACCAATTTTCCCTGTGAAATTTACCCCCCCCCTATATTTAACACAATGAAACTTGCATAAAAATTAATATTATCTTGAAATGTTTTTTTTTTCCATTCGAAAGAAGAAACATTAAACAAACTCCTGATGATTTAAAAAAAAAATTTCAGCTTACGGAAATAATGAAAATTATGATTGAAAAACAATGTTTTCATTTTTGCGCCGTTAAATCAACTGAAATTTAACGTAGCCAAAAACAAGTTACGTCAGGAGGATTTAAAAAAAAATCTATGAAAAATCAACTAATGGTCCGATTTTCACGAAAAATTCCATAACTATTTACCTTGGGATGTAGATATGCCTGAAATAGTTTTTTTCCTAAAATATAATAGGGGAAATACTTTTTTTACGAGGTCTACCCCCCCTATTTTATTTTATGAGATATTAAAAAAATGAACCGTCAAAATTAATTTTTACTTTTTTTCTATAGGATAAGAGTCTGAATAACTATATCAAAAATGTGTATAATACCCAAGACAGTAGTTTTTGTAGAAAAAAAATCATGAATTCTGAAATAAAAAGTGCAAAAAATGTCATAATATTATTATTTGAAAACCTTTTTTGTTGGCTTTTTTAATTGATATGTACTATATTCTATTAAATAATCAAGAAAAAAAAATTTTTTCAAAAGAAATTAATTTTTAAGAGATTCTAAATCTTTTGTGTGCTTAAATAATTTTTTTTTTAATGTTTAAAAATCTTTTTTTTTGTGGTTTACAAATCGAATTTTTCACGGATATTTAAATATAATATAACGCTGAATTTTAGAATTCAGGTGAACTA
The DNA here is from genome assembly GCA_023376005.1 of Doryteuthis pealeii. Lineage (NCBI taxonomy): Eukaryota > Metazoa > Mollusca > Cephalopoda > Myopsida > Loliginidae > Doryteuthis > Doryteuthis pealeii. Next base: position 31,065,888 of record CM042149.1, read on the forward strand.
AAAATTTGTCCGATCCACGATATATTAATATTTTTAAGAGTATTTAAGATTTTTTTTATTGTTGAATAGTAATGTTTGATTCTTATAATACACGGAAGAGCAAAACTGACAACATTTGTAATATTTATTGTCTTTTCTTTGCTTTAGTTACACTAAAGTTAAGTCCAACCAAAATATTCCGGAGTTATTCTGAAACTACCACAAAAAAAATCTTTCAAAAATCATTGAAAACCAATAATCGATTATTGAATATGCACAAAAAAAAAAGACAATTATGTCCAATACAGCCAGCCATACATTTAAATGTATAGTTTTCAAAGAGAGATAATATGTAAAAATACAGTCCCCGGTTTTTACATAAACATCACCCTTTTGCATGTAAAACGGACTATTTTATTTATTCATTTATTAATGGTGAGTAATTTTTCCCAATCGGATAATTTGATCTTTGAATTAACTGTTTTTCTTTGTAACAACTCTGTATAATCGTTACTAATTGAAGTTAAAAAATATTTACTTTCGTTTAATCAATATCGCCTAAACTGATCACGTGACCCGATTATGGTTATCCCTAATACATACATACATATATATGTGTGTATGTATGTATGTGTGTGTATGTATGTGTGTGTGTGTGTGTGTGTGTATGTATGTATATATGTGTCTATGTGTGTGTATATATATGTTTGTGTGTGTATGTATATATATATGTGTATATATATATGTTGTGTGTGTATGTGTGTGTGTATATATATGTTTGTGTATGTGCGTGTATATATGTGTGTGTGTATATGTATATATATATATGTTGTGTGTGTGTATATATATATGTATATATATATATGTTTGTGTGTATATATGTATATATATATATATATATATATATATGTTTTTGTGTGTATGTTATATATATATGTTTGTGTGTATATATATATATATATAATATATATATATATATGTTTTTGTGTGTATTATATATATGTATATATATATGTTTTTGTGTGTATATATATATATATATATGTATATATATATGTTTTGTGTGTATGTATATATATGTATATGTTATGTTTATATATATATATGTTTATGTTTTTATGTATATATATATATATATATATATGTGTGTATATATATGTTTGTGTATATGTGTGTGTATATATATGTATGTGTTTGCATATATATATGTGTACGTACATATGTGCGTGTATATGTGTTCATATATAGGTATGTATACATGTATATATATGTGTATATGTGTATATATATAGGTGTGTATATATATATGTGTGTGTGTGTGTGTGTGTGTGTGTGTTAGGATACCCAAAAATTCGTCTGCTTTTCATTTTAAAAACGAATTAAAATTAATTAAATCGGTTATTTAAGTCGGAAAGTAGTAACATAATGTCGAAAAGTAATTTAAAAAAGGCAAAATAATATTACACATGTAATTTATTTTTTAATACATTTAAAACTATTTTTTGTTCAATTCTGATCAAGATGGCCACCCGTGAGTTGCCGTAAATCCGTGTTTACAAAATAAATTTAACACTCGCGATTGAAAAAAAGATATTACCAAAAATCATGGAATTATCCGATTTTATTGAAATTTTCAGTATTGATTTATCAATGAATGAATTTTATAATTCATCAGTTATTTTATTTCAAGACTTTCTGATTTAATTAGGTGAAATACCTAATTAAATCAGAAAGTCTTGAATTGCTATGATAAATTAAAATTCATTTAAAATATGAGCAGCATGATGTCAAGTTTAAAATGTCATATTATTAAAATTTAAAAACATTTTTTTTTAATAACTACTTTACTTTAGTATCAATCACCAATATTTTTTTGGTCGAAAACTGTATTGGAAATTTAGTGCCCCCCCCCCCTTAAACGGAGCAAATATTGATGTATATTTTTTTCTTTTATAAGACAATAGCCAATTAAATAATTATCGAAATGAGTAAAAAAAAATATCCAAAAATATTTTTTTAAATTTTAATCTTAATTTTATTTTCCAAATTTCGGTATTTATTTACTACCAGAGCAGATTCCTTAAAAAAAATGTTTTCTTCTATTCACACCTTCGGTCTTTTGTACTTTTATTTATGCAGGAAAAAGTATCAATCACATACAACCCCACCGATATTTTGTGCCCTCAACCCAAAGAGGGTGGTCAAAGTTAAGTGACCTAAAAAAATCAGAAAGTTTTGAAATAAGATAACTGATGCATTATAAAATTTGTATTGTAAAAACCCGGATTTTTCGACAAATTGTGTATACCTAGTGTGTGTTTACATGTATATATCTGTGTGTGTATATACATATGTGTGTGATGTATGTGTGTGTATATACATATGTGTGTGATGTATGTGTATGTGTATTATGTGTGTGTATATATTATGTATGTGAATTTATGTGTGTGTATGTATTGTATATGTATGTGTATTTATGTGTGTGTATGTATATGTATGTGTATTTATGTATGTGTATGTATATGTATGTGTATTTATGTGTGTGTATGTATATGTATGTGTATTATGTGTGTACATGTTATATATGTATGTGTATTAATGTGTGTACATGTATATGTATATGTGTATGTGTATTTATGTGTGTAATGTATATGTATATGTATGTGTATTTGTGTGTCATGTATATGTATATGTATGTGTATTATGTGTATGTATATGTGTGTATTATGTGTATTTATGTGTGTACATGTATGTATGTATATGTGTATTTATGTGTGTATATGTATATATATATATGTATATGAGTGTGTATATGTGTGCATATATATGTATATATGAGTGTGTATGTGTGTGTGTATATATATATGTGTATGCGAATATATATGTATATGTATTTACCCAAACTCTCCGAATAATCAGTTTGTGACACTAAGTAAAATTAACAGCGTTGATCCCAGGAGGCTACCCCCCCCCCCAGGTAATACCTGCTTCCTTGATTTAAAGGGGCAAAGCTGGGTTTATTGCCCAGCGCCTGAGGTGCCCCCCTTGAGGGGAAATGCCGACGGGATCAACACATTTTTTGTGCCTACCACCCATTAGCTTCGGCTTGTGGGTGGGCCCACATAAAGATGTCCTTGTGTCACGCCCTCATAAGTGGGATGAGAGGCAAGTACCCTGACTCGTGTAGTAATGTGGGTGTAGGTGTCTTGGTTTAGTCTGTTTGTTCATTTCCACTTCTAACGTGGCGTACACCAGGTCCCTAAGACAAATATAGAGAGGTAGCTACGGCGAGGGTCTGCTAGACTGGTTCGCTAAGCATTTTACTCCCTCCTCTGTTAGTTTAACTTGTTCTGACAGATATAAAGATAAGTTTTGTTTTTTTTTTTGGGGGGGGGGCATATCAAAGTTTTGGCTTGTGTGTAGACATACAATGTGCTAAATTGACCCTTTCGTGGACATTTGGATTGAACATTGCAAATTGGTAAAAAGATAAACCATAAAAGAGATACTCCACACTCCCCAGAGCTCCAGAAAATATTATCAACCATAAAATGAGCACATGTCTATGGGCCAGCATTTCAACAGGTATCCATTTATAACCCCTAAATAGCCATATGCCGAAAAGAATTTAATATTTATTAGACTTTTGACACACGTAAAAAATTTTTTTAAATCGAAAATTTACATCTAAAACCAGACTTTTGTTTGTTGGTTGGTTGGGTTTTATGGCATGTAAACCCTTGTCGAGTTATTTTATGCCGAAGACATTTTGTTTTATTCATTCTGGATGGATATTCAATTTTTTTTAACTCAATTTTTAAAACACATTTTTCTATTTGACTCATAGTTGGGACCCTAACAAGCCCCACCACCACTTCGGGGTAGAGTGGTGATAAAGGAGTACTCCACATTCCCCAGAGCTCCAGAATTGGAACATCATCACTAGATGCAGTTTAACGTCATATCCAGGAAACTAAGGCCCTCGGCTACCGCCTTCTAGCATATATATGATTAAAAAGGATTGGGTGTTCGCCATATGGGCAATAGGTCGGGACAATCATATAGATGCTTGGGCTTGACGTGACCAACCGATTGATCGGAGGGACCTCTCCGACCTCCCCTCAAGAAGAGTAAGAACCAAAGTGGAGTGTTGCAAGTCATGGACTGCTCAGCTACCAGGATTCTGTCCATAAGCATCGGATCGCCACCCAGGACCAACAGGTGGACCAACTGAGGGGATTTTTGCCCTTGTGCAGAGGTTCAATCGTTATATTCTACAGTCCCAGCCGACAAGGCGGTAAGCTCCATCGACGTTTCCCTTTTAGGGGCACCTCTGTCGTTCCACCTCAGACGCAAAAATAATCTCTCTGGTCTAGCGCTAGTGAAAAGGGGATTGACTCCCTCGCTGTCTAGCTTATACCGCCAATAAACCACTCCGACTTTACCTTTTTTTACTGTTCTTAAATAAGGATGGCTTTGGCATTAAATAACCCAAGAAGGTTGATTTGCCATTAAACTAAGAAACTAAATCCGTTTACGGGAACTCGTGGGCTCTGGTCAACTAAAATATAAAATTGGCAAGTTTGATTTTGTTAAATAACAGTGAATAAAGTTAAAGTAAGTAAAGTTGGTGGAGTGGCCTATTGTCAGCAAGGGAGTCTATCCCCTTTTCGCTAGTGCTAGACCAGGGAGATTATTTTTGCTGAGGTGGACCACCACACCTACCATCAGCTCCCAACTTTACCGCACAAATCAGATTACCCAATCTGTGCTACTCATACGCTGAGTTGGCGTGGACAAGTACCGAACCAGGAACCTTGTGATTTCTAGTCGGGTGCTCTACCGACTGAGCTAAACCGATAGAAACGGTAATTTTAAAGAAATGTGAAGGCTGGAAAAAAAAGATAATTTTAAAGAAAACTTAAAGAAAATATTTCTAGATCCTCCTCTGCCCCCAGTAGTCTTGTACCAGACTTGGCGTAATGCTAAACCTCAAACGCGACTTTATGTTAATTTAGGTGTGTTTGGGTGTTTGGTACTATTTTTTGCCCTCAGTAAACAACACACACAGACACACACACATGCATTCATACACGTGCGTGTCTGTATACATATATGTATGTCTGTATGCATACATATATACGTATGTGTATATCTATCCATGTGAGTATATATGAATGTATTTAGTAACCCTATATGTATTTGCGTGTGCTTTTATGTTTATATGTGTGTGTTTGCATATATGTGTATATGTGTGTATGTGTTTGTATATATATATATATATATATATATATATATATATATATAAAGGAGTTGCGTATATCTTGGTATGTGCGTGTCGTTTTATAACTCCGATAAGAGAAGTCATTGAGCGTTAAAATTGCGCAAGCGCTTTAATAAGTTTATAAAGTTCAAAATTTAGTTTTTGATTTTTACTGGTTAAATATCATTCAATAATTAAAAATCAATCGATTTGTAGAACTCTTCACAGTTTTTCATAAGTAAGTACAAAAAGCTCGCAAAACCCGCCATGTTTAAATACCATACAGATTTCATAGGTGAAATGGTGTTGTCCTCGTTGCGTAATTACAAACGTAATGGACTGTGACCTCGTTGTAAGCTATTTCAAACTTCAGGCGCGCTATTATGTTCATTTTCGGACTAATATTCACGTGAAAGGTATGGTACTCCCTCATACCTTCAGCCATGGGTTACATAGCATCGCTACTGTTCTTCTACGAGGATAGGTTGGGCATTGAATAACCCACTTGGGTTTGATATGCCATTAAACAAAGTAACCAAACCGTAGGCGAAATTTGAATTTAATGCTTTTTCGAAAATGATTATTTAGTAATCCAGTACTAATTGTAAAAAAACACAATTTTTTGAAGAACTAAAAAAAATCATGAAGATGGTTCAAAACAAGAGGTACCTTTTTAAAAATATTATTTTAAATGTAAACAAAAAAAAAAAAAAAAAAAGAAATCGTATTACGAGAAGTTTTACATAAAGTTTTACACAAAGTGTGTCAAAAAAGTATCGAGATTTTTTTTTGTACTTTTTGACACACCTTGACATTCTGGAAAAAAAAATAACGTTCCATTCATTTTTTTTTTTTTTTCAGAATACAGGTGTGTCAAAAAAGTACTAAGTTTAAAACTGTATTTACCAAGATAGAAATGAAGAATGACTGGAACGTTCATTTTTTTTTTCAGAATACAAGGTGTGTCAAAATAAGTACCAAATTTAAAGCTGTATTTACCAAGATAGAAATGTAGAATGAATGGAACTTTTTTTTCAGTATACAAGGTGTGTCAAAAAGTACAAAAAAATCTCAATACTTTTTTGACACACCTTGTATACCAAAAAATTAAACGAAACATTGTGACGGCCCTCACCTTTGGTTGGTTGAGCCGGCTCCATCTAACAAATCCACCGTATTTCGAATTAATGAGATAGGGAACTTATGTAAAGAGTAACAAGGGATTAGGAAAAAATGAATGAAACTTAACGTAGTTTTTGTTGTATTATCAAGAAGAACGTATCTTATTATAATGGAGATACGGTGTCTGTCTGTCTTTAACTGAAAGTACGTAACTGCTTACATCACAGTACTTTCAGGAATTGCGTAAGTTTTTCAATGAGTATTTAATTTATATTCAAAATCATTAATACATAGAATAAATCTGATTTATTAACGATGTCTCTATGTAAGTCGGAGTTAGATTTACCTCAAAACAACCCATGTTATTAGTGCATTCAAAATCCTGTCTTATATATCACTCAGAAATAAACATTTTCATAATTGGTGCGGTTAATTTGCATACTGGTTTTAACTAAACCGGGTTTGATAAATAATTACTTGGTGTTATTGATGTCCTAAATAATTGATATCTTATTATAATGGAGATAGTGTGTTTTTCTGTCTGTAACCGAAACTATATTACTACTCAAGTCACAATTCCCTTAGTTATTGACATCATATTCACAATGGTTTTATTTTTATTTTAACGTCTTATTATTATTTTAACGTCTAATAAAATTGTTTTACATTATTAATACTGTTAGCCATATCTACATACTAACAACATGCAATTATATTTATATATACAACAAAATAGCGGTTTACAGTGTGAACGGGAAGGCTAATTTGCATATTGATATTAAAAAATCGAATTTGATAAATATGTGCTCAGTGTTATTGATTTCTAAATGTTTGGTTTTATTTTAATAAATATAAGCAACAATCTCTTCAATGAATCTTAAATGAAATCCATTAACAAGAAAAAATAACAGTCATTTTATTCTTTACTTCCTATTTTAACTAAATACTTAAATTAGAAAAAAATAACAATGAAAGATGAGAGTGATGGAAGAGTAAGTTTCAGTTGTTATATTTTTCGATTATAGCCCCCTCTGTTTCAAACCTTTTTATCTGCATTCTTATTTAGTATCATTAGTCTTTCTAATTTAATATAATATTTTATTACATTAACACTTAAATACTTGCACCCGGAGGGTGCATATATTTGCTAGTATAAATAATTATATATAAATCTTATCAATTAACGATGTCTCTACGAAAGAGATTTCCCTCAAAACAGCCCATGTTATTAGTTCGTTTAAAATCCTGCAATGTGTCTTATATATCACTAATAAATAAAGGTTTACATAATATATGGTGTGATTAATTTCACATACTGGTTTTAAGAACACCGGGTTTAATAAATAATTATTTGGTGTTATTAATCTCTAATATCATTTTTTATTCTCCAGCATATTAAAATCAATCCCATGAATGATTTTTATATAGAAACCAACTAAAATATAATTAAGATAAGTGTAATCTTTTTATATGCATTCTTATTTAATTTCATTAGTCTTTCTAATTTAATATATTTCATTACATTAAAACTTAAATACTTACGCACGGAGGGCGCATATTCTTGTTAGTTTTTTTTTCAAATGACATGTAAGAATTATTATTTTAGAGTTTTTTTTTCAAATGGGATAATTTTATAAATTAAAATCTGTACCTGTCTTAAATTGCATCTAGTGGTGAGGTTCTAATTCTGGAGCTCTGGGGAGTGTGGAGTACCCATTCATTATCATTACTCCCAGATCCACTCTGATTCAGAATTGTAGTATCTATTAGGGCCAATCTATGGGTTAAATAGATTAAAAGATGTGCTTAAAACACGAGGTTAAATTTTTTTTTGAATTTCCAACAAGAATGAATAAAACAAAAACGTCTTCGACATAAAATAACCCACAAAGGTTGACATGCCGTAATACCCAACCAACCAATCAACTGTATCTGTCAAAATAGCGTATTTTTTGCCGTTTTTCTTTCTTGAAGCTATGCTCTTTTTAACGTGATTTATTTTGTTATTATTAAGAAATTTATAGAATTTTTTATATGTAAGTTTAGGATCTGTTCTTAAGGAGAAAAAAACAACAAAACAAAAAAATAAATAAATAAAAACAAACAAGCAAACAAAAAAGTGACAATTTACAATTTTTTATTTTATAAAAGTTTAAAGAATTTAGTTTGTAGGTGCTGTTGTATCGAAATTTTGGACATATCTATATAGAATAAACTAAGGCACCTTACGTGTTGTAAGCTAGATTCGCAGACCATTATTAATGAATTTGATTCTCATTGGGTGTCCCGTGCTTCTGGCCTTGTGCCACATCTAAGCTAAGCTTTGTAAATAACTATATAGAATAATCAAATAATTTTCATTTGAATTAATACGCGAAATTTTCCACTCCCAAATAAAGACATACAAGGTGTATCAAAAAAGTATCGAGATTGAACCTGTATTTACCAAGATAGGAATGAACAATGAATGTAATTGTTAATTTTTTTTTTTCAGAATATAAGGTATAAAAAAAGTACATATTTTAAAGCTGTATTTACCGAGATAGAAATGAAGAATGAATGGAACGTTATTTTTTTTTCAGAATAACGTGGTACAAAAAATCTTGATACTTTTTTGACACACCTTGTATGTTTGATTCTTATCTTCAATTGTTACATTTTTTAGGGGTAAAAAAAAATAAACATTTTACTACTTTAACTCATCAAGCAATCAAAAACTGAAATCTTTGTTATATGTACAAAAATTTTTTTTGAAAAATAAAATGTTTCAAAACCCTCACGTGTTTAGGGTTACATTGTTTAAAATAATATTTTAAATATAAACAATTCCTAAAATAAACGAATATTCTTAGCGATTTTTTAAAAACTTGATAAGAAATTTACAAAATTATTTCTTTCTTCTCTCTTCACCCTTTCTCTCTCATGCCCTGGTCTACCTAAAATCCTTTTAGTCCGGTCATGGACCGTGTAATTCTGCGAATATATATATATATAGTGTGTGTGTGTGTGTGTTTATATATAGAAATAGAACCGGTTTAGCTCAGTGGTTCGATATCGGCCCTCGATAACTCAACGCATGACTAGCACAGCTTGGATCTGTGCTGTAAAATGTAGCGCTGATGGCAGGTGTGGTGCTTCACCTTAGACGCAAAAACAACCTCCCTTGTCTAGTGCTAGCCCCTCGCTGTCCGTCTGATACCGGAAATAGGCCACTCCGTCGACTTGACTACTTATGCATAGGTGCATATATATATATATATATATATATATATATTAGTGTGCGTGTACTTTTATGTATATGTATCATATATTATGTGTGTGTACATATGTATATATATTGTGTTTACATGTGTATATATACTATATATATATATGTGTGTGTGTGTGTACTTTTTATAGATATTATAAATATGTGTGTATGTGTACGCGTGTATATATATTATCTGTTGTATCTGAGAATATATATATATATATATATATATATATATATATATATATATAGCGTATATGCATATATGATATCTTTATATATAAAGGAGTCGCGTCTATTTTGGTATGTACGTGTCGACTTATTACTCAGAGAAAAGTGATGTCATTGAACGTTAAAATCCCGCATACTCTTTAATATGTTTATAATAAAGAAAAGTACAAAATTTAGTTTTTCATTTTTACTGATTAAAAATCAATCGATTTGTGGAACTCTTCACGGTTCTTCATAAGTAAGTGAAAAAGCAAACACTTCTTCTTCAGACCCGCCATGTTTAAATATTAAGCAGATTCCACTGGCGAAATTTGAATTTAATGCTTCTTTGAATATTATTTTGTAATTTAGTACTAATTGTAATAAATAAATAAATGAATAAATAAATAAATAAACTTTTTTAAAAATTCTTAATTTTCTGGAGATTTAATAAAAGTCATGTAAATGTTTCTAAACGAGGAGTACCTTTTTAAAAATACTATTTAAAATATAGAGCAAGAAAGAAAGAAAAAAGAAATTGTAAAATAGAAAAAATTACATTTTTAATTTATCGTAAGGAGACATTTTTCAATTCCTTACTTCTTTTTATGAAAGGGGATATTTTTTAATTGTTAGCCTTTTTTTTATTGTTACATTTCTATAGAGTAAAAAAAAAAAACTAAACGAATACATGAGAATTACCCTTTGCAAAAATAAAATTTGGTTTCAAACCACTCACGAATTTATGATTACATTTTTTAGAAATAATGTTTTAAATGTAAAAAGAACAATTCTTTAAATAAATGAATATTATAATCCGCAAATTTTCAGGTTCTTTTATTGTTAAAATAATTTTAATCAGTGTAGCTCAAAATTAAAAAAAAAATTAAAAAATTAATAAACTATTTATAGAATAAACGACACTGGACTTTCTACCTACAAATGAGGACACGTTATTAATTCTTAGCTTCTTAGTAAAAACGAATACATTTTCTTTTTTTACTGTAACTCAACATGCAATTAAGAATATCATTGAATTATATCATTTAATGAGTAAAAATCAAAAACTAAATTTGTACTTTAGGTACCACCAATTTTCCCTGTGAAATTTACCCCCTATATTTAACACAATGAAACTTGCACAAAGGTTAATATTATCTTGAAATTTTTTTGTCCATTCGAAAGAAGAAACATTAAACAAACTCCTGGTGATTTTTAAAAAATTTTCAGCTTAATAAATCAGAAATAATGGAAATTATGAATGAAAACAATGTTTACATTTTCGTACCGTTAAATCAATTGAAATTTAACGTAGCCGAAAACAAGTTATGACTAGAGGCTTTTTAAAAATTCTATAAAAAAATCAATTAATGGTCCGATTTTCACGAAAATTTCCATAATTACTTACCTTTTGATGAAAATATGTTGAAATATCTTTTTTCTAAAATATATTAGGGAAAATTCTTTTACGAGGTCTACCCACCTCCCAATTTTATTTTATAAAATATGAAACGATTTTTAATTTTGTTCTATAAAGATAAGAGTCTGAATAATTATATCCAAAATTTTTATAAGTTTATATGCGAGAATATTTTTAGTAAAAGAACCATGAATACAGAATTCTGCTAAAAAAAATCAAGAAAGAAAGTCACTCTGTTGTAAAAAAAAAACGGACTGTTTTAATTATTTTTCAATAACGGTGAGTAATTTTTCCCGTCGGATAATTTGATCTTTGAATTAACTGTTTTTCTTTGTAACAACTCTTTATGTTCGTTATTTATTTTTTGCGAAATTTAAAAAAATAAGTTCAAAAATATTTACGTTTCTTCCTTCAATATGGCCTAAACTGATCACTTGATGTATTTTGGTGGGACCTATTATACTTATTTTATTATGAACATATCAATGTGTATGTGCAATTCTAATCCTCAGTGACATCTCATTGACACGTACATACCAAAACTGGTGTGACTCCTTTAAATATATAGATGTATATAACACAATGTATACAATATATGATATGTATATAACACAATGTATACAATATATGATATGTATATAATACAGTATATACAATATATGATATGTACATAATACAGTATATACAATGTATGATATGAATATAATATAGTATATACGATATTGTATGTATAAATACATGAAATGTCTATAATATAGTATATATAATATTATATGCATATATAAAATATATGAAATGTATATGATATACAATAATGGAGTGGTCAATTGTCGCTATCAACCAAAGCGGGGTAGTCGATCTTCTTTTCGTTTGCAATAAAGTAAGGAGATTGTTTTTGCTGAGGTGGAGTGCCACCACTATCGACAGATCCCAGCAATATAGAATAAACAATATTATATGTATATATTAACAGAAGAACCCGGTCCATGACCGGACTGATAGGATTTTAGTAACACTAGGAAGAGAGATAGAAAGGAGTAAGAGGAAAATAATATAATATAAATGTTTTTTTATAAATAATTTAATATAAATATTTTTTAGAAATTGGATAAGAATTAGCGTATTACAATGTCCGTTTATTTTAGGAATTGTTTCTTTTATTCATTCAAAAAATATTCTCCTAAACTCGAAAGTGTTTTGAAATATAATTTTGTTTTTTGAAATTTTTTTTTTTTTTTTTTATTTTTTTTTACATATGACAAAAATTAAATTCAGTTCTTAATTGCTTGTTGAATTAAAGTGATAAAAAAAGTTATTGGTTTAGTTTATTTTCTTTTTTAACTATAAAAATGTAGTAATAAAAAGAAGCGAAGAATTAAACATGTAGTATTATTTGGATTATTCGGACTATTGTCTCCATCTTTATGGTTATCTGTACAACGTTTCGGCTGATGTGCCCTCCGGCCTTCTTCAGTCAGGTATTTCTTGGCGGACTCGGAAGCCTTCTCTAACTCTGGAATCTTCTTTTTCGAACTAGAACCTCGTCGTAATCGGGGCGCACACGGATCTTTGAACCCAAACCTTTATTCGATCCATGGGGGTATCCTGTTCTCATTCCGCTAACCATAGCTGGGGTACAGGTGTTAAGCTGTGCTAATTATTATGGTATTATTACTGTCGTCCTTAACCAGGATTGAACCTGCAGCCTAGC
>CM042149.1:31078852-31099652 GCA_023376005.1 Doryteuthis pealeii
CTTCAACTATCAAATTTCTAGTTTTTGCACACAAATTTAGTTATATTAATAAATTAACAGTTCATCAATTAGTTCAGTTATTTACCCAAGTATTCCTATAAATGCAACAGCAAATTTTATTTTACATTTACATCAAATAAATAGTAGCCTAAGCTAGAACTCTTTAATTCTGTTTCTTTTTTGTTTAACACCATATTTTATATATCAAGCTATCAATTTATCAAATTTTGGATTTCTTGAAAGTGAAACTTGAGTATAAAAGTATTCATCAAAAGTAAAATTTCAAGCAATTTAAAAATGGAGAAAAAAGAAAAAAAAATACTATCATGTTGATTTCTAAATCCAGGATAGAAAATGATTCATCGGTAGTTATTGAATTAAGGAAGGAGTTTAAAATTTGGTGGGCCTAATACCAACTTAATGGATTTGAGACGGGGGAGCTTCAAGAATTTACTATCAATAATATTTATAAACTTTCAATCCATATTATCTATTATAAAACTTCATCTGGTGATTGAAAAACAATATCAGACAACTAAAGAATATAAGTCAAACTAAGTATTTCCTTTCTAACTTCTACAGACTTATCAAAACAACTTTAACATTTTTCAATTTTACTTTTCTAAAACAGGAAATTTTGACTGTTCATTTTTTTTATACATATTAAAGTATACAAATTACACCTGGTAACTAAAAATGTGAAAATCATGAGAACTAATTCAAGTGTTAAGAATTATACTTAAGTTGAAATACATAAAACTAAATAATGAACATAACCATTGTTGATGAAGAAGCGGGAGACCAAAAGACTTAAGTCATATAATGTTCCAGCAATACTGGTGAACTAACAACTTTTACAAATAGTTCAATCAGCTTCCCCTCTTCTTTTTTTTTAAATTTTGATTAAAAAATATTTAAAACAATATAAATTTGCACTTTTTGTATTGAAAATTGCTACTCTAAAAATATCTAATAGGCAGTTTACAGTTTTGGAGTTATAATAGAATTAAGACAAAATGAAAGAAAAATGGGAAAAGAAAAATGGGAAAAGAAAAAAATTCTTATATTTCAAATGGTCTTTGGCTTAATATTCATATAGATATAGAGAAACCTGGAATACTTGTCTGTTGTTTGGTTTTACAGCATATCAACACTTTTCAAGGCACCTTTGCTTAATTGAGAGCCATTTTGATATTCTGTTACTAATAGTACATGCTGTTGCTTAAATGGTCACCCATCTAAGTATTGAACAGGCTCAATGCTACTTAACTTCAGTTATGTACCAGGAACCAGTGCTTTCAACGTGACTTTACTGTAAGTCCTGGAATACTTGCTAGATAACTGGAGCAGGAATATTGCAACTTTTAAAGAATGGTAAAAGAGACTGAATTTGGAAGTTTGATACAATTCTGGTTTCTATTGGGTCTCCCACCTTCCACAATATAAAGAAAAGTAATTAGTAATAATTTGTTAAATAGACCTATCAACATTTCATAAGGTTTACAGATTGTTAAAACGTTTGCTAAATGCAAAAATTGGCTTATACTTGATATAGTAACTGTTTGTTATGAAGAAGCTCATTTTGAGCTATTTTAACTTCATCAGTTGTACAAATCAAAAACTTAATCTTTAGGCACTAATTATAATCAACCAATTTACAATGCTTTTTGAATTCAGTGAATAAATGAACTATAGTTTCAAACAACCATAGTCAATTTTCTTTTACAGTATCAAGTCATCAATTAAAGATAAGAAACCCTACAGTTATTTGATAAAATTCTAAATTTCCATTATTCAAATACTTTTATAAGATCAATGAATTTTGTCAGACAAGTCAAAATATTTCACTAGTATAGACATTAAAAAAACTCAAGAGTTTTAAAATACAAAAAGTAATTTCAGAAAAGAACAAATGAATCTGCAAATTCAAATTTGAAATCCTGAGCACAAAGTATTTTCATAAGGCCTTTGATAATTTTTTTGAAATTCAAAACTTATGTGCATATATACAGGAATATCCTTCTTTAGAGCTTATCCATATCTAAAAAGTAAACATGAGCCATAATAGTAAAAGTCAATATAAAATTTCAAAATTTTTTTAATATTTGAAAGTAATGAATACTGAAAAGGCATCATAAAATAAGACAAGCAGATGTGTTATAAACAGAAGCAATTTGGAAGCCAACAACTAAAAATTAGGTATCTCTCATCAATAATCTAGTGTAAACAATGATAATAGAATATTTTTCAAAGTTTACATAAAGAAAATGTATCTAATGAAGATGCTGTAAGTCATTAATGATATCTTAAATCAAAATAACTTTATATATATTACACAGCACATATCTACCCAACCCCTTCACCATGGACTGAATATGACACAAGATCAATTTTTAAGTGAAGTAAAGCTGGATTGAATTCAAAGTTTTTGTTCTTCTAGACTGGTTGTCTAACCAAGGCTAAAGAAACCAGTCTGCCCTACTCTTCTCATAGCTGGGGGAGAAGGGATGGATTCAGGCTTTTCCCAAGGGTATTAGTGCAAAGTGGACCACAAACAGCCCTTTCCAGGATTTGAACTCTGGTTGCAGATTACATTTCTTATAACAATAACCATTACCTCCAAACACAAAGTGAGTGAGATTACAATTTCAAAGTAAACAAAAGTAAGCAATATGGAAACACCAAACCAATTGAAATTTATATTCACCAGAAAATCCATATTAATTTATAGATGTAAAAATGTATGATGTGCAATTCATGAAGCTTCCATTGTATCTGATACCATCCATACTAATCTTTTACTAAATGTAAACAGCAAAACTGAGAAAATTAACTGAAGAGATTTGACCTAAGTTCAATATAGAAAAAAAAGCTAAGAATTTCAGCTTTTTCCATTATTAACATGTATAAAAATGTTTTTTTTAAATTCTTTTTTTAATTGGCTTAAGAACCAGTAAAAAAACAAACTCACTCATAAATACAAAAGCAAAACATTAAAATGTTAAGCTGTTAATTCTAAAAAAGTACATTAATATCTAAAAGAAATTTTATACTTTTTATGTTAATCTGAAAAATTTGGCTAACTTTATTTATCCATCTTAACCGATAACCTCCAAAAAAGTTTTTAATAGTATCGTTATTAGGCAGACTAAGTGGCTAATGAATATTCATCAATGCTGATAATTTGTTAGGTTCTTTATTAAAAGATTGTGTTACAATAAAGATTATGGTGATAAAGATTCTTTTTATAGGATTATATTTTTAGCTTCTAATTTAGGTGCAGTTTTTAAGCCACAAACTTACCTGTTCAACTTCCTAAAAATACAAGCAAGATTGTCAATTCTTATTCTAGTTATATCTATTTTGTAAGATCTTTAGAAAGTATTTCTCAAGAGCACATCATTCGAAAGAATAAAATAGCTTTATGACATGGTAGTATTTTTATATCAAACTAATAAATAGGCAGCAAGATACTTGCACTAACAGACCCATTATTCACTCACACAGAAATTAAAATATTTGCAAAGTAACAGGCTGACATTACATTTCTTTAGACCAGATCTTAAATGACAACTGTCAATGAAATTCAACATATTTGTAACTAAAATTTCATTTTCATTATTGGAGGAAAGCATTCACACAATATAAAGCAATGAAAAATGCAATAGCATTTGCTTTCATCTTATTCCAATAGAATATTTTTTTCAATAAAATTTAAAGCAAGAGAATGGATTTGTTTTAAAGTTTCATGTCAAATATTCAATATGCAAGAAGTACCAATAACAATTAATGACACACTACTAAGAAAAGTTAAGACTGGCTAGTTTGCTCACAAAAAGGCTCCAATTAGACTTTTCCTATGACCAAGAGATTACTATTGGTCAAACATGCCAAGAAAAATATGATTTAATGTCTTTCATAATTGATATAACTTTTTTTCTTTATTAGGATTCCCTTTAAAGTGTGAGGATAAAAAGCTTTAAAATTTGAAACCCAGTTCAATTTTTCTTTATGTTTGTGTTTTAACTTTAGTTATAATCACTTTGATTAGACTTTCATTGATGCAATGCTATTTTTAAAGCAGTTTTGAACAGTACATAGAAAGACCACATAATAACAGAGATTCCAGTACTCAAGTTATGAGCTTCCAAAAGTTTCACTATTAGGGTGTCTTAATATTACTGAAATTTTGTAAATAGGTATCAAATTTCATATAAATTGAAGGGTTTCAGCAGGGGTTTTTTTTTTCTCCTTCCAGGGGCCTGCTTTGATTAAAATTAAATATATCCAAGTACCCTGGGTAATGCAGTTTCTAAATGTATATGGTTTTGGGGTCTATCTCCAAAACCCTAGGAGTTTTTGAACAAACAGACAGGAACCACCATACTGTCCGTCCACTTACTGGCAATAGGCATATCGAGCTCCCACTACAGTTTACCACTAGGGTTAAACTAAACATGGAATGATCCTCATTACCAAAAACGCGCGCGCGTGTATGTGTATGTTTGTGTGTGAAGTTCCCTTTAAGAAACAGGGATACATAATATCTCATTCAGATTTTTCTTTATCCTGTTATACATGGAGATTATATACCAAGTTTTAAATTCTTTTTATGTACAAGAACCTTGTGGTGTGCTTAGCATAACAGTTTTCATCAAAAGAAATGGAATTGGTGACAAGTTCAAATCCTGGACAGAGCTGTTTGCTTTTCACTTTGTGCTAATGCCTTTGGGAAGGGTATGAATCTTAACTATGGGTAAATCATAGAGCAGACTGGGTTCTTAGCTTGGCAATCAGACTAGAAGGAAAACTCAAAATTTAAACCAGGTAAACTCCACTTAAAAATTGATCTAGTGTCACATCCTGCTCATGTAGAGGGTTTGGTAAATATATAGATGGGACCCTAACAAGTACGACCACTCTAGGTCAGAGTTAACCAGGGAATAATGGTAATGAAGGTGTACTCTACACTCTTCAAATCTATGGGTAAATAGTGCAGACTGAGCTCTGTAGCCCTGGTTAAGTAACCAATCTTGGAGAAGGAAAACTGAATTCAAACCAGTTTTACTCTACTTAAAAACTGATCTGGTTTCACATCCCACTCATTGTGGAGGGGTTGAAAGATTAGGAACATTCTAAGTAATGTAGGTGTTTAGTTCTTTATTAATCTAATCTTTTGTATTTAATCTGCTGTTTGAGAGATAAAATGATGAAAAAGAGGCAAGCAGATAACTGAGATTTTCCTTATCCTAATTGACCTTTTAGGAAACAAAAAGATTTCAAAATTTGCAATGAATATTCATGTTATATTTACAAAAGCAGTGGCAATATTCTATGTTATTTTGTCTCATAACAATGTTAAATAGATTGGCAAGCAATGTCCTTTATATTCTCAGATTTTTTTAAGTCTATATTAATTTGTGTTTGGGCAGAAGTGCTGTAAAAAGAACAAGTTTATTTTTTCATGACTATAAGGTTTCTATTTTTGTAAGATCAACTTAGAAAATCTGACTATGTGGTTTATACATAGTCTTATTTATAACAGACTCCATAAAAATTTAAACTGATCAATATTGTCTACTTACAGTAACAATTTATATACAAAAGAGAAATACAAGTGCCAGTGTGTGTTAATGTACTATGAAATTTATTAATCTGATTTTGATACTGAGTTCTGGTTTGTTATTTTGATATCATTGAGCATAAACAATTTCTTGAGTCCAGTTACAATTACATTCCAATGAGTTTACAAATCAATAAAATATGAAAATCAAAAGATGGAAAAGTTTATCCCAAAGTATAAAAATATTGAATTAGTAATTGGGTTCTGGTTTATGAACATAACTTTCAATTTCAGCATTAAAGTCTCAGATTGTTTGCAATTCTTAATGTCAGATGATTAAGATTTATCACCTTCAATGCACCAAAGAGAAAAGAAAATGTACTTAAATCCCTGTAAAATTTGAAAGAGGGATAATAGTTAAATACCATTGGCATAAAAATGGTCAGAACATCTTGACGTCAAATCAATATAGGCGCCTTATCAAATACAGTAATCTTAAAGCCTGTCTATTAGAGGACTCAAAATACAAGTAAAACTTGTGGAAATAAATTCTCACAGGGTTAAGAGGTATCAACATGCCAATACTTGTTTTTATCTTTAGAA
This sequence comes from Doryteuthis pealeii, assembly GCA_023376005.1. Lineage (NCBI taxonomy): Eukaryota > Metazoa > Mollusca > Cephalopoda > Myopsida > Loliginidae > Doryteuthis > Doryteuthis pealeii. The sequence goes on from CM042149.1 coordinate 31,085,019, forward strand.
CCATCAACCAATAACATAAGAAACCGTATGAGGGTAGGTAAAAATGAGGAAAATGAAACAAACAAATCAAGTTATAAATGATAAACATTAATTTCAAGAAAACTTGCAAATAAGTTTTCTGGTCATTGACTAAAATTTACAAATCCTAATCAGCCATTCACTGTCGGAAATTGTGTGTGTGTATATATATATATATATATATATATATATGCGTGTGTGTATGTGACAGAATTAACAAGAGTTTTTTTAAATCCCGATCCTTTGGTGAGAATTAATAAAATGTATAAAATAATCTTGTAATTTTCAACAATTTTACAATTCCTGCAGTTATTTCTGCATCAAATATGCAAGCCAATTAGCCTATGTTTATCTAACAAATTATATATCTTGCCTCATTTGGTTTCTGACAAATATCAATTCACCCACTCACATTTTCACCTTAAACTAGGCATCTTAAATCATTGAAAATATTACCAAGCTTTGGGGGCAGCAATGGATCAGGAAAAAAAAAGAAAAAAGAAGAAAAAAATTTTTTTTAAAGTAACTTCCTAAAAAGGAGAAGGCAACTCAAAATGCTCCAAGCACCGTACGAAGCATCTAATTCCACCAAGACAAATTGCTTTCTCAACAGAAAGCATGGTTTGAGGTTTGTTTTCTTTATATTTTACGAAAACTGTTCCCAATGAATAAGTATTCAGCCTTTTCCCTTTGATTAGAAAACAAAACATATGCACACCCATACAATATGAGCAATTATTGGTTTGAATTAGCTTATTTGTTTAATGGCATATTATGGCTATTTAAAGCCAAAATTCAATTAATTTATGTTTATAAAATGTTTGATTATAATCATAACTATATTTTCAATATTCCATTGCAATTATCTTTTTTAATTGTACACTTTTTGTCTATAATCATTTGTTTGCACAGTTATATGGTTTCAAGTATTCTTTTCTAATACTAATAATTTGCACAGTCTTAAGTAGTTCGAGCAATTATATAGTTTCAACTAATAATAATCCTTTGTGAACAATAATAGCTTCAAAAAACTGTTCAATTGGTGTTAATGGCATGTCAAACCATCAAGGATTATTTTATGCCTTGATGTTAGGAAATTCATTGTACACTTTTTTTTGTCTAGTTGTTTGAGAGTTTTTTGCACACAGTCATGATATCAAATATTCCTATCTAGTACAAATAATTACATGGCTTTAAGTAGTAATTTCTATTTGATAATAATCATTTGTTTGAACACAGTTATATGGTTTCAAATAACTAATAACAATCCTTAGTAAACAATAACTTCAAGTAACTATTCTTAATAATTTGCATCTATATTGTTTCACACATTCTGATCCAATAGTAATAATTTTCAAACAGATATATTTGACCCATAGGTACTACCATTCTGAATAAGAGTGGACCCGGATCTAATGGCAATGAAGGGGTACTCCACACTCCCCAGAACTGGAGCTTCACTAACAGATGCAGTTTAATGCCATAGCTAGGACACAATTTTTTGGGAAAAGAGTTTCTAAATATTGCAGGGAATTATTTCAAAAACAAGACTAAGCACAAAAACTAAAACATGAAGTGCAAATCGAGTAAAACCTTTAAGTTAGGAAATTGGTTGAATTGTTTCTATTTGACCCAATAAATTACTTAAAAACTTGGACCAAAACTTTTTAAATCAAAATAGCAATAAAATAATTCTACAGGTGTTAGATGACAGCTACCAAAAGAACAGTTGCTTTAAAATATTCAATGTCAAACATATTTCTGCATAAAAATGCTTTGAAGTCATTATTGTTTTAATTGTTTATACTAAATATATGAAATCCTATAAGAGCTAACTGAAAATTCACCCCTACAACCATTTTATCTCATGGATAAACAAGGGAAATAACTATGCATTATTTAACAACCAGAAACGCAATCTTTTAAAAATAGAACTAATTTCTTTAATTGGCACAACTAAGAGTCATTTTGACGAGGTCAAAAGGAGATAGAAACAATCTGTAGCAAACTTTATACCAACTATCAAAGTAAAGGTTTTATTGGTGTTTATGTCTAGACATGTGGAGGGAAAAAAAAAGACTTTACTACCAGGCAGAAACATTTGCTTTGTAACAAACATAACTGTTTTTAACATGTAAACCCATCTAGGGTTATAGGTCTGAAGGGTTAAGGAATCACATTAATTAAATGTTCATATTCACATCTCTTTATTTTTTGCAGTTATGATATCAAGTATTCCTATCTAGTACGAACAATTTGCAGGTCTCAAGTAACTATTTATATTTAATAATCATTTGTTTGCAGTTATATGGTTTCAAGCAACTAATGATAATTAGTAAACTAATATAGCTTAAGCAATCATTCTTAATACAAATACTTTAATTATATGGCATCAAGTATTCTTATCTAATACAAATAATTTGCACAGTTGTATGGTTTCAAGTAACTAATAATAATCTTTAGTAAACAAGTATGGCTTCAAGTAACTGTTCTTAATACAAATAATTCAGTTATATGGTAGCCAAGTATTCCTATCCAATACTGATAATTTGAACCAATGAGTACTGGCAATGAAGCGGTACTCCACAAACTCGAGAACTCCAAATGCATTTTAGCTTCATATCCAACCCTTTACCTTTGGAGGGAGGTTCTTACCCTCTGCCGATAGGGCGGTGTAACATACAAGAGCATTAACTGATGACTAAAAAGGATAGCGACATACATTGGAACTACAAAAGACAGACAACTTCATGTCTACTTAATTAGATTGTTGCTTTAAAATCTCAATTTTTACTAAACTTTTGAGAATTTAGTCAAAACAATTTTAAACAACGAGAGAATATGATCCAGAGTCTGCTTGAAATTAACTAAAAAGATTTCAATCTTTTTTATTCAAGTTTATTAATCGATACTTTTTAGGGTTTTACTTGTTTACAAAAAAGGGAATGAAGAAATTATCCTTACGACTTTTTGACCACTGATGTTCTTAACAATGAAAAGAGTTAGTAATAGTTGGAAGGAGAAAACTAGCACATTGTTAGTGGTTGAGTGAAAAATAATATCACCGTTAAGTCTCGTTGTACTCTGATAGCAAGTCAACAGCGTATGCGTGTGTGCACACACATACAGCAAGGAGGTGAAAAAAAGGCTGGGAGGGCAAGAAGAAGGTAAAGCCACGGCGGTTATTATTTACCCATTGGAAAAAGAGAAAGGAGGAGGGGGAGGAGGGCGAGTAAGACAAGCGTCAGTGTTAAGCCTTGTTAACCCTGTGGTGGGAGGGTAAGGCTCGCTTAGTCAGGGTTAGGGTGGTAGAACTACTACTACATCAATATGTAAATGAGCTGTCACAAGGTCTGATCTATAAATCAGCAAGCACAAGGTCAGGAGGAGGCCAGTTTGACTGACTGACTGGGCAGCAGCAGCAGCAACTACTGTAACTGTGAAATAGACAACTACCACCCACCCTGCTTCGTCGTTGTCGTCGTGTGGTTCAGTTCTTTGTCAAAAAAAAAAAAAAAAAGAGTTGCTATGACTTAACCACAGAGAAAAGAGAGGAAAGGGGACCGTATACAATGAATGAATTTTTCTTTTTTACCTGCAATTCAAATAAAAGCTGAAATATTACCTGGTCTTCCATTGAGAATCAAAACTACAGTGTAAATAAAAATAGATGCAAATTGTAAATTATCACTAATTAATTGTAACTTACTATCATAACCAGTCTTAAAATAATGATAGATATATAAATATAGAAAAAGAGCGCAGCTAATTTGATTTTAATGGTGACTGTTCACCTAGATTTACAAATCAAATAGATCGTGTCAATTGGTGTCACTAATCTTTATTAAAACAAACCCGTGTACTTATCTATTTGTGAATGCTTTATTCAACTATTTACTCATAGACCCCAAATGGCAGAAACAACTAAGCAATCTATGAATTAAATCTATAAATGACCATAGTTACAACTATGGAGTAGTAGTAGTAGTAGTAAAGGGCACATGGTTGACTGGTTACTATTAGAGCTAGAAATGTCCAACCAGTTTGGAATTGTTGTTTTGGACAGGACAACTTTAGTAGTTCACAATGGTGTTTTTACATTAGGCTAGTCAGCATGGTTGTTCAAAGTTGAAGGTTCATCAGCAAAAATTCAACCAGCTATAAGAGTTCAATTTAATCTAAATGGATTAAATTGCATAAATAGCCAATTCAATTTTTTTTTTTTTACTTGTCTTAAAAGGAAAAAGAGAAAAGAAAATGAAAGGTAATTTTTTAATAAGAAAAAAGATGACTACCTTTTATCACAATTATACATAACGTATGAAATAAAATGGACAATAAATCAAGACTAACATTAATGAGTTCAAAACAAAGCTTAAAAATTGATATTGCTTTTTAAGCTGTTAAATTTAAACGGTGTTAATTCCATATTTTCAAATGAAACTAAAAGTTAATTTTCAAAGTTTAAAAAAATAAACAAAAAAAAACAAGGATTTAAGTAACTTGTTGATGAATGTCAGCATTCAGTGTTTTTGTTAAAGATACTTCAGTTATTATATGAGAATACTAAACAATAGACACGAGCACAGAAAGAAGACTTGATAAAATAGCATCAAATAATTGAGATCTTAAATACAGAATATTTTGATAAAATTTCTATCTTTTTAATGTCACATTTACATTAATTGAATAAAATAGAACAATTTTCATATCGATCAAATTATGCCCTGCATTCCAACTTTAGACATCAAAAATTTTTTTTGAAGTTTTCAATATTCACTTTAAAAAGATAATTTTGCCGTTCCAGCTGATCATAGAGTGAAAATGAAAGAAAGTGAAAAGATAAACAAATGCTCATATCTCTTCAGAGAGCTTGAAAAGCTACAGAATGTAAAAGTAACAGTGATACCAATTGTAGTTGGAGCCATTGGAATGGTCCTCAAAGGGCTGGAAAAAAGAGTGAGGGAACTGAAGATCAAAGAAGGAATTGAGACCATCTAGACCACAGAATTTTTATGATCAGCAAGAATACTTAGAGTCCTGGAGACTTGCAGTCACTAAGACTTTGGTGAAAAATTGCCAGTTAAAACTGGTATGAAAAACTTTCAGAATAATAAAATAATTTTATAAAAAGATGAATTAAAAATAAATGATTATCCAAGAATTATTTTGGTCATTATTGAACAAACATTCCAGAATATTTAAGGCTAACTCAACTAAAACCAAGTTCTTGTATTGGCCAAGATTTATACAAATGGACCAAAGAATATTTAAGAAAATTAACTCTTTATAATCGCTAAAGAATTTACTTAGTGTCTATTCTAGGGACTGGCAAACTGAGCCTAAAATGCGTTTTTGACAAAATGACTTTAGTCCCCTACAAAAAATAATTTATCAAAAATCAGGGAATAATCGGATTTTAATGAAATTTTCAGTGTTTGTTTATCAATGAATGATCTTTATAATGCATTATTTATTTCATTTCAAAACTTTCTCATTTTTTTTCAGGTCGCTTAATTTTGACCCTTATGTTGGGGGCATAAAATGTTTTTCAAGTTGGTCATATATTGTACTAATTACAGTATAAATAAGGAGATAAAAGACCAAACTTATGAATAGAAACAAAAAATTTTTTTTACTTATGAGAAAATAAGTACCGAAATTCGAAAAATAAAATGTAAAAAAATAAATAATTTATTTTTTGGAGATTTCTTTTTTACTCATTTCAATAATTATTTAATTGGCTATTATTCTATAAAAGAATAAATTATACATCGATGTTTTTTCTGCTTAAAAAGGGGAGGGGGTACATTTTCAATCGAGTTTTTTCTTCAAAACGTATACTTTTTTCGGAAAAATAAGGTTTGCATTAAATAGATATTTATTTCTAGAATCTAAAAATATAACATTTTAAACTTAAAATCCGAAAATTTTTTATTTTAAATGAATTTTATATATTAATTTTTCATAGCAAAAATATTAAATTAAAGTTTTGAAATAAAATAACTAATGCATTATAAAATTCATTAATTGATAAATCAATACTGAAAATTTCATTAAAATCGGATAATTACCTGATTTTTGGTAAATTTTTTATTCCATCCCAAATGTTACGTTAAAATTGTAAACAAGCGCCTAAAACCATTGAAAAACAGCCAAAATGGCGGATCGCGTCGAAATTGACCAAAACAAATAGTTTTAAATCTTTTAAACATAAACTGCATATGTAATTATATTTTTCTTTTTTAATGATGGTTATTATGTTACTACTTATCGATTTAGACAAAGTTTAACCTTAAATAATAGATTTAATTATTCTTAATTCGCTTTTAAAACTCGTAGTATCCAATTTTTTTTGCCAGTCCCTAGTCTATTCATATGTTAAAAGTTTGTAACAAAAGCCAACAATTTTAAACTAACTTCCCCTCCATCCAAATTTGGTAAAAAATAAATAAATAAAAAAATACTACGAAATTGCTAATAGAATGCAACAACAGAAGAACCTTAAGTCCTTAGCAAAAAGAGAAAAAATTGAAACGCACACTTTAAAAATGTAGAATCAGTGCTGATGCCACGACTTTCATGTTACAACCTTTTGAATAGTATGAAATTCATATTTGCTTAACAGGTTGTTAAAACGTGAATATAAAAATATGAGCAGCAATTTCCAAGCCATTAAAAATAAAAAAAAAATTTAAAAAAGGCATTTTGTGGCCTGAAAGGTGGTGTACAGAGATGGGGAAAAAGTTAAACTATTTTGAAATGAAGAAAGACAAAAAAAAAAAAAAAAAAACACTATTTTGACAAATGTAATAAAAGTTGCCAAGGATTTAGTTCAGTGTGTGTGTGTGTAGAGAGAAAAATGGAAGTGAATCCGACAGTATGTAATATAGTAAACAATTTGAAAAAAAAAACAGGTTCAAATAAAATGAGTCATATTTATTTAGCCAACGATGCAGTGTTTCAATCTACTTAGTAGATCTTCTTCAGGGCTTCTTTTTAAATGAACTGACCAACAAAAAAATACCAGTCTCCTTATTCTGTGATAAATTTTACTTTTCCTTATATCAACAAAAGCCCTGAAGAAGATCTAAATACATTGAAACACTGCAACATTGGCTGAATAAATATCACTCATTTTATTCGAACCTGTGTTTTTTCAAATTTTTCACTATATTACACACATTATATATATCAAAAAGGTGACTCCCACTGTTCAAATAGCCATCAAAAGACGTTCAAGTGATAGACTGGTATCTTTTGATCCCTATTTGAACAGTGGGAATCATTAATCATCTTTTTGATTTGAGCAGGATTTTAACATTCCTTATCAAATTTTATAGATCAAACCTTGTTGACATTCTATGCTCCTCCCAAAGTCAGATGTGAACTCTTAAGATGAAAATCAAAGACTCCAACATTTCATGGGACTAAGTGTACAACTTTTGGATAATCCTCCAACAAGGTTTGAAAATAACAAGTCTTATTTATTCTTTTCAAGCTTTCTTTGAGCAGAACCAATTTCTCAAGTATTGAAAGTTTTCAGAATTGCTTAGATAGCAAATAAGCTCCACATGGCCAAAGCCATTGATGACTGAAACTAGATACATTTTTTTTTTTTTTTTTTTTTTTTTTTTTTTAAATCTCAGGCCAATTTTAGATTACATTTTGATATTCAATCATCAAAAAAAAGAAACAAATGCCCAGGTTAAGTCAATGACTAAGTATAAAAATCTATTTAAAAGAAACAAAACATCAAGACTTCAAGAAAAATAAAATTGGCTTGAACCAGTCAAATACCATGTGTAATTTGAAAAACAAAATCAAAGGCTTTCATAATACACTATTTTTACAAAATGCTATATTATCCCAATTTTGGAAAACAAAAGAATATGAATTCTAGCTACAATCAATATTTAGATACATTTGTCAAACAGAAACATGACTACCAAATGATATGTACATCAAAATTACTAAATTTTTAGAAACACACAAGTTACCAAGTCAAAATATTTACTCTGATGAACAATTAAAAGTCAATGATTTTCTAAAGAGATCATTAAATAAATAAAGAGATCATTAAATAATAAAGAGCTTCTAGTTATAATCAAAAAATCTTTTGCAGCAGTAAGTATTAAACTTGATATCTATTTTACTCCTACCTCAAACATGCAAATAACAAAAGAAATTTAAATGTCATAAAATGTAATTGAAAATAGCACTTACTGAAAAGATTAAGATTCTAAACTACGTACCACCATCAAGTGTAAAGAGTTTGGGTCTATGTGCTCATAGTAAGCAAAGCTAACATTTACTGTTTTCAATAGACAAAACAGATGTAATCATTTTGTTCCTAGGACATTATTAAAAAATTTCAAAGTATCTGTATAATGAAATGAAAAATGCATGAAAAAGTGTTCACAAATAATGAATATCAGTGGTTTATCAATGATTTTCTTAAAATTAAACAGCATGTATTTTGCTAGTCAAAATCCTTTGAACCACTACCAGAAAGTAGAAAGAACTTTATAGTCCCAATGATAATAGAAAAACATTAGAAATATCAAAATGATAGCCTTTATTTCTTCTTTACCTTACCGACCAAATTTTTTAAAAATAAAATCATCTCACGAATTATTTACTGATCATGGTTTATAAATGGAAACACCATTTTTATCATGTTGAAAATTTGAGATTAAACAAAAGAATTCAAAATATTTGATATAATAAAAATTGACAAAAATTGTTAATCTTTAAAAAAAAAATTTTTTTATTTTAATTATAAAAAATAAAAAAGATTCTATAATATACATTAATAAAAGAATTCTGTATCCAAAAAGTTAGGAAATATTGAATATTTCAAAAAGTGAACCAAGTTATCCTCTGATTACTTCATTAGTTTAAATAATGATGTTTTTATTGTTTTAATTGATGATCACTCATTAAATATCAATGATAGAGATTTTTACTATCTTAAATTGTAACAAGATATTTTTACCAAATTCATATCTTTGAGAAACAACTTTTTAAACTAATGTTTCATTTCCATCAGATAGTATTCAAAACAAAAAAGACTTCATAAAACTTGACTTATTTGGAAAGCATTGTTATTGAAAAGAATTGAATAAATCTCTTAAAAGTATAACAATTCCAATAACAAAGTATTAGAAGTAAACAAAATATAAATGAGGTTGGCTATCAAAAGAATAAATCCACATGAAAAACAGTCATGGAAGATTTCAAAAGAAACAAAAAAAAGGTAAATTTTACTAGAATTGGGGTTCAACATTGAACTTAATTTTCAAGATAAAACAAACTAAAACATTTCAGGCATAGCCACTGAAAGAAAATCACATACAAATATCTTAAAGTTAAAAACAATTTAGACATTTTAACAGAAAGAAAATGTACCATCTACTAGTAAGAACCTCTGAAAAGTTATACATTATTACAAACTATTTAGTAACTAAATATCTTAGTTCCGTTCAACTCCATTATACCATATTATTACAACATATTCCATTTAGCTATCGAATAAGCCACAGTCCCTGAATGTCGATAAACCTTCTTAAAGTATTCAATTATCGGACTTGTGTCAAAAAAGATTTATTTTACATCTCTTTACCATGCTTTACACAAAAAATTAAATCATTGATGATAATACTAAAATTTCCAAAGTTATGAGCTATTTTGGATACAAATGATCTGTTAAAGAAAATATTGCCATAATTATTTTAATTCTTTAAAACATCTACACTATGGCATCATGAGAACAAAGTTTTGAATAAATCTTGTTAGCAAAACTTATTCATTCTTAAAAATCTATAAAAACAAACCAAGAATCAACAGAAAAGCACTAAGCTAAAAGGAACTATCTTCGTAAGAAAATTAGAATTAGTGAAATATTGGACTGATGACAATCGCCATTTCTTTATGTTGAAATTTTTAGCAAATATAAAGGTAAACAAAATTACTAAAGCAAATTCACCTCCAATAAAGAAACAAAATTTCAAGTGTATCAGTAAAGGCCAGTCATTAAACTTTGTTTTATACTCTTGGTGTTCATATATAAAATGGACTTCATAGATTAGAAATATTTTATGTTCATGTATTTTTAAAACATATGAAAGATATGTTTTAAATATAAAAAAAAAAAAAAAGGGTCCTTTCAACAACAGACCAATATAATCACTAATAATTCTAATCCCTACATCTAAAAAATAGGTTATTTTAGTGTCCAAAATAAATTAGATAAATTTTGTAATACTCTTTATGAATAGGAGCTTTTTTTCTTTTTAATTATACATTCAATGTTAAAGTTATATAAAAGAAAGGAAAAATTTAAAAAGACCATTCTACCTGTGCAAAGACAATTTTTATTTACAAATCTATTAATAAATGATGGTTTAGTTAGTTCTGGAAAATTTTCAGAAGTTTATTCCCAGAAGAAATTTGCTTTCATAAACATTCTAAGACAATTTTAAATTCAAATAAATACTTGAGTAGAAGTTATCCACACACATATTTCAAAATTTTGAACTTGAAAATTTTTTTTTTTTAAATTTGAATATTTTTTAAATAAATTTTTAAAATTTAAAAAAAAATCATAGCTAGAGATTTCATTGTTAACCTTTTGATATCAAAACCTCCAAAAGTTCCCCAGGAAATATTTTAGGTTTTTCAATATTTACAAACTAGTTCAATAATCAGTTGTTTGAGGAATTTGTTTTATATATGGTCAGATCTTTATGAAAGAATTCATTTATTTAGAATAGCAATGAACAGATGTTTTGGAAAATCCTTTTTAAATATTGCAATTATTTAAATATATTTTTGAACTTTTAATTACAAGAAAATAGCATAAACTTAGTTTGTTTTTTTAATCCTTTTTGAGAACTTAAAACTGGTTATAGAAGGTTTTAATTTCAATATTGTTGTTGTAGGTATTGTGCAAAGGTATTTTGATTATGTCATAGCCATTAAAAATTCATTTTAAGCCATTATGAAACTATTTTTCATTAAATCATTTTCACTTGACTTTTTAATCACACCATTTATTGCATGACAATTGTAATTTTTTAAAAATACTATTGGGCTTCTCCTACATTGGATAATTCTTATATTTTTTGATTATTAAAACAATAAAAAAAAATAAGTAAATGCTTTCTTTGTAAGATTCGAACATTTAACAAATATTAAAAACTTTTTTTTTATTATTTGTTTAGTTTTTTGTTGTTTTAGATCCAGATCAATAATTTTCAGCAGATACATTTTTAAAAAGAAATTAAAGTGATCTAAATTATTTAGGGGGATTTCTCTAATATGTGTACATAATTTTCAATTCCATTTGATATTTATTAAGGTGTCTCAAATTCAAGATCTAAAACATCAACCAATTTTTGTAAAGTGATCTTTTCAGAAATTCAGAAATCAATATCAAATTTTATTGATTCTCAAATTGATTTTTCAAGTTCAGAAAATTCGTGACTGAAAAATGTTTGCAATATTTTTTTTGTACCTTTTTTAAGCAAATGTAAACAAACAGTCAATAACACCATTTTTATAAACAGAAACGGAAGAAATTAATTCTTGTATCGAATTCTTTTGATATAAACATGAAATTGTATTGAAGAATTTCTTGTGTCGGTGGATAGAAATTTCGCGACAAGTCAGTCATCATTGTGTGTGTGCGCGTGTTTTGTCAATACTTGATGAGGGTATTTGAGATTTTGCTAAAATTCTTAGCTTGATTAATATATATATACATTCTTAAAGCTTCCTAGTCTTTATATACAGCACACACCGTATTAATCAAGCTAAGAATTTTAGCAAAATCTCAAATACCATCATCAAGTATTGACAATTTTTTTTATCCATTAAAATTGTTTCAGAAGAAACTTACAATTATAAATGGACTTCGGTAACAATTTTTTCTTTTATTCACGTTATAATGTTTGAGATTGGAGACAATTTTTTTTTTTTTTTTTTTTTTCAAAATTTAAAGTTTTCTATTGACTTTTATATATAAGCAACCGTTTTGTTGGATTATCTAAAGAGTGTTTGAAGGGGAAAAAACCTTGGACTATTATTCTAAAAGGCGCGTCTAGTTGTGTACACTGTTTCTCATCCTACTTCTTGTCCCTATTGAGAAAAACTGGCCTAGTAATAATCGTCAACACCACCACCATTGCTCGAATGATGGTGGTGGTAGTTTTGCCTCTAAGAAGAAAAAGAAGAGAACAAGGAGAGAGAGAGAAAGGGAGAGAGAAGAGAGAGAGCCAATGTGCTGCTGGTCTCTTGCTAGTTTGTGAACAACTTGCCAAGTCAGCCTATTCATTCTTTCTATCTTTTCCTTCCCAAAGCCTGACTCGGTACTGCTGCTAAAAAGCCAGCCCAACTCAATCAGGCAGCAGGCCATGTGCCCCATCTCCCCTTCCAAAAGGAATAGAGAGAAGAAAAAAAGAAAAAAAGAAAAAAAAAGACCCTCCCATACATGCTAACAAGAGAGAAGGAGGCCTCACTTAGGCATACCATAAATGAGTTCAGAGGTTGGTCGGTTGTTGGAAGGGGGTGGGGGAGAAAGAGAGTAATGAATAAAGAGCATAAACACGTAGACACAATTGTGAGGAAACAAGAGATAAACAGTTTTGAAAAAAAGTTAAGTATCTTTAACAATTTTAGATCCTCAATAGTAAAAAAAAAAAAAATTAAAGAAAAACAGACTTTTTGTTTTAAGGGAGAGAAAAAAAAAAAGGAAAAGTTTTTGTTTTGTTTTCCGCCCGACCTATTTGTGTTAAAAGTTAGAAATTCAGTTACAGAACTGAAATGTATTTTTCATGTCAACGAATTTAAATTATTTAACAAAAATAAAATATAGGACTTTATTATTATTGAAAACGATAAAAAATCTGTTTAATGCAACTATATATAAAGTTTGTGTGTGTGCATACAAATAAAAATAAGACAAAAATACACACACATACACAATGGTAAGAAAAGTTTCCCTTTAAAACTGGGAAGGAAGAAGTTAATGTAAAAATATTCTCCTCTGGCCACTCAAAAAAAAAAAAAAAAATGAAGATAGCCTTGGGACATTTAACATAAACGTTTCAGTTTTCTGCTTGAAATAAATCTACACAGAAAATAAAAACTTTTTTTTAAATGTTAAAAAAAAAAAATAATGGCTGTAGATCCAAATATATTAGGAAAGGGTTTATCAAACCGTCCAAAGCGGCCATTTATAAAAGCCTAAATCAAAAAGAATTTAACAATTGTTTGTCAAGTTTGAGTAAATAAGATATATAGATTGATTGAAGACAGCGAATATTTTTATCTTAATTTGCATTTAACAAATTAAAACAGTGACTAATCACGACTTTAGACATATTTTCTTATATTAACTGAAAAAAAAGTTATAAAAAGACCTAACAATGGAGAGAGACTCATAAGAAGTGAAGGACTCAATCCCCAAATAATTTTATTGGAGTTTCAAAACTGTGCTTCATATTTACTTATTTCAATGCTCAACACTTTCTAATTATAAAAAAGTGTTGTTTTTTTTTTTAATTTGTACAATCAAATCGTGATGGAAAATTTCAAATATCATCTATTTTGTTAAAAGATTCTAGACATTCAATTTCAGTACATTTCAAGGGCAAATAAATGATAGTTTTTAAGGTTTAGTTGAGCTTTTTTTTATTATTTAAAATATTGTAAAAAAAGAAAAATAACATTTTTTGAGCAATCACCTAACAATAGTTAATTAACAGCATTTTTTTAGCACCCTCAAGTCTATGATTAAAACTAATTGAAAAAAAAGTATTTTGGAAGAGAGGGGGGTAGGAAAATGAGGGATTGGATTACTTACCAAACCTTTAAAAAAAAATTTTTTTTAAATGAATGATGAAAACAAACTAAATTATCAAATTAAACCTCTGAGACCAGTAAGAGCATGAATGGTAAAATACAATTCCTTCTGATATATTTCCTATGTGGTATGACAAATACACATTTCAGAACTTTAACCAAAACTTTACATTGAAGGAGGGGAAAATCCAGAGATTTCATTCAATTTTATATTAAATTACATAATTGACTACTTGTATCAACATGCAACATTATCACTGAAAATGTTTAAACAATAAAAAGCATTGTTTTGATGATATACTAATTCATAATGTTATAGTTGAACCGTATGCAAATCTTGTAATACATTTGCTTTTCTGATCAACTTGTAGAAGTTGATAAGTAAAATAGGATTTTTAAAAAATCAAAAGCTAACATGGAAGTGAAGGACAATTGCATCTCTTCAGATTAAATAGAAAAAAATCTAAAAACCAAGAAACCTTTCATCTTGGTCTATTTTCATTAAGCTTTACTACATTTCTAAGGTCATAAATCAGCATTTTTAAACAGAAATAAAAATTCAAAGTTTTCATTAAATGAAAATTAGCAATATTAGTGAAATCTTTTGAAAAATTTGAACTTGATGTCCTAAAATTTGAAGAAAAAAAAATTTAAGATTCATTTTAAGGACACTTAATTTCAGATGTTCCAATTTCGTATATATAAACAAGGTTTAGTAAAATTATCAAAATTTCATGAAAATTGCTTGCA
>CM042149.1:31099662-31171622 GCA_023376005.1 Doryteuthis pealeii
TAAGTTTTTTTGCAAATTCTGTTACGGTTTAGGGGTTAAGGTAAATTAAGTTTTTGTCGGTAAATGTTAATTATAATGACTTCTTATAAAAAATTTGCGAATTTAACCCCACAAATCTTGATTTTAAAACAAATAAGATTTTAATTTTTTCCCGAAGAGCAACAAGAGACAATTTATCTACTTACCAAATAAGTTGATTGATTCACTAATTTAAGATAGATAATTACCAAAAATCAAGGAGTTAGTCAGCAATGTATTCTTTTAGTTTGTTTTAGTTAAACGATGGGGGAGTCAACGTTTGCTCATTTTTGAATAAGATCCATCACATTTAAATTATATAACTACTTTTTTTTTTACGCCAACATGAAATATTTTAAAGTAAGTTTAATAATCATGTTAAATTTGACTCTATCAAAAATAATTAAAGTAATTAAAAAAAATCTATTTTAAAGCCTGATTTACGCCACTTTATTAAAAAAAAATTCTCTTTAGCTGGAGAAATGAAAGGGGGTGAATACACGGAGCCCCACGCCATCACCTACGGTATGTAGGTTAATGGTGGGTGCCTGAGTGCTGATTTTCAGTTATGACAGGCTGTAACAGGCTGTCGCTATACACTCTTCTAACTGACAAATAACAGGGTGGGAGGAGAGTTAACTTAACTGACATAGCGAGATGGGAAGAGCAACAGGTAATTCCAAGACAGGGATTGGTCGGTCGTTGACTTAATTGCTAATTACGCCTAATTAAAGCCACTTAAACTGAATTTTTTCATACACTTTGTATGCTAACACCAAGGAAATACTAAGTATAAATATTGTGTCGCATAACATAAATAGAAAAAATCCATTTAGCTGGAGAAGTTGATAACTCAGCTTTAGTATAATATAATATATATACTATATATAATATATGATCATATTATATATTGAATAATATAGTTGTGTGAGTGATATATTTAAGGAAAATTGACCTATCCGTGAATTTGGTCACGATTATTCTGATTTAACCCTGAAGATCCTTATGGTGAAACACGAGTAGGTTATCTCTGTACCATTTTATAATATATATATATATATAATATATATATATATATATATATATATTAATAAGATATACAGGGTGTTCGGGTAAATTGACATACTTTATATTGGGTATTTTTCTCCGTAAGGTTGGAAGGTATTGATGCACACTACGTTATCTTTAAAAAGCATTGGACCCTTCTTCATTCATATATGTGGATGACAGATAGAATGGATTACTGGAACCCACCTGAATCATGGAAGAGAATAACTTGTATCATGATGATCTGCTCCAAGCTATCAAAGAATATAAGGAGATCATGCTTCTGCCCAATGCTCCCTGAACACTGTAAGAACAATCAGCATGGACTGGAAGAATTGGGCAATGGATACTATGGGCTGTGGCAAGAAGAAAGCAACAAACAGAACGATCTGATTGCGTTCGTACAGCAGAAATTCCCTCGAAATCCTGCAGATAAAAATAAGTTTCCGTTTTAACGACGATTTGCAAGTTTAACCGATTTAAGATTGTTTTGAGATTAAAAAATGTACGAGATAAATAATACACACTCACAAACAAACCAATGCCTTTTTATTGTAACTAAGTTTTTGTCGGTAATGTTAATATATACTTATAAAAAATTATTATGTTTCCTACAGTTTTTAATAGAAAACAAATCAAGAGTTTATTAGAAAATAAGTTGTTTAGAATTAAATTGTCAGCTACGACATAATTTATTTACTAAAAGAATAGGTAAATGCCTCACGATTTAACTCTTATATTATTGAAAAGAAAGTTGGGAAAATCAGAATTACAATGTTAGAAATTATTTATAATAAATTTTAACTGAACGGTAATATCTGCTTTCTGGATATAAACGGGAGAATTATTTGTTTCCAAATAAATAATATAAATTTCTTCAAACACTGTTTGTTTGAGTTTTCTTTTACAGAGTATAAATATACATGCGTCACGGATTCGAACCTATTAACTTATGGACCCTTTTCTTTGATTAAATAAAATACGATTTTGCTGTACATTAAAGAAAAGTATTTATTTTACATTTTATAAATTTTTAAAAATCCCTGAAAAATAAAATAAAAATGTAGACAATAGGAACTTTTAATATAAAATTCTTTTGAAAATAATCTAACAATTAAAAAACAACAACAAAAAGAAAAAGATACATATTTTTTCTTATTTACGAGATTTATGGTACCACCAATTTGACCCTGTGCAATTTACCCCCCCCCTACATTTAAGACAATGAAACTTGCAGAAAAATTAATATTTTCTAGAAAATTTTTTTTCCTTCGAAAAAAACATTAAACAAACTCCTGATGATTTTTTTAAATTTTTTATCAGCTTACGAAAATAATGAAAATTATGATTGAAAAACAATGTTTTCATTTTTGCACTGTTAATCAACTGAAATTTAACGTAGCTAAAAACAAGTTACGATAAGAGGATTTTTTAAAAATTCTATGAAAAATCAATTAATGGTCCGATTTTCACGAAAATTTCCATAAATTTTTACCATTGGATGTAAATACATCTGAAATAGTTTTTTTTTCTAAAATATATTAGGGGAAATATTTTTTTACGAGGTCTATCCCCCCCCTATTTTATTTTATGAGATAAAAAAATGACGTGGAAAAAAATTTGGTTTTTTTTCTATAAAGATAAGAGGCTGAATAAACTATATTTGAAATTGTATAACGTACCGAACTATAGTTTTTTTAGGAAAAATTAATGAAATCGGAAATAAAAAGTGCAAAAAAATGTCATTATATTAATATTTGAAAACTTTTTTTTGCATGTAATTGGTATGTACTATATTCTATTAAATTCTCAAAAAAAAAAAAAATTTTTTTAAGAAATGAATTTTTACGAGATTTTCAATCTTTTGTGTGATTAAATTTTTTATTTTCTGCGTGAAATAAATAATTTTTTTTTTTTCTGCGAAAAAAATCGAATTTTTCACGGATATTTAAAAATATGAATTTTAGAATTCAGGTGAATTAAAAGTTGGTCCGATCCGTGCTCGATTAATATTTTAAAAAGAATTTGTAATTTTTATTGTTGAATAATAATGTGTGATTCTTAGAATATACGGAAGAGCAAAACTGACATATGACGAGACGCTTCTCGGTAACTAAAGTTTGTTTTTCTGTGCGTAAAAAAATTATTTTTATTTAACTTTTACGACAATTAGAATAAAAATATATATTGAATGATTTTGTTTTATCAGTTTTTCTCTTAGAAAAAATATTAAATTCATTTTTTTTCGATTTTAAGAAAAATTTCTGAAGATTTTTAACGTAATCAAAATTTTAAGTTTAAATATTTATTCAATTTTTATTCTAAAAGTTTATTAAAATTCCATCAAATAAAATGAAAAATATTTTTTTAAAAGTTAAATAAAATAATTTTTTACGCACAGAAAAACAAACTTTAGTTACCGAGAAGCGTCTCGTCATATGTCAGTTTTGCTCTTCCGTATATTCTAAGAATCACACATTATTATTCAACAATAAAAATTACAAATTCTTTTTAAAATATTAATCGAGCACGGATCGGACCAACTTTTAATTCACCTGAATTCTAAAATTCATATTTTTAAATATCCGTGAAAAATTCGATTTTTTTCCGCAGAAAAAAAAAATTTATTTATTTCACGCAGAAAATAAAAATATTTAATCACACAAAAGATTGAAAATCTCGTAAAAATTCATTTCTTAAAAAATTTTTTTTTTTTTTTTTTGAGAATTTAATAGAATATAGTACATACCAATTACATGCAAAAAAAGTTTTCAAATATTAATATAATGACATTTTTTTGCACTTTTTATTTCCGATTTCATTAATTTTTCCTAAAAAAACTATAGTTCGGTACGTTATACAATTTCATTGATATAGTTATTCAGCCTCTTATCTTTATAGAAAAAAAGTACCAAATTTTTTTCCACGTCATTTTTTTATCTCATAAAATAAAATAGGGGGGGATAGACCTCGTAAAAAAATATTTCCCCTAATATATTTTAGAAAAAAAACTATTTCAGATGTATTTACATCCAATGGTAAAAATTTATGGAAATTTTCGTGAAAATCGGACCATTAATTGATTTTTCATAGAATTTTTAAAAAATCCTCTTATCGTAACTTGTTTTAGCTACGTTAAATTTCAGTTGATTTAACAGTGCAAAAATGAAAACATTGTTTTTCAATCATAATTTTCATTATTTTCGTAAGCTGATAAAAAATTTAAAAAATCATCAGGAGTTTGTTTAATGTTTTTTTCTTTCGAAGGAAAAAAAAATTTCTAGAAAATATTAATTTTTCTGCAAGTTTCATTGTCTTAAATGTAGGGGGGTAAATTGCACAGGGTCAAATTGGTGGTACCTATAAATCTCGTAAATAAGAAAAATATGTATCTTTTTTTTTTGTTGTTGTTTTTTAATTGTTAGATTATTTTCAAAAGAATTTTATATTAAAAGTTCCTATTGTCTACATTTTTATTTTATTTTTCAGGATTTTTAAAAATTATAAAATGTAAATACTTTTCTTTAATGTACAGCAAAATCGTATTTATTTAATCAAAGAAAGGGTCCATAAGTTAATAGGTTCGAATCCGTGACGCATGTATATTTATACTCTGTAAAAGAAAACTCAAACAACAGTGTTTGAAGAAATTTATTATTTTATTTGGAAACAAATAATTCTCCCGTTTATATCCAGAAAGCAGATATTACCGTTCAGTTAAAATTTTATTATAAATAATTTCTAACATTGTAATTCTGATTTTCCCAACTTTCTTTTTCAATAATATTAAGAGTTAAATCGTGAGGCATTTACCTATTCTTTTAGTAAATAAATTATGTCGTAGCTGACAATTTAATTCTAAACAACTTATTTTCTAATAAACTCTTGATTTGTTTTTATTAAAAACTGTAGGAAACATAATAAATTTTTTAAAGTATATATTAACATTACCGACAAAAAACTTAGTTACAATAAAAAGGCATTGGTTTGTTTGTGTGTGTTATATTATTATCTCGTACATTTTTTAATCTCAAAACAATCTTAAATCGCTTAAACTTGCAAATCGTCGTTAAAACGGAAACTTATTAAGTTTTTTTGCAAATTCTGTTACGGTTTAGGGGTTAAGGTAATTAAGTTTTTGTCGGTAATGTTAATATATACTTCTTATAAAAAATTTGCGAACTTTAACCCACAAATCTTGATTTTAAAACAAAATAAGATTTTAATTTTTCCGAAGAGAGCAACAAAGACAATTTATCTACTTACCAAATAAGTTGATTGATTCACTAATTTAAGATAGATAAATTACCAAAAATCAAGGAGTTAGTCAGCAATGTATTCTTTTAGTTTGTTTTAGTTAAACGATGGGGGGAGTCAACGTTTGCTCATTTGAATAAGATCCCATCACATTTAAATATATAACTACTTTTTTTTTACCCAACATGAAATATTTTAAAGTAAGTTTAATAATCATGTTAAATTTGACTCTATAAATTAATAATTAAAGTAATTTAAAAAAAATCTATTTTAAAGCCTGATTTACGCCACTTTATTAAAAAAAAAATTCTCTTTAGCCTGGAGAAATGAAAGGGGGGTGAATACACGGAGGCCCCCACGCCATCACCTACGGTATGTAGGTAATGGGTGGGTGCCTGAGTGCTGATTTTTCAGTTATGACAGGCTGTAACAGGCTGTACGCTATTACACTCTTACTAACTGACAAATACAGGGTGGGAGGAGAGTTAACTTAACTGACATAGCGAGATGGGAAGAGCAACAGGTAATCTCCAAGACAGGGATTGGTCGGTCGTTGACTTAATTGCTAATTACGCCTAATTAAAGCCAATTAAACTGAATTTTTTCATACACTTTGTAGTGCTAACACCAAGGAATATCTAAGTATAAATATTGTGTCCATAACATAAAAAAAAAATCCTTTAGCTGGAGAAGGTTGATGAACTCAGCTTTAGATAATATAATATATATATATATATATATATATAATATATATATATATATATATATAAAGGAAAAGTTGACCTACCGGTGAATTTGGTCACGATTATTCAGTGGATTTAACCCTGAAGATCCTTATGGTGAAACTCGAGTAGGTTATCTCTTGTACCCATTTTAATTTAATATATATATATATATATATATATATATATATATATATATATAGATATACAGGGTGTTCGGGGTAAATTTGACATACTTATATTTGGGTATTTTTCTCCGTAGGTTGGAGGTATTGATGCACACTACGCATCATTTAAAAGCTTGGACCCTTCTTCATTCATATATGTGATGACAGATAGAATGGATGACTGGAACCCACCTGAATCATGGAAGAGAATAACTTGTATCATGATGATCTGCTCCAGCTATCAAAATAAGGAGATCATGCTTGCTGCCCAATGCTCCCTGAACACTGTAAGAACAATCAGGCATGGACTGGAGAATTGCAATGGATACTATGAGGCTGTGGCAAGAAGAAAGCAACATAACAGACGATCTGATTGCGTTCGTACAGCAGAATTCCTCGAAAATCTGCAGATAAAAGTGTTGGATGACCCTAGCATTGGAATTCGGGCTTTGTCACGTGAATTGAATATTTCAGCCTCTACCATGAAACTTGCACTCGATGAAGACCTTCGCTACTACTCATACAAGCGTCGCTGAGGTCAAGTGCTTCCAGAAAAGGTCCGGGAAAATCGTCTGACAAAGGCGAAGAAACTTCTGAGCAAAGTGAAATATCCTGCTGAACCACAAACGATCTGGTTCTTTTCGGATGAGAAAAACTTTTGCCAAGATCAAAATCACAACACGCAGAATAACAGGTGGCTTACATACAGTCCAAAGGACACTCCTCGTATCAGGCAGACTAAATTTCCCCAAAATTTGATGGTTTTGGATGTGTGTCCTCTGAGGGTGATGTGATGCCTCCGCATTTTTTCAGAGAGGGTATCAGGTTGAATTCAGATGCCTACGTGGATTTGCTAAACACTGTAGTCAAGCCCTGGATAACAAGGGTAGCCAATGGTACGCCATATGTATGACAGCAGGATGACAGGGAAAAGTAAAAAATGGTTGTCGGCGAATTTTTTCTACTACACCAGTCCCAATGTTTGGCCTCCGAACTCCCCAGATCTTAACCCCAGGGATTATTATGTATGGGGCACTGTTAAGAAAGTCACCAATCGCCGTGCCAGTACTAGAAAAGCCCAGTTAATCGACAGAATTAAGGTAGTTTTTGAGAACGTTCCCAGCGAAACTGTAACATCAGCTTGCTCCAGGTTCCGGAGCAGGATTGAGGCTGTGATTGACGCTAAATGCGGTTATTTTGAATAAGACTTGTTGACAAGTAATGTAATTTCCCTGCCTGTTGAATTTCTTTACAATCCATTAAATTTTGTAGTTACCAAGCAGTTTTTCTTTTTTCTTATGAAACTCTCAAATTTCTCCCGAACACCCTGCATATATATATATATATATATATATATATATATATATATAAACGTGTGTGTGAATATGCGTGTGTGTGTGTGATGCATACGTCTATACGATACATAAATGTATACTCATGACGCATATATATATATAAATATATGATATATATACAATCCACATGTGATATAGATGTTATACATCAACTTATATGATAAATATACATGATATATTTGTATTATACCTATATGATATATATTTAATGATTATATATAAATACATTTGTATATATGTGTTTGTTTACTACTACTCACGAAGACCAGAGATGTAGTCCAAACTCTTGTTGTCGTAAAATTAACTATACCGCAACATTAGTATGGTAGGGGGAAATGGATGTTTGAATGGGGGAGGGGTGGGGGTAGTAACGAACGGTGGCACAAACTCTGGTATCGTAGGGGTAGGTCTTCTTATGAGGAAGAGGAGCGACGCATATTTAGAGACAAGCCAAAAAAAATCCTCAAGTTGCAGTTAGGACTTGCCACACAAACAACGTACCCTCTCACATTTGTTCCCATATTTCACAATAAATCTGGCACAAGGCCGGTAAATTGTGTTGGCGCTCACATAGGTAGCTATCACTGTTTTTTAAAAAACTTATTTTAAGTAGAGCACTATTTAAAATTAGTAGGTGTTTGGTAAAAAGTTTAATTTACCTTCACTCTTTTTCTCTTCTTCTTCTTCTTCTTCTTCTTCTTCTTCTTCTTCTTCTTCTTCTTGTATTTGTTCTTCTATTTGTTGTTTCCCCTTCATTTTTTGTGTTCTTTCTTTATCATTTTTCCTTTTTCTTACCATCTCATTTTCTTTCATTCGTTCTTTTTCTTCGTTCTTTTCAACTTTTAAAAAATAAATTCTTCTTCTTCTTCTTCTATTTGTTCTTCTTTTTCTTGTTTCCCCTTCATTTTTTGTGTTCTTCTTTCTTTATCATTTTTCCTTTTTCTTACCATCTTCATTTTCTTTCATTCGTTCTTTTTCTTCGTTCTTTTCAACTTTTTAAAAATAAATTCTTCTCTCTTTTTCTTCTTCCTTCTTCTTCTCTTTGTTGTTGTTTCTGCTTCATTTTTTGTTTTATTCTTTCTTTATCATTTTTCCTTTTTCTTACCTTCTTCGTTTTCTTTCATCCGTTTATTTCGTTCTTTTCCGCTTTTTAATAAATTCTTCTCTCTTTTTCTTATTCTTTCTCCTTCTTTCTTGTTCTCTTTGTTATTGTTTTCCTTCTTTTTTTCTTCTTTCTTTATCATTTTTCCTTTTTCTTGCCTTCGTTTTCCTTCGTCCGTTTATTTCGTTATTTTGCATTTTTGATAAATTTTTATCTTTTTCTCCTTTCTTCTCTTTATTGTTTTTTTTCCTTCACTTTTTGTTTTTCTTCTTTCTTTATCATTTTCCTTTTTCTTACCTTCTTCGTTTTCCTTCATCCGTTTTTTTTGTTCTTTTCCACTTTTTAATAAATTCTTCCTTTTTCCTTCTTCTTTCTTCTTATTTCTATTCCTTTTTCTTCTTTTTCTTGTTTTTTGTTTCTTGTTTGTTTTTCTTCTTTTTTTATCATTTTTCTTCTTTCTTATATTCTTTGTTTTCCTTCATGCTTTCCTTCTTTCGTTCTTTTCCACCTTTTTAATAAATTTATCTCTTCTTTTCTTCCTTTTTTTTTTTTTTCGTTACTCGTTCCTATATTTAAAAAAAATATTTCCAGCTTGAAATACCTATCCCTTTTTCTTTCCTTTTTCTCTTTCACATTTTCTTCTTCACTTCGACATTCGTTTTTATTTCTTCTCACTTTTTTTTAGTTTTAATTTTCATTCCGTTTGGCGTTTATTCTTTCATGTTTTTTCCCTTTTCTTCTTTCTTTTCTCTTTTCTCTTTTTCTTCCCCTTTTTTATTTTCTACTTTCTAAATTTACGATTTCTTTCTTTTTGTTCGTCTCTCGTTCTTTTCTCACCGTTTTTTTTCCTTCCTTTTATTTTATTCACCTTTTCCTTTTCGCATTTCAATTTCAGTCTGTATTATTTTCTTCCTTCCTTCTTCTGACTTAATTCTTTCAAAATTTGCGCTTCCTTTATTTCTTCCAATTCTTTTCTTCTTTCTTTTTCTTCTTCTTTTTATTTTCTTCTCCTTATCTTTTTTTCTTTCTTTCTTTCTTTTTCTTTCTTAGTTACGTTTTCAAACTATATTTTTCTTTTCTTTCTTCTTCTTATCTCATTCTTTATAAATGTACCCCATTCTTTATAAATGTACACTTTCTTCTTCTTCTTCTTCTTCTTCTTCTTCTTCTTCTTCTTCTTCTTCTTCTTCGTGTCGTGAGCATGATGTTAAACTGCATCTTATGATGAAGTTCCGATTATAGAACTCTGAGGAATGTGGAGTACCCCTTCATCACCATTACTCCCAGGTCAAGCCTAGCCCAGAATGGTAGTACCTGTTAGGACCCCAACTATGCGTTAAATAGGTCATATATATATATATATATATATATATATATATATATTTAAATGTGTTAAAAATTGAGTTAAAAAAATTGAATACCTCCCAAGAATGAGTTAAACAAAATGTCTTCGGCATAAAATAACCCAAGGGTTGACATGCCGTAAATCTCAACCCACCAACCAGCCAACCAACCTTCATTTTTCTTTCTTTCTATCTTCATCTCGTATTCAAGTCTTTATTCTTCACTGTTATTCAAACTGATCTTTTTTTCCTTAGTTCGTCTCATATTCTTTTTTTCTTTTTCCCTTCCTTCCTTATTCCTTCAATTCCTTCCGTCTTTACTTCCTTTTTCATCTTTCTCTTTATATTGACCCCTTCCTTTTCCCCTTCCCCTCCTCCCCCTTCCTTCCTTTCACTCCAAGGCATGCAACTATTCCCCCTCCCTTCCCTCTCTCTTCCTTTTCCTCCTCCTCCTCTCCCCATTCGTCTTGTCCCATCTGATGCCCTGGGTCAACCAACAAGACCCAAACTCGAGCAACCGCGTTTATTCAAAACAATTTCTTGTCTACTGAATAAAATGAAAAAAAAAAAGTTACCAACCTAACATAGTAGCAACTACTTACCACTTTTGAAGTCAAACGTTACAAGACTGATCGCATCGTAGAAAGGGGTTGGCTACATTATTCTTCACCGCCTACACACGCCTTCACAATTTAAAACAGTATCACAAACTAATATATATATATATTATTAACAGCCCGGCCTTCGGGGCCCGGTGTGCTTCGGCCACTGGACCGGTCGTGTTGAATTAATAACGTCGATCCCAGGGGGCTATCCCCCCAGGCAATACCTGTCCCCTTGAGGGCAGGGCTGGGTTTATTGCCCAGCGCCTGAGGCGCCCCCTTGAGGGGGAATGTCGAAGGGATCAACGCAATTTTTGTTCTTTCCCACCCATGAGATTTGGCTTGTGGGTGGGCCCACGTTAAAATGAGGCCTTGTGCCCAGCCCATACAAGTGGGGTATGAGGCAAATACCACAAACTAATATATAATATATATATATATATATATATATATATATATATATATATATATATATATCAAGGTTTGGATTCAGAGTCTTCCTTCTCCTAGAGTGGTTATTTAGCCAAGGTTAAAGAGCCCAGCCTGTCATACTATTTACCCATAGCTAGGGCGATTATTTAGATGCATGCCTTTCCCACGGGTATTAGCGCAATGGGAAATGCAAACAGCCTCGTCCAGGATTTGAACTCGGACCGATTTCCTACGAATCTAACCATTACATTACACCCTTCCAACACAACTACTATTTATACTTGCAGATAGGTCTCACCAGCGGATAGGTCGTACCCCTAATTTATAGTGGGTATTTGCAGACACACAGATAGGTCGCAGTATAATCTAGCTAGTTATACATCCTATTCTATCATAAAACCTATCAAATATTCACCTTTGTTTCAAGACTTTGCTTATAAATATTTGATCTAGAACACTTTGCAGACCATATGACCTTTAGGCACCCCTTTTGCGATCTCGATTTTTCCATCTATACCGTCAAAATCCGGTTAATTGTTAACAGACGATTTTTAGAGATTTTTAAATTATAAAACTAACCCCTAACCCTAACATTAATCCCTAACTGGATTTTGACGGTGTAAATGAGAAAAGTGTCCCCACAAATCGAGATCGCAAAAGGGGTGCCTAAAGGTCATATGGTCCCACTTTGCTATAGACTGAGTTGCATAATGCAAATATATAGAAATAAGGGTTGCGTTTCTTAGTACTATAATTGTAAATGAGCCTAACAGTCAACAGCATAAAGTCTGTTTAAAGAAATGAACCAGTAGGAATCTTTGATATACGACTGTGAGTCAAAAGTAATGCCATTTTGTTTAGGACAGGTATAATTACTAACACAAGAACATGTATCATACATCAAAATGAAGCTGGTCCTCTGTGGATCACATCCCTACTCCTCCACACAGTCACCGTTTCTTTCTTGTTTGCCTCTCAAGCCCTCTTTGCTTCATTCTTTTCAATAAAAACATTATTCCAGTGCCGAGGAAGTGAAATCTGTAGCGAAGAAGTGGCTCAAAGAACAATCCACAGAATTTTACGGGGCAGATACATGTTCTCATTCGAATGTGGTATATTGCTATTGAGAGAAACGATGACTGTAGAGAAGTAGGGATGTGATCCACAGAGGACCAGCTTCAGTTTGATGTATGATACAGGTTCCTGGTAATTATACCTGTCCTAAACAAAATGGCATTGATTTTTGACTCATCCTCGTATATATATATATATATATAAGGTATCCAAAACTTGGTAGTAAGGGATGATTCTATATGTGATTTCTAAGATATACTGTATTATTATTGTATGATCCAGTATGTATAAATACACTGAATCTAGAAATCACTAAAGAGAGCTCAATGTATAATAAACTTTTTAGAATATATACAGAGCAATATTTATCATAGAAAGGAAGGAAAAACTCAACACCGTAATTCCATAATAAATTTCTCCCATCTAATGAGACTGGATTTTTTAAATCAACTTAGATTTATATAGGCCCTTTTTTGATCGAAATAAATTTATTATGGAATTACGGTGTTGAGTTTTTGCTTCCTTTCTATGATATCTATCTATCTATCTATATCTATATATATATATATATATATATATATATATATATTTATTATATTATTATTATTATTATTATTATTATTATTATACGTTTTGTCTAGTATATATATATATATATATATATATATATTGTGTATACGAAAGGCTTCGAAAGCTTTCAAATGCATATTGTACGGATTTCGCGTCATTGCGATCGTTGATCGTTACAACTTATTGATGGATCAAAATTAAAGTGATGCTGTTGTTACATTTATGTCGAATGGATAGGTCGCACTCCGGATTTTGACAGGATTTTTGGTGGAAAACAAGTATGACCTAACCGCAAATATAAACGGTATATCGAATTTTATTATCGTGGTTAGCGAACTAGATTAGCAGACTATTGATAATGAGTTCGATTCTGACTGGGCGCCGCATACCTCTGGCTTTGTACCACATCTAAACTAAGCTTAATAAATAACTATTCTGCGTGAATAGGTGTGCTGTAACGGTTATTGTCGCAGGAAATAGACACGGTGAGACAAGTTCAAATCCTGGACTAAGCTGTTCACATTTCACATAGAGCTAATGCAGTTGGGAAAGGGATGCATCCAACTATCCCTACTCTAGAGTAAATAGTAGGGCAGACTGGGCTCTTTTATCTTTGTTAGGCAACCGGTCTTGGCGAAGGAAAACTCTGAATTAAAACCTGTTAAACTCTGCTTAAGAAACTGACTCCGTGTTACATCCTACTCCTGTGGAGGGGTTGGTAAATATGTATTCTGCGTGAATGAACGCAATGGGTTTTATATCGCTAATTTCCAGTTGCAACGAGTTTCACCTGCCTCGCATCCTCTTCTGTTCCATCAAACTGATATTTCCTTAGCTTAGTAATACCCCGTTTCCCCGAAAATAAGATCTACCAGCAAAATAAGACGTAGCGTATTTTTTCAGGATGATTTTAATATAAGCCTTCCCCTTAAAATAAGCCCTAGTTGAGAGCAATAACATTCCAGAGGATGATGATATGATTATTTTTGAATGAATTGTCGTTAATGAGTTTTTAAATAAAAGAACATGTTAATGGTAAATAAATGTAGATCGTTTTTCGTAATTTCTGTTTATTTAGAATTTTAAAAATTTTCTACTTCGTAATGTGCTTATTCGATATATGAAAAATAAGACATGCCCTGAAAATAAACCCTAGTGTTATATTTCGGAGTGAAAATTGATTTTAAGCCATGTCTTATTTTCGAGGAAACACGGTAGGATGTGATACAAAGTCGCAAGTATGGGGCATCCAGCGAGGATCGAAACTACTATTCACTAGCAATGGATCTGCGGAACTAGATTGCAAACCATTACACCACGATGCGGACACCTTTAGTATGGTACAAATTTAACTAGGCGTTTCAAATAAAATTGGAGTAAAGGGTTGTACGCTAACCTGCAAAATAGTCTACGTCAGTGTTTCTCAAACTTTAGGAAGTTGCGGACCGGTTGGCATTTTTGGACCATATGACCTTTAGGCACCCATTTTTGATCTCGATTAAGAAAGGACATGTTTTTCATTTACATCGTCAATATCCGGTTGTTTTAACAGACGATCTTTTAGATTTTTAAAAAATTAAAAAACTAACCCCTAAACCTAACCCCTAACCCCTAACAAACAACCAAATATTGACGGTGTAAATGAAAAACATGTCCTTTCTTAATCGATATCAAAAAGGGGTGCCTAAAGGTCATATGGTCCGCATTTTTTAGATTATACGATCACCAAACTTTTTTCACTTTGGGCCGGATAATTGAAAAAATAACGATCGCGGGCCACATTATTATTGTGTTTAATACTTGATAGCCAGAACGAAAGCTCTGAGAAAAAGATATAAAACAAAATTTATTTTTCCATGTTATATTCATGGATGAGTGGCGTAAGATGCACAAAACCAAATTTAACTAACATATTTATTTTCAAAACATTATCAAAGAACGCAACATTAGCAGAAAGGTTTAGTGAGATTTGTGAAACTGAAGTTTGCCTTTCAAGATATCGTCAATATTTGGTTTGGAATTGTTACATCTAATCAAGAGAATTTCTTTCAAATGTTTATCGGTCAATTTTGTTCGATGGGTTGATTCCGTAGTCAAGTCCATGAAGATTTGGTAAGATTAACATGATTTAAATTTAAATGGTACCAGAACGTCTCGCGTTCCGTATGTTTTAACAAACAAATTCAAATACCGTCGACGGTCCTGATAAAATGCCGGACCCCGCTCGCGAGCCGTAGTTTGGTGACCCCTGTTTTAGATCGATGGAAGGACAGGTGTATAAAATTAAAGATTGTGTTAAACTTCGAATAAAAAGTATCAATGCCGACATGTTAAAATTAGCTTCATTTAATACAGAAATCTATCATCAATATAAGTTACCCCCTCCCAGTGTAGAGTCAATGGGAACAGTGAGACTACTTCTTATTTGTCAATAAGAGAGTAACGGTTCTTAAATGTCCAAATTATTCCTGTACTTCATTAACATATTTGTCTAACCCATAGATTGGACCCTAACACTCTGGGTTAGGGTGGATCCAGGAGCATGGTAACAAAGTGGTAACTCTATCTTCCTCTAAGTCCCAGAAATGCCGCCTCACCACCGGATGTAATTCTGTGTTATACACCGGACGCACTAATACAATTAGTGGAAGATTCTTTATATTATATAATTTAGATTAAGAATGTATTAATTTTCCACGCAGAAAAAATCTGTCTTTTGGTATTTTCTATAATCCGTCTATGGCCTAGTTGCAAGATTCCCGGATTAATGATCTTCTCATACCTTAAGAAAATTAATTCATTTATCAACCAATCATTTACTACAAGCGTCTTTTTAGAATTATATATATATATATATATATATATATATATATATAATAAGGTGTGTCCAAAAAGTATCGAGATTTTTTGTACTTTTTGACACACTTGTATTTTGAAAAAAATAACGTTCTATTCATTGTTCATTTCTGTCTTGTTGAATACGGCTTTAATCTCGATACTTTTATATTATATATATATATATATATATTATATATATATATATATATATATTTCCGCTGTCGTTTATCGCACCAGAAAAAATTTACACACACACACACACAACCACATACCTAAAAAAATGCACAATGTTTCCTTTCAATACACACACTTACAGCGCCACATACTCACGCCATAAAATAGAATATTTGATGTCATATTTCAAAACCGTCTCCTTTTTCAAACTTAAATTTTTTTTAAACAGACTGAATGACAAGGATTACCACTTGCTTTTCTCATTATTCTGTGATAAATAATTTCTTATCTTATGCCCTGAAGATGATCTAATTAATAGATCGAAACACTGCAGCGTCGGCCAATAAACTCACCACTTAACCCATTTAAACCTGTGTTTTTGACTTTCTTTCCGATTGGTTTATTTATTTATTTAACGGCATATCAATATCATCATCACGTATATGAATGAAGAAGGTTCCAAGATTTTAAATGATGCGTAGTGTGCATCAATACCTCCAATCTATAGAGAAAAATAACCAAATATCAATATGTCAAATTTATCCCGAACTCCCTATGTATATATATATATATATATATAGGTTATTTCTTTGTTGAGTAACATATTACAAGGTGACCCAGAAAAAACAGAACTCACAAATTTTGTAATAAAACTGTTAATTTAAAAAAAAAAATTAAAAGTTTAAACGGGGTTAGGGTTGGGGATTAGGGTTGGTTTAAATAAATAATTTATCAGTCAAGAATGGTTCCCCTTTGATCATGTTAGTCAACTAGAAAATGACCTTAATTTTTCCAAGTGTTTATGTTTATAATTATTAATCTACAAACGTAACTTTCAAAATAAAACAGAAAAAAGGAAATATAGGGTGAACCCCCCCCAAAAAAAAATAGAACCCAACCCTAAACCACAACCCTAACCCTAACCCCGTTTAAACTTCAAAAAAATTAAAATTAAAATTAACAGTTTAATTACAAAATTTATGGGTTCTGTTTTTTCTGGGTCACACTGTAATATCATGTTACTCAACTAGGATATAACCACATATATATATATATATATATATATAATATATATATATATATATATATATAGCATATTTTAATTAACATCTTATCAATAAATTGGTAGAAATATCATTTGTTTGCAAACTACAATACTATATCAAGTATTTCATTAATTCTATAATATCAAGTATTCATATCTAATACAAAAGAATTTTCACACAGTTGTATTATTTAAAGCATTCCTATCTAATACTAATAATTTGTACACAATAACTATTCCTATTTAATGATAATCCATTGTTTCACACAATTATATGGGTTCAAATATTCCTATCTCACACCAATGATTTGCAAGAAATTATTAAGGTTTCAAGTTATTAATAATAATGAACAATTACTAGCGAAACCTGTGGATATACCACAGTATGATAATTTTATTGTTTCAACATTTGATATGTTTACTTAACAGATATTGCTAAATAGTTCTATATGTAAAAAGTATAATAATCTCTCTCTCTCTCTCTCTCTCTCTCTCTCTCATTTCTTTCTTTCTTTTCATATTTGATTGAAATAGATTAACGTTATCGCCACCCCCCCTCTTTTTTTCCTTTTTTATTGTATTTTTTCTGTGTAGCATGTCCTTTTTCTTCCCTTTCTTTCTGTATAATAAACACGGAATAGTCCATTATTTAGCTGATGTGACGACACTTATAAGAAATAAGAATTCGGCGGATAAGCAACACCAAATAATCAGGATTCACATTGTTGCATCTCATCTTGGATGATTTGGGCGGTCTCATTTTTAACGAGAGGGTGTTGCAAGGTGATTGCGGTCGTACAATTAAGGAACACGAGTATTAATAAATAGATGTTATCTATGCAGAGTTACTTTCAAAATGAAAATATTTGTAACATGAGATTTTGAAAATGAGATGCATGTTAGGCATAAATAAAAGGAAGATTTTAACACAAAGTGATTTTATGAACATCAGTGACCATCTTAAAAACCATATGTTACAATTCGAGTTGCCATTTTAGGCCTGTAGTTGAATGCAGTTTCACAGTCGATATTACTTGTGGCATAAAGTTTGAATCTTCCTTGAAGTATCAGTTTTAATCCTTGTCTGTTGATCCTTCCTTGAAGTAGAAAGATATAGTATCAGTGTTAATCCTTGTCTGTTGATCCTTCCTTGAAGTAGAAAGATGTAGTATCAGTGTTAATCCTTGTCTTTTTATCCTTCCTTGAAGTAGAAAGATGTAGTATCAGTTTAATCCTTGTCTGTTTATCCTTCCTTGAAGTAGAAAGATGTAGTGTTACGTAGTAATATGGTCACGGTACCACAAACGTTATATGTAGTATAGCGCTTGTCAACGTGCCTCCAAATTCACGGCACTAAAAAGGTATTTGTTACGCGGCGGTCGTCTTGTCGATAAAAAAATGTACAACGCGTGAGATATATCGTCACAAGGGCTTAGCTTTTATTTTCGGGCTCCTGTCGTGGCTCTGTTCGGAGAGGAGGAAAGGCAGAGAGAAAGAGAGAGAGGACACTGTTAAATTACTGTAATCCCACACTAGGGACAGAGGCCCGTCCGTACTCTACACTGCCGGAAAGCAAAAAAAGAGCGATCTTGTTCTTCGTCGTTCCTCGTCACCACGTGACTTCCGGTCCCGGTCAACACCCGAAACTTCCAGTTGGCTTCCAGTTCTCCGTCCGGGGGTCATACCTCAGTCAAATTCCCGGCAACCCGTTGTGTGTCCATTACTCCTTTTTTTTAACCTTTACTTTCTCTTATTTCTTCTTCCTCTCTTTCTATAGCAGTCCGCCCAAAACTCCGGACCTTCATAATCACGTTACACTAGTATCAGTGTTAATCCTTGTCTGTTGATCCCTTCATTGAAGCAGTCCATCAAGGAAGTAATTCATCAACGCTTGGTTGGGCGTTTTTCATTTCTAACTAAATCACGTGACGCGCGACCGCCTCTGGGGTCTGGGAGCTATAACCGTCCTGGTAGTTTTCCATTCCCTGATCTGAAAACCAATGGCCTCTTAGAATTCTCGCTACATAGTCCTGTCACCAACCCATGACACCACATAATATCTAAAACTGGTGCTGAAGTGAAATGGTCGTGGGGTCTGAATAGATAAGAAAGACGAGTTGACAAAGTTCAAATCTTGTCTGGTCGGCTAAATATAATAAGATGGGATTTATTTGGCACCCCACTCTGAAAACAATAATTCACGAGAGTTGTCGAAATTATCATACTCCATCAATCATCTAAGTCAGGAGGCACCAAACTACTGCCTGCGGACCAGATCCGACCCACGGATGCATTTTATCAGGCCCGCCAACGGTACTTGAATTTATAATGTTTTTGATAATGTTTAAAAAAATGTTGGTTGAATTTGTTTTTGTGCATCTTACGCTACTCATCCATGAATATAACATGGAAAGCTAAATTTTGTTTTACATTTTTTTCTCAGAGCGTTCGTTCTGGCTAGCAAGTATTGAACACAATAATAATGTGGCCCTTGCTCGTTATTTTTTCAATTATCACCAAATTCTTTTCACGGTGGGCTCACCGTGAAAAGAATTTGGTGATCCCTGATGTAAGTGGACTTAAGAGCTGGTCTGGTGTGCAGCTTAGACAAACGGGGTCGCTATTCTGAGAACCCCAATAAAAGAAGCTGTGCCCCCTTTTTTTCTTCTTTTGCTGGGGCCAGGCGCGCGAAAAGTCGTAGTGTGGACTAAGAGAAAAAAATCACTCAAAGATCTGAGAGGAGTTGAACAAAAGAAAGACTCACGAATCAATCCTCGAATATTATATCCGTCTTTGTGTTTTCCTTCGTCATCATTACCACCGACGTAGCAGTCGTCGATGACAATGTCACAAATATTAACTCATTCAGTTGCTCACTTTGTACTTATATTCAATATTTGGCCAATATGTTGTGAGATAACACTGCACCCCCACCCCACTGTTAGATGTATCAATGGAATCTGGTAGCGCAATTTCATTGAGCCCAAGTATCAGCAGGTGCAACATGTGTATTGCGTAGTGACCAGGAAGTGACTCCGATTGTTTTTGGATGAAGGGCGAGGAAGTGCTGGTGTCAGTCGAACAATACCTGTTGAGTTTTACAATAGGGCAAACAAAATATTGCCGACACCCGAAAGTGAACGGGCGTAAATATGACCCTCACGTGCTGGGAACAGAGAAGGAACCGTAGACCGGCAAGATCAAGCGACCGGACGCAGGATGGTACGAAACTCAATGATAGACAAACATGTTCTGCTCGTGAGTCTGGGTGAACTGGAAATCAGAAGAAGAATCAAGACAATTCAAACTACAGCATTGTAAAGATAGGCTAAAAGTACTCCGAAGACCCTGGAGACATGAGGAGACTTGCTGTCACTCAGCCTCTAGCGAACCACCGGCTAAGGCAACCACAATGTGAAACATGCCAAACACCTTTGTTAAACACTTATTCATGGAATGCAGGTTTTTTGCTCACATCAGAAACTGTTATTTTAATGCAAACAATATGAAAGATCTATTTGAAAATGTCAACATGGAGGACATTCTGTCCTTTTTTAGGGAAATAAAATTATACCATAGAATATAGACATGAACTTAATCAATACCATACAACATGATACCCAATGGTGCTAACATATTGTTAAAACCAATTACTAAAATGTATAAATATAAATACACAACATATATTAATTCCTAACCGTTATAGGCATGCCATAACCCCAGAAGGGTTGATATGCCGTTAAAATCAATCAACCCTCCAACGGAGTGAAATAATGATAATAAAATAACATATAGAATATAAAATTTCATTTTATAGACAAAAGCGATCGAGAAATTGAGATTACCCGAATGGAATTTAGGCTGTCTGGATAGATGTACTTTATGGGTAAGGCAAAAACAAACATGGTGTTGATAGGATTAGTTATTTTTGGTCCTTAACTATGTTAGATAAAAAATTCGGAAGTTAATTCAAGGTCTTTGTAAACGGCTTGCTGCCTGGGCTGTTTACAGTCTGTTAGGTCCCAAACAGATGTTTTAAGTATGGCATTCTCTTGAATGTTTTCTTATTTAATCCATAAATAATATGATAAAGTCTGTTATGTTTTTGACACCAGCTTTCACTGGAGTCTGAGTGACTTCAAATCTCCAGGACTCTTCTGAGTATTCTAGCCGATCTTAACAACGTTGTGGTCTGTATGGTCCCGATTCTTTCTTTGATTTCCAATTCTTCCAGTCTTCTTTCTAAGTCCTTTGGTACCATTCAAGCGCACCAATTATAATTCGTATAATCGTCAACTTCATGTTCCACAACTTTGTTCAACTCACTGGCAAGATCTAAGTAGTTGCTTATCTTTTCATTTTTTTCATTTTATTGTCACTCGGTGGTTTATTGGAACAGCAAAATCTACTTGATGACAAGTTCTATTCTTCTTGTTAATTAATACTAGGTCTAGTCTCCTTGGTGATTAGGTGATCCGTCAGTATCTCAAAATCAGATAAATTTATGGGTCGCATTTTCTCGGACGGATTCTGCTTTGATTTGTTTGTATGGTCAAATTTTAATCTCTTGCACAATTCCCAGTGGATCACATTTCCTAGCCAGTCGTGCCTAGTCTTGTACTCCTTTTGAGCCAGTTTGCTATATTCGATTATTATTATTATTATTGTCATTATCACTCCTTTTGAGTTTTTCACATCAGCTTTAGCTGATGGTATTTCACTGGAATCTGAGTGGCAACAAGTCTCCTCGGGTCTCCAGGACTCTCCTGGGTATTCTAGCCGATTGCAGCAATGTAGTAGTCTGGATGGTTTCAATTCTGTCTTTGATTTCCAGATTCTCCAATCTTTTTTCCAATCTTTTTGGGACCGTTCCAAGTGCACCAACTACAATTGGTATCACTTTGACCTTCATATTCCATAACTTTTTCAGTTCTCTGGCAAGGTCCAAGTATTTGCCCATCTTTTCGATTTCCTTCACCTTCACCCTGTAGTCTGCTGGAACCGCAAAATCCACCAGTTTACAAGTTCTTTCTTTTTTGTTAATTAACACTAGGTCTGGTCTTCTTGCTGGGATAAGGTGATCCGTCTTTATTTCGAAGTCCCAGAGAGTTTTATGCGTTTCATTCTCAAAAACAGATTCTGGTTTATGCATATACCATTTTGTTGTATGGTCAAAATTTAATTTTTTGCATAATTTCCAGTGGATCACCTTCCCAACCAGGTCGTGCCTAGTTTTGTATTCCCGTTGTGCTATTTTGCTACATTCGATTATTATTATTATTATTATTATTATTATTATTATTATTATTATAAGCGTTATTGGATTTCACTATCACAGAAGGCGCTGTAACTTCAGGGGTACAATAATTATATAGTCTCCCGAGACTGCAATGCCAATATGATAAACCTTATGTAGTATGGACTGCATGTTTCAAGAGACCCCCCCTCTAAAAAGGGGTGTTCTGGTTATGACACTAAACTGTATTTGATGGTGAGGTTCTCCCCAAATCTCCAGAAATTGAAGCTTGCCACTAGATGCAGTTTAAAAACATGCCCAGGGCACTAAAACCCTAGGTTGGTTGGTTGGTTAGATTTTACGGCATGTCAACCCTTTGGGTTATTTTATACCGAAGACGTTTTGTTTTATTCATTCTTGATGGTTAGTCAATTTTTTAAAACTCAGTTTTTTAGATACTTTATTTAAACAATTTTTTTTACTTAACCCACTGATGGGACTACAACTCCGGGTAAGAGTGGACCTGGGAATAATAGTTATGAATAGGTGCTCCACACTACCCAGAGCTCCAGATTTGGAACTTCACCAGCCTTCTAGCACATATATGATAAAAAAAAGAATTGGAGGTTTGCCATAAGGGTAATAGAGTCGTGCATATACGTGCTAGGGCGTGACGCGACCAGACGGTTGTTCGGAGGGGGCCTCTCCGACCACCCGCCTAGCCCAAGTAAGAGCCAAAGTGTAGTGTTGCAAGTTATAGACTGCTCAGTCGCCAGGATTCCATCATTGAGCATCATGCGTCGCTACACACGGACAAGTGGTCCCATTGAAAAGGATTTTATCCTTGTGTAGAGGTGCATTGGTGTATTCTATCGCTTTGTCCAGATTTTGAGCTCGTCTCACAGGGTCCATTTTCTATGACGGTAACCATCACACTACGCACATCTCCGTGCATTCATATGAAATACATGAACCGCCACTCTACTACATGTCAATTTTCTTGAAGAGGTATTCATAGAAAATACATGAAACCCGCACTTTCCCCCCCCCCCCACCAAGTAGACCCCCTTCCGGTCGGGGTAGCACGCACCGGCCCTGATTGTAAGTCACTGTTAATTAATAACTTACTCGTAATCAGGTTGTACTGTTGGGTGGCTGACTGATACGCTGACTGTATCCCCTGCAGAGGACTAAGCCCCCCCCCCCGCTCCCCCCAAAAAAGGCTAATGGGTATGAAACTAAACGGCATCTAGTACTAAGCTTCTTGTTCTGGAGGTGTGGGGAATGTGGAATACCCCATTATCGCCATTTCTCCCAGGTCCACCCTGACCCGCAGTTGAAGTACCTGTTGTGGGGGCATGTGGCATAATGGTCAGACTCGTCGACCTAAGTTCAAATCCTAGACAAGGCTGTTTGCATTTCACATAGCGCTAATATCCCTAGAAAAGGTATGAATCCATATATTCTCCCTCCAACTATGGGTAAAATAGTAGGGAAGACTGGGCTCTTTAACCCTGGATAGGTAACCGGTCTAGGAGAAAGAAAAATCTGAATTTGAAAAACCTGAGGACAGTCGTTGAATGGGTTTGTAGCATTCCTTGTGCACCAATTCTTTCCTATCGAAATGCGGATGGTCCAGCACAAACCTTCATCACTATAAACAAAACACCGTGTAGGTTGTTCACTGGATGAACCCTCATGCGTCGAATTCAGTACCTGTTAGGGTCCCATCAATGGGTTTAATAGATCAAAAACTTGTTTTAAAAAATTGAGTTTGAAAGAAAAATTGGATAAAACAAAATATCTTTGGCATAAAATAAACCAACAAGGGTTGACATGCCGTACAACCCAACCAACCAACTACTTTTAATTAAAAAATAAAAAATAAGGGAAAAAAACTTTTAATGACTTTTTAAATTTTCTAGTTTGCTTTTAGCGGGAAATCAGAGGAGAGCAAATTTGATTGGTCTTTCAGCAAAGTTATCGAAGACCGCATTTGATGGTTCTGAAGGCCGCATGTTCCCCACCCATGAAATAGAACCTCAAATCTAACAATGTACAGTCGATTGCTCTATCTTTCTGCTGAGTATATATATATATAAAGCATATTGTAGGGGTTGGACGGTGGTAGTGGTATGGGGAGTTTCAGCTCTGTTTCGACTGGAAACTGCCCGTATGTGTGAGTGTTGTTGTTGTACAGCCTATTTTTCCTGCCGGCGCCTTATGTTTCGATAATATAGCCTCGATTACCGCTCGTGAATGGGATGGTGGTATCCCCTAGGGAGGGATGAGTTAGGGACAGTATTAATCCTTACCCGTTCCAACCCGATTGTATTGAGGCGGGACTGTCTGTTAAATACCAAAATCCTTTCTCCCTCGCTTTTTGTTTTGTTTTTTGTTTTGTTTTGTTTTTTGTTCTAAATCCGGTCAGTTAAAAACCGTATTTTCTGATGACTCCCCAAGTAGACGGGCGATGCTGAGTCAGTGAGTCGGACAAAATGATGAATCTTAAAAACAGAGCAGGGAACCCACGAACACCATTGTTACAGTGGTCCATGATGATTTTGATACTTCGGCAGAATACACGCCAAGGAATCACATGATTCCAGGTTCGATACCGGTCCCCGCCAACTAAACGTATGAGTAGCACACCTTGGGTAATCTGATCTGTGCGGGGAGCTGGCGGTTGGCGTGGTGCACCACCTCAAACGCAAAAACACACTCCCGGGCCTAGCGCTACCGAAAAAGGGATAGACTTCCTCGCTGTCCGGCTGATACCGACATTAGGCCACTCCGCCGACTTTGCTTATTTTTTGAAAGCTTCAAGACTAGTTATCTCCATAATTTCCAAAATCTGGATGGTTAAAAAAGAAAAAAGAAAAAAAAGAAAAAAAAGATAGACTTTCTTTCGGTGCGAATGCAGACCCCACAAATTATCCCTTATTTACAGCTTGTACTGGAAATTGATTTATTCTATAAGTTAATACATTTCACTGATAATCTTTAAAAAATCTCACTATACTGTGGTGTTTTTTCTTCTTTTTTTAATTTTTAAACTGAGTTACGGTTATATTACTAAAATTCTCGTCTATGAGACGAGAATTTAGTAATATAGAAAAAAATGGATTATGAATAATCGAACAAAAAAGGGTTAAGTTGTGGCGATTTCAAAATTTACAGATTTGAATTTAACTATTTTCAATTTATTAATTAGATTAAATTAAATACTTAACCTTGCGCATTTGTTTAGAGTTAGGGGCACTGTATTCGATATCCGTAATTTGAATGTAAAAAATTTTAATGTACAATGTAAGAATGGTGGACCCAAATAGAATACACCTGACTTTGTATAGATTTCTTTTAAATATTGATTTTATTAATTCATTTTATTTTTAGAACAAAATAGACGGTACTAATGCTGAATAGCGCGCAAGAGATAATATTATTAGATTATGTATAAAAAGCATTACATTTCAAGGAAATACCCAAAACCTTTAAAACGTTTGGGTTAGGATAAGGGTTAGGGTTAGGGTTAGGTTACTTCGGGAGTTTCCCACATCTAATGTTATTTATACGTAAAATGTGATTCTAGTGATATTATCTCTTGCGTGCTATTGTGCATTTGTACAAAAAATATATGAACATTTAAGAAGCTAGGTAAGACCATTTTTTTTTTAAAAATCTAATTTTTTAAAACTAATAAGAAATTGATTCTTTTTTTTTTTCGCTCCATTCTGGACAACTATCCGTACATTGTTCGAATTTAAATTTAATTATTCGCACCGTAATTAAAACTAAATTTTATGAACGTATTTTAGGGTAAATTTTAAGAGTTTTTCTTCTTCTTCTTTTTGATCTACCAAAAGACAATGTAAAAACAAATTCTTTATTTTGGTATAATGACACCACACCTATAGAACTCTTGTAGATTTTATTTAGCGACTTGTTGCGTTTAAATAAATTTTTCGAACCAAATTCTAAACGTACACGGTTTGCTTTTCAAGAAAATAGAAGCTGTGTGGATTAAAAATGGTGTACTTGAGCTCGGCACCCAACATATCGGCGCTTGTCTGTGTCTTCAGCAAAGCACTCCATCCTCACAAGAGATTCTTTATGTTTATCTCTTCTTTCTTTCTTTCTTTCTTTCTTTCTTTCTTTCTTTTTTCTTCTTTAAAAAAATTCTATACTGCTACTCCCTTTCTATTCTCGCCTACTACTATTCCCTTTCTTCACTCCTCCTACTCTTTATACATCATTACGATGATGATACTCCTTCGCTTCTCCTTTTTTATCGCTTTATCTCTCACCATCACTCTCAACATCTCCCCCAATCCCCACAAGCTCTTGCGTGTTAACTTAGGTTAGAACAGAAGACTGGGGGTCAGCAAACCTGAGGTTCCATCCCAAGTACCAGGTAAATATCAATATAGAAAAGAATAAATAGGATCCAAGGCATCCCTCTTCCCAGCGGTCAGTCTAGCCTTAGGTCAATACTAGTTATAATCTATCAGTAAAAGCATAAGATATATATTTGGTTCTGTCGGGTTGGCGAGGCTCCTTAGCACGATTTTTGAACCACGTAGAAAAACGACCCTTTCCTCTAAACGGTCAGTCTATTCAATTCTCCGATCCACACGCAAGTGATGCAAATAACCGCAACTTATGCCTTTCCCCTCACTATATCACTCTTACCCTTTCTTTTCCTCTTTCTCTACGCTCGCAAATTCAACACCCTCTCTTTCTTTTATTCTTTCTATATATTTTTTCCATCTCATCCCCCCCGCCTCTGTCTGATTCGTTAACCGTTCTCTCTACTCTTACCTCACACTACTCCCTCTTCCCTTGTCCACCCGTTCCCATCCCTCTTCTTCATCTTCTCCTCACACTCATCCTCTCTTAGGAGAGAGTCTCGCTTCACCCTCTCTACACCTTTGCCTCATCCTTCTCCTCATCTCTGCAGTTCGACTTCACCCTTCCCTTCTCTTACCACGGCTACATAGCCTCTCCTCTCACTTCTCCTCATTACTCCCTGTCGCTGTCTCCTGTATCTCATTCTCCCCCTCTCTCTCTCTAATTATTTATTAACCGTTCTTTCTGTATATGTGTATGTGTGTCTGTGGTTTTTATACGCTAGATTTTTTTCTTCTTCTTCAGTACTACAAGTAGACATTATCTATCTATCTAATCTATCTATCTATCTATCTATGTGTGTTCGTTGTATGGTTTAGTGACTAGAGCTGCCGTTTACGTAGTACGTAACCTATGCGAATCCTTTTTCAACGCCTACTGTCAGGGTTCAATATCCATTCAAAGCTCTCTCTCTCTCTCTCTCTCTCTCTCTCTCTCTCTATATATATATATATATATATATATATATATATATATATATATAATTTTCATACATGTATGCTTAAAGATAGGTTATACATAAGTTATTCTCCCTTTCAACAAAGAAGAATACATTCGTGTACTTGTAAAATACATGTTACCCAAGATGTATAAATTTCTCCACATACGTAGTACGAGTATTGTTTTTCTATTCGTGAATCTAATACACAATTCTTTCAGTATTTCTGACGATATATATATATATATATATATATATATATAATGTGTGTGTGTGTGTAATGAGAGAGAGAGAGAGAGAGAGAGAGAGAGAGAGACGCGTACATATTAAAAGCAAGTGGTTTAGTAAATTTTAGATATGCTGTAACAACAGTCATTTAACTGGTAACTTGTCATAGAGTACTAGTTAGTCTAGTCTCTGGAAAAAATCAATTTCCAAATGTAAGTGTGTTCGATTTTTAGGTTTCCATTCTTATGACCTTGTGCCAAATCTAAGTTACCCTAACTATTTTTTACAGGGCGGCGTCTCGCGTGATGCAGTTGTTAGCGAACACAGCTAGCAGGCCATAGCCAGCGAGTTCAATTCTCACTGTGTGCCTCATACCACTGGCCTTCTGCTACAACTAAGCCTATCTTAGTAAATAAATGAATACCTATATTCCAGAGGCGAATATGAGTGTCTGGTTCATCTCGTTGGCTCAGGTACCGTGTAAGCGAGTTCCATCCTCACTGTGTCCCGATCTAGTTACCTATGTCAAAGTTGACCATAGACAGCGAGTTCAATTCTCACTGTGTACCTCATACCACTGGCATTGTGTTACAACTAAGCCTATCTTAGTAAATAAATGAATACCTATATTCCAGAGGTGAATATGGGTTTCTCGTTTTGTCAGGATGCCGTGTTATCGGGTTCGATACGCACTGTGTCCACTTCTAGTTACCTATCTCAAACCAAGTAAACCTGGGCGCCTACTGTGGAGTAGAATTATTGTTTTTCTCTATTTACTGTAGACAGAAATGTTTCTAGTGATTTAAAAATGTGTAGTTGTTTACAAAAAGGTTGGAATATATCAGGATGAGTTGATTGATCGATTTTAACGGCATGTCTGTCGATCTGGGGTTATTTTATGCTTAGAGATTACGGAATCATATTCATTGTATTCATATTTACCTATTTTGCGTAGTTTCTTATTTATCTTCGTTTTTTCTTTCTTTTTTTGTACTTGGTCTTAACGAATACGTATAAATTATAAACAGATCTATTAGGTTGTTACAAAAATAATGGCCGATTTCAAATACATACATTTATTGTTGAAACATTAACAGTAGAAATGTTAAAATTAGTCCCAATACGATCCTTGGGCAGCTATGCATCTCTGCCATCGATCTACGAGGTTATTTATTCCGCGTTGGTAAAAATTTATTGGCTGTGATGCAACAAAATCTTTATATGATGATTCCACCTCTTCTTTAGATCGAAAAGTTTTACCATTTAAAAATGTGCTTAAGTGCCTAAAAAAATGATAATAAGTAGTTGAAAGATCGGGAGAATATGGAGGATGTGGTAAGGTCTCGTATCCCAAGTCTGTCAGTTTCTGTACAGTCAATCTTGCAACATATGTCCGCGCGTTATCGTGGAGG
The DNA here is from genome assembly GCA_023376005.1 of Doryteuthis pealeii. NCBI lineage: Eukaryota > Metazoa > Mollusca > Cephalopoda > Myopsida > Loliginidae > Doryteuthis > Doryteuthis pealeii. The sequence continues at coordinate 31,128,632 of CM042149.1, forward strand.
AGAATTGGACCACGTCGATTCACTAATACAGGTCTTCTTTTTTGCAAGCAAGCGTGCATATCAGCGAGTTGATTGCAGTAAATCTCTGCAGTAATGGTCTGATTGGTTTTCAAAAAGTCGTAGTGAATAACACCTATTGCAGACCACTAGACGGTCACCATAATCTTTTGCTGATGCAACTTTGGCTTTGGGAAGTGTTTGAGGGATTCATCACGATCAAGCCATTGACCTGATCGTTTACGGTTGTCATAAAGGATCCACCTTTCATCACAAGTGACTATTCGGTCAAGAAAGGAGTCATTTGTGTTACGTAAAAAGAGCATTGAGCACACTTCAAACCGCATAAGTTTCTGGTGCTCATTGAGCTCATGAGGAACCCATTTATCGAGCTTTTTCACCTTTCCAATACTCTGTAAATGACGCGAAACTGTTGCACTGCTGACACCATTGTCGTGGATTTTGCCTGCAATTGTTCATTGACAAGACTGCATGTCCGTCCTCTACCTTCTTCATCTTCAAGACTCTCATCTCCACTGCGGAATTTCTGGAACCACCTTCGTACTGTCCGATCACTTGTGGGTTCACCTCCCCATGCTTTGTTGATATTGGCAGCAGTTTCGGAGGCATTGTGCCCAAGCTTGAACTCATGCAACATAAGAAGGCGAAGGTAATGTTTAGGCATGTTCATCTTTGAAGGCTCCTATTTTTCAAAAATACTTTCTATCTGAAAATAAATTAAATTTTATTTTTGAGCACATATAACTTATTATATATGCAAAATTTCACCTGAAATAAACAATAAATGCTATGTTAAAATGACATTTCAAAACCGAGCACTTCAACCTAATATTTGACCCATAGATGGGACTCCTCCTGCTCAGAGTGGACCTGGGAATAATGGCAATGAAGGGGTACCTCACACTCCACAGATATACAGAACTGGAGCCTCACTATCAGATGCAGTTTAGTGTCATACTCAGGACACCCCCTTTTTGGTAGTTGTGGAGGGGGTCTTATCTTTGTTCAGGGGATACAGTCAGAGTATTCTACGCCCCACCGATAGATCGGTACTATGCAGTATTGTTTAACAAAAAGTCAGGCAAACTATTACAACTTAAATGAGTTCGATTCTAACTGAGTGCCCCATATTTCTCGTCTTGTGCAATAGTAAGTTCAGATTCGTTAGTATTTTATTTACTAATAAATATAATATATATATTTAGTCATACGCAGACAGTCCTGTTTCGACGTATCACGACCCCACAGTATACACACACACACACACACACACACACACACACACACACATATATATATATATATATATATATATATATATATGTGTGTGTGTGTGTGTGTGTGTGTGTGTGTGTTTAAGAAAGTCAAGCACCCCATCTTGAAACGGCCTCTATGTAATCGGCACATGACGGATGGCATGGACACATTTCCACATTTAAGACTGACCATATATGTGACCTGTGTGGCAGGGCCTGCCTGTCGAGGGCTAGGTCTCTCAGTCTCGTACAGTCGCATGCGAGAGGAAGCCGACAAAGTGGTTCATGTGTGACGGGGAACATAAAAAAAAATTGGACCAGTGGGCCCTCTGCGTACTCACAACCGACCTATTGTAGAAATGGCCTTCTCCTGTGAAGAAGTGGCAATCACCATATATATATATATATGTGTGTGTGTGTGTGTGTGTGGTCTGCCTCGTCGCTGAGGTGTACGGTTTGTATTCGAACCCAGGAAAGAAAACCCATGATTTTAAATACTGATTTTCTAGAGAGGTAGACACTCCCCACCATCCTGAAGACTAGTGTAGCACAGACGTTCTACCCCATTTGGTCTTGTATGGTACTAAGCTAAGTACAAACTTTGGTACATGTATTCTCATGTGTCTGTGTGTACGCGCGTGTGTGTGTGTTTAGTTTTGTATTATTTTTAACTTGAATCGTTGTTTTAACTATGACTGTTTTTTTTCGTATTATTTCGATATGTATTTAAATCCTCTTTGTTACGATTTTTGTGGCCATCCTAAGGCGTCAAGCAAGAGCACTGTCCAGCGAAGATCCTTTGTTTTAAGCAGAGCGCAATCCTTAGTGAAGAATCCTTTGGTTGTTCCTTGGTGCTCCTCAGTGTTGCAGGTCTGTTCGTCAATTAGTGCAAATGGACGTCTGTCAATATCAGCGATTAAATAGTTAACCAACCCCGTATTTAGGCTGTTGATTGGCTTAGGTATAAACCACGTGACTTCGCTTAGTCTATAAATCTAAGTGGTGGATTGTAGCACGGGTTATATATAAATATACGATACTTTCCGAAAATCGTTTGATTTTGGTTTAATTGATTAATCCCTTAATCTGTAAAAATCAATAACCAAATTGGGCGTGTTTCTTAGTTACAAAGAAACATAGGTGTATGCAAGATTTCAAATCTGAGTAACCTCCAGTTTCGGAGTTATACATCGACACGTACATACCAAACTTCCTTTCATATATATAGATTCCAACACTCGTTAAAAAAGTAAGCGCGTTTATCGTAACGGTTATCGTCGTAGAAAATGGATACGGTGACCCGAGTTCAAATCTTAGTTGTCCTGGCTATGACACTAAACTGTATTTGATGGTGATGGTCTAGTTCTAGAGAGATCTGGGGAGTGTTGCCATTACTCCCAACACAACTCTGACTCGAAGTGGTAGTTGAATTCAGATTTTATTTTCTCCTAGACTGGTTGCCTGACAAAAGTTAAAGAGGCCAGTCTGCCCTATTATTTACCCATAGTTGGAAGGAGAATAACTGGATGCATATCTTTCCCAATGGTATTAGCGCTATGTGAAATGCAAACAGCCTTGAATTTAATATATGTGCGCAGTTTCAATCATTCTTATACAATACGAATAATTTTTAAACAAATTTATTTGATCCTTAGATGGGATCCTAAGAGATACTACCACTCCGGGTCAGAGTTAATCTTGGGGCAAAGGCAATACAGAGGTGTCTCCACATAGCCCAGAGCTCTGGAATGGGAGCTGGGTGTAGTTCAGTGTCTTACTCAGAAGTGGGTCTTAGATTGCTTACTTAGTTACTTGTTTGTTTTACGGCATATCAACCCTTTTCGGGTCATTCAATGCCGAACAAAGTCATTTTAATATCAGGTTGCTTACAATACCTTATGTTGCTTGAATAGTCACCCATGTAAATATTGAACAGGCTCATCGCTGCTTAACTTCGGTGATCTAGCTGGAACCGGTGCTTTCAGCGTGACTTGACCGAAAGACCCTCCCCCATGAATTTGTTAATTAGAAGAGACATTTTTAGACTTTACCTGGTTTTCAGCTGATTCACCCAAATGTAGGCGTTCATTCTGGAACTAATACGATCTTTGAATCACACCTGTTCAGGTAACAGAGAATTGACGGTGGGGGTGTTGGCTCGGATGCGGTGGCGGGCGAGACGAGCACTGATTTTTGTCTGGCACGAGCAAAGGGCTCGCTTTACTATTAATTGCGTTGGATATTATGTTTTACGGCATATCAACCCTTTTCGGGTCATTCAATGCCAAACGAAGTAATTTTAATATCAGGTTGCGGTAATCCTTAACTTGTTCCTCGTAAATTCCTACTATAAAATAAATTGAACCCTCATTTAATGCCCGTGTTTTTGCAATAAATGTTTTATTTTTATTGCACCCGTTATTTTAAATTTTTAGAATATATACATTGAAGTGAATATCAAAATAAATAAATAAAATATATTTAGTATTGTAAAATAACGGGTGCAAGAAAAATAAAACATTACAAAAACACGGACATAAAATGAGGGTTCAATTTATTTTATGGTAGGAATTTACGAGGAACAAGTTAAGGATTACCAAGGTTGCTTACAATACCTTATGTACCCATGTAAGTATTGAACAGGCTCATCGTTGCTTAACTTCGGTGATCTAGCGGGAACCGGTTCTTTCAGCGTGACATGTCCGAAAGTATAGATCTTAGTAAAAATATATACCGAAATAAAGTTTCGTCTCGTTTTTTTTTTTATAATTAAAAAAAAAAGAACGTTATTTGATTCTTTCTATTCTCTTTCGAGTATTAATATATAGACTAGAAGCGACTACCCGGCGTTACCTGGGTAGAGGGATATAATAAAAAGCTAGTCTCGCAGATCCATTGATTGTTTTGGTCTTACATAATTGATTTGTTTTAATCACGAACTCAACCAATGATTTTCCATTCTCTTACTATTCAAATCCTAATTTTTAAATATCTCCCCAGATATAAATAAAATCTTCACTGTTTTTGCACAAAAAGTAAGCTCTGGTGATAGTGAATGTGTATATATGTTTACTCTGTGGTTATATTTTTTTATTTTCGTAGTTTCCTCCGGACATACATACACACAACTGCCCTTTATATATGAATAGATTACTAAAAGGATGACCCTTTTAGCAATCTATATATTGATACTCGTGTTCCTTAATTGTACAACCATTATAATCTTGTAACACCCTCTGGTTAAAAATCAGACCGTCCAAATCGTCCAAGATGAAATGCAAAAATGTAAATCATGATTATGTGGTGTTGCTAATCCGCCGAATTCATATTTCTCATCAGTTCCGTCACCTCAGTTAAATAATGGACCATTTCGTTTTTTATAAAGAAAGAGAAGAAAAAGGACACGCTACACAGAAAATATATAATAAGAAAAAGAAAGAAAGAGTAGGGGAAAGATAGAGAGAGGGGGTGAGCGCACAGAAAAAAATAGTGTGTGTGTATTTGTTGTGTGTGTGTGTGTGTGTGTGAGAGAGAGAGAGAGAGAGAGAGAGGAGGAGGAGGGGGGGTAAATTATTTTACTTTTTACGTATTGAACTATATTGCAATGGCTCTTAAGTAAACATATCAAACTTTGTAATGATTAAATTCCTTCCTTTTAGAAGTCCGTCACAGACGACGATGACGTCATTCATGTCATTCATCAGTTGTGGATCCTCTGGTGGCTAATTAATCCAATTCTGGACTTGCAGATGTGGTCACACACATTACAAGGAGGATTTTCATCTACATTCTGTGATGCATGACGCCGAAGACGCCACTGGCTCTGCAGCCCTATTGATCTCGATATTAAGCCGCTCAGCTCCTGTGCGGTGCGTGTCTCGCCAACCCTGTCTGTTGGAGGCCAGATATTCCAGGCTTGAAGGTGAAATGGCCCATTTCTTCAGAGTCGTTTTCATATGGTCTTTGAACCGCTTTCAGTTCAAAGTTCGGTATAGTTCGCCACGGTTTGGATGTGACGCAAAGTCGCAAGTATGGAGCATCCAGCGAGGATCGAACTCGCTTTTTAATAATAATGAATCTGCGAGACTAGTTTGATAACCATTACATCTCAATGGGGAGCCTACATGTGTACACTGTAGGCATTTACCCAACCCGTTCGCCACGTGTAGAATGTTATTTAAGGTCGCAAGTATGGGGCTTAAGCGAGGATTGAACTCAGTTTTCAGTAGCAATGGATCTTCAAGACTAGCTTGCTAACCATTACACCACGATAGGATGCATACATGCAGATATTGTAGGTATTTACCCAACCCGTTCGCTGCGAGTACACAAATATGTGTCGCAAGTGTGGAGCATCCATTTTCAGTAGCAACTAAGAGTCTGTTTACCAAACGTATGTCAACGGTTCTGAGAATGTGTTCTTTTTTTTTTTCATTTGATTTTAATTCGTAGGCGGCTATAAAAGATCCTATTTCAATAAAATTTAGTGAGTAGACATCTCTGTGTTTGATCTATAAAATGTGAGCTTCGTTGTTCTGCGCCGAGTAGAAAATGTGCAATATATTATCTAAGACAGTTTAATGTAAGTCACTGAATATGTTGGAGGTGCACATGGCATAACAGTTATCGTCGTAGGAAATGGACTCGACGACACGAATTCAAATCTTGGACGAGACTGTTTGCATTTCTCATAGTGTTTATGCCCTTGCGAAATGTATGAATCACCCTTTCCCCCTCCATTGTAAATTGTAGGACAGTCTGGCCTCTTTAATCTTGGTACGGCAACCGGTCTAAAAGAAGGAAGGGCCATATGACCTTAAGGCACCCCTTTTGCGATTTCGATTCGTGGGGACATTTTTTCCATTTACACCGTCAAAATCCGGTTAATTGTTTACAGACGATTTTTAGAGGTTTTTTTTAAAAATTATACAACTAACTCCTAACCCTAACCTTAACCCCTAACCCTAACCCCTAACAAACAATCGGATTTTTACGGTGTAAATGAGAAAAGTGTCCCCACGAGACGAGATCGCAGAAGGGGTGCCTTATGGTCATATTGTCCAGAAGGAATTCTCTTTAAATGTTAAACTCCGTGCGAAGGGGCTGATTTGGTATAAACCAATTCCAAACAACTCAGAGTTTACATTTATGGAAAAAAATTCTGAAAAAAAATATACTTTGCTTTTTTTAAAAAAAAGAAAGAAATACCCTTTATTTATAGAATGACGTTCATACAATGTAAATTTGTCAGTGTTAGGTCCCCTTACCCAGTGGACCAGCCCAAGAAGTCGTACGAGTACGCAACTAAAAAAAAATACCTAGCGAGTAAGAAGGGGTAGATTTTCGTGAGAGACGAATTGGGCGAGCAAACCTAAGCCTAACCCCTTCCGAATTAACTGTGTGCTATTTGTTTTACGAACAAGCATCATCAAATAGGAACACAACAATCAGTTATGTGTCTCGGTCTCACTAAAGAGTAACGAGACATTCCGTTGCTATGGCAACACATGGCATTACTCGACATGGCAGTAAATATATGTAAATAAGTTATTTTGTTTATTTTCTTTAAAGATCATCTAAGTGATGTAATGGTTATAGTAATAGGAAATGGACACAGCGAGACGAGTTCAAATCATGAACGAGTCTGTTTGCACTTCGCATAGCGCTAATACACTTGTGAAAGGTATGAGTCCAACTATTCTCTCTTCAGCTGTAGTTGATTGGGCTCTTTAACCTTGGTATAATAATTGGTCTAGGAGAAGGATAAACTCTGAATTCAAATCAGTTAAACTCTGTTTCAAAATTGACCTTGAGTCGCATTCTGCTCGTGGGGTTGGGTAAATTCATAAAAGAAATTTAAAAGATTCTTATTGTTTTTTTGGTTTTTTCAAGTGTAATAAGCAGGTAGACTACACTACTTGATATAACATCCCTCCAATCTCTTACTCTTTCCTTTTTTCTCCTCACGCTATAATTTTCTATACTTCAATCTCCTCCCTTTGTGTAATTTCATATTCTTTCAAAAAATATTCTGAGTTTTCCACCGGTTCCTGTCATCTCACAGAAATCAAGCAATAATTAGCCTGTTTAGTACTTAGATGGGTGATCACCTAGAAACAGCAGGTACTATAAGCAACCCAAGGACTTTTTATTTACTAAATTAAACGGGTGTAAACTCGTGGTGTAATGGTTAGTAAGCTAGACTAGCGAAACATTATTACTGAGATCGATTCTCACTAAGTGTCTCGTACATCTGGCCTTGTGTTAATCTAAACTAACCTTCATCATCATCATCATCAGTTGAGCTGACAGCACAGATCTTCTCTCTCTCTAACCGTTCCTATTGGACATCGCCTTTTTCTCTAAGCGTTTCGTTCGAGTCCAAGTGGTGCACTTATACAGTAGCACAGACATGGCTACAATTTGGAAAATTTTTTTCTAATATCTTATCAGAGAGGTCAGTAGTAAATGATAATTTATCCTAAGTTTTTCTTTCTTTCTTTCTTTCTTTCTTCTGATTCCTTTTTTTGTATCTTTCCTTATCTGTCCACTCATCCTTTTTCTTTCTTTCTTTCTTTCTTTGTCTTCTTCCTTCATTTTTTTTGGCTTGCTTCTTTCTTTCTTTCTTTCGTTTGTTCGTTTGTTTACTCGAGTGTTTTGAAAGGATTGCAGTCGATGGATGACCCGGCATTCTCAATTCACCAACAAGACTGCCCCCCCCCCCAATCTTGAACTCAGAGACACGTAAAAGTAAATAATTCCTACATTATTTTAACTATGCTGGTTAGGAATAATTAACAATACTTGATTTTAAAAAATACAGATAATATTTCTATAATTATTGATACTCCTGGTGTATGATGTCATGGTGTATAACACTAAACTGCATCCTCTACGGTGTATGGAGTCGCAGCTTCCTTAACATTACTACCAGATCCACTCTGACCCGGTGAGGTAGTATCTTAAAACGTTTATATTACAAAGAAATATGAAGTGTTTCCTTGTTTAAAACGATTGTGAACTTTATTAATACATTGGCTCTCAAAATATTTATATCACAACGAATTATAAATATTTATATCACAACGAAGTATAAAGTGTTTAAAATGATTAGTAACTTTATTAACATATTGGCTCTTAAAAACATTGATATTACAAATTATGAAGTGTTTATTTGTTTAAAACGATTGTAAACTTTATTGATACATTGACTCTCAAAATAATGGTATTATAACAAAGTTGGAAGTTTTTTTACTTGTTTAAAGTGACTGTGAATTTTATTAATACATTCGCTCTTAAAACATTGATACCATATCGAAGTATGAAGTGTTTACCTGTTTAATATGATTAGAGATGTCATTAATACATTGGCTCCCAAAACATTGGTATTGCAACTAAGTATGAAATGTTTACCTACTTAAAATGATTGCGAGCTTTATCAATATATTGGCTCTTAAAATATTTATATCACAATGTAGTGTTAACCTATTTAAAATCATTATTAACTTTGTTAACATATTGGCTTTAAAATATTGATATTACAAAGAGATATGAAGAATTTGCCTGTTTAAAATGATTGTGAACTTTATGAATATATTGGCCCTCAAAATGATGGTAATTCAACGATGTATGAAGTTTTTCTACTTGTTTAAAATGACTGTGAACTTTATTAATACATTCGCTTTCAAAGATGCTGATAGGTACGCGTCCTGCGTCACTGACGCATAAAATTCTAAAAGGACGCATAAAAATCGTATACATGCGTCCCAGTGTTTTTTTAATTTTTTTTTAACTTTCAACATTTCCAACTAATTGTAAATACATTTCAATATTTTCTTGGAAAGAATTACACTGTATAGGGTAAAAGATAAGGGTTAGATGGCTTTAGTTGTTCATAGATAAAACTTTACAATTTATTAAGAAACTTTAGTTGGGACCCATAACATTTTCCGGGTTCTCTTTCAAGCCAAAATCCGTCTGTCCCAGGACTCACTAAATTAAAAAGCTATCAGCATCACTGCGCTCTTAAAATATTGATATCACATCGAAGTAGGAAGTGTTTATCTGTTTAAAATGATTGTGAATTTTATTAATACATTGGCCCTTAAAACATTGATATTGCTACTAATGAAGAGTAACCAAAATATTCATTTGTAGCAATCCAAAATAAGTCCGTCCCTTATATATATTGATGCAATTTTATTTTTGATTGCAGTTTTAATATTTACAAAATTTGTTAATAATGATGATAATAATAATAATAATAATAATAATAATAATATAATTGTCCACGACAAATAATAAAATCCTGATATTTTTTGTTTAGGAAAAAAACAAACTTTTTATTATAAAAAAATGTTCCGGGTGTACTTATTTATGGGCGATACAATAACACTCAACAATATCCGTTTTTAATTGTATAATGTTTCAATAGAAACAAACAATAGAAAATATTGTTATTTTGGTTGAGAAGAAAATGAACTTTTTGTTAAAAAAAGGAAAATGTTATGCCAAACCCCTCCACACGAGCAGGATGTAACATAAGGTCAATTTCTTAAGCGGTTTTTAACGGGTTTGAATTCAGTTTTCCTTCTTACATAGAAAATGTATTTTTTTTTTAAATAGTGGCAAAAATTAAATTGTAATAAATATTATTCATCCAACATTTATTTTCTAATCAAAATAAAGATTTGTACATTACTGGTGTTGATTTGATATAATACACGGACAACGCCTAGTAACCCCACTAGTCAAATAATATCTGTTTTGATTGTATACTGTTCCACTACATATCTGTCTACTATTCTTGACAAAAGAATTATGGAATTAGAACACTTAGAGGATGTCCACTTAGGTTTGTTTATTTATCAGTAAATAAACTAATAATAGATAAATAAAAGTAAACATCCTCGAAGTGTACTAATTTTATAACTCTTCTTCCAGAGGTAGTAGTGCAACTACTGCTCCCAGGGGCACAAAAAAGTTAAAATGATTTAATGAATGAAGCCAGTTTCTGTGGCTGCTTTTGTGTAAGGTGTTGCATTTAATTGGTTCTGCCTATTTGAGAGTTTCCAGTAAGAACACGCTTTGGTGTCTCTAGCGAGCAACACCCGAATTTTCTGACGCATATGTGTTGGGATTAAAAAAAAAAAAAAATGACAAACTCCCATGAGCCTTCACCGGAAGAACCCTCCGAGCATGTAAGGGAAAAAAGGACCACTTCCGACAAGAGAATCCCACGGCCATTCGAGTTTTGGCCTTAACTGTGTCTTGTCCCTATTACTGGCCAAGAAGATATTTCCTTGTCACCTGATGGCTATGACCGGTGAATAAAGCCTAAATCATAAAACCACCTTCTGTCTTTGTCTCTTCTTTTTCTTTCCTTGAGTTCCTTCCTTAAGGTGGGACCACCAAATATGATGGGGTTAGAAGCAAACCCCAGGAACACGCACCAAGAAGAACCAGCTACCTTTTAAACCTAAAATATTAAACCTCTTGCCACCCATATAGGTCATTCCAGCTGCCTATTTTCTAGAACATATGTTATGTGGAAAAAAACTCCCTCGTGGATGTGTTCATTCCTGCTATAATATTGGACTTTTAAAAGTTATGGGTTAATAAACGTCTTACTCTGTTTTAATTTAGATTTCTGATGTGTTATTCCCTTTTGTATACTCTTTTGTTACATCCTTACTCTTGTTGCATAGCGCCTTCTTTACCGGCACTAAATAGGTGTATGTTATATACTTCTCTTACTTCTTACTCTGTCGTCTATTCTCTGGTCGGCTTTAGTTCTGATCGTCTATCATCTATCTTGGTCTGGTATATCTTCTAAGGTCTCGTCTGGTCTTCTATTGAGGATTTCGGGTCTGGTTTCTGTTGGTAGGGATTTCTTGTTATCAGAAACCCTGTGTCATTGTTAGTTTTTAGTAATAAACACAAGACTTCGATTTACGTTGATGTTACTTTATTCATAAATCCCCAGACCAGACAATGCGCGCGGATCCTTACATCTTGCTAGCTCGGCTTCTAAGTACTAACTCTCTAACTAACTGAGTTGCTTACTCCTTAAACCAGAAGGGCCTTCTATCGGGGTTCCCGGTTCTCACGGTTTATCCCGCAAGGCAAGGTCAGAGTGAGGTCAAGCATTGTCACTCACTCTCAAGGCCATCAGCTGTACTGATCGCCATAATGATTTCTACACTACCTTAAAAATGTATTAGGGTTCCAATTATTATGTAACACTCTTCATTTGTGATTTTGTAACCCTTTTGACTATAGTAGCCAACTGGTCTCTCTTAGGGTGACCTAGTTGGAATTTCTTCTTTACTGACCCTTTTTAATATCCTTTTTTTACATCCTTACCCTTTACTTGTCATTTTGTAACCCTTTTGACTATAGTGCCTAATTGACCCTGTTTAGGGTGACTTAGTCTGGATTTCTACTTTTTAATACACCTTTGTTTTACATGCTTACTCTTTATTTGTCATTTTGTAACCCTTTGCCTATATGGCTAATTGGCCTTGCTTAAAAAATGCTTTCGTGTTTTTTTTTTGTTTTTTTTTTTGGGGGGGGGGGATAAAATTATACCATAGAATATAGACATGAACTTAATCAATACCATACAACATGATACCCAATGGTGCTAACACATTGTTAAAAACCAATTACTAAAAAGTATAAATATAAATACACAACATATATTACTTCCTAACAGTTAGGCATGGCATAACCCCAGACGGGTTGATATGCCGTTAAAATCAATAAACCAACCAACCATCTTTCTTTTAAACATTTCTTTCTTTCTTTCTTTTACCTGAGTGTTTTGAAAGGATTTCAGTCAACCAATGCTCCTGCATCCCCAATTTACCAACATCACTGATGCCATTATCAAAAGGTGAAATTATTTTAAAAAGGAAAAACCTGATGATAATCAAGTCTGTCATATTTTGGGCTCATCTTCTAGCAACAGATCTGCCACCAATCACATCAATATCTACAAAGTAGGAAGTAATGAAAGATAGTTGTCTGTCAATTAGAAGTTAAAATGGCTTAAATACAAATTGTCAAAAAGAGGTATCTTGTTAGCATAGCATTCATTCTTAGGCTAACAACAACAAATAAATGAATAAAACAATAGCTAACAATATAAACGTCCTTCCTATATATAGAGTCAAGTTTGAGAGACCTATTAGTCTGATAGAGAGGGAAATTGAGGATATCTGGTATCTTCTATTTGTCAATCCTCTCAGAGATAATTTCTGGTCGACTTGTCATGGAACTGTTCCGCAGGTGTCTATTGAATATGGGTGCCAAAACGTCTGGGCGCGTCACGTGATTGTTATGTCCAATTACAGAAAGGCTCTCTCACTTGACTCCACACATAGAAATAAACGTGTTTTACTAAACCCAACAGTGGGTTGCACTTTTTTTTTTAAATGCACCATATTTCCATGATAATTTTTGTGGGAGAGAATCGCTGAACGTCACTTCGACCACTTTTCCTTTGTCAGAATGAAGCCAGTTTCTGTAACTGCTTTTATGCAAGGTGTTCAGAGTATTGCATAACGGGATTCCAACTGAAAGGAGTTTAAAAGAATAATATTAATAATTCTATACAAACAGGACCTGTGGATATACAACAGTATGATAATTTAATTATAACAACGTTTGATATGTTTATTTAAGGGCTACTGGTAATTAGTTCAATATATAAAAAGTATAATAATCTTGATTTAACTCTCTCTCTCTCTCTCTCTCTCTCTCTCTCTCTCTCTCTCTCTTTTCTTTCTTACCTTCTTTTGCTCTTTACATTATGTTCAATTGAAACAGATTAGCGTTATCGCTTCCAAGCGCACCTCCCCTCTCTTTATCTTTCCCCACTCTCTTTCTTTCTTGCTATATTTTTTTCTGTGTAGCATGACCTTTTTATTCACTTTCTTTCTTTATGATAAAAACGGAATGGTCCATTATTTTGCTGAGGTGACGACACTCATAAGAAATAAGAATTCAGCGGATAAGCAACAGTAGACAATCAGGATTTACATTTTTGCATTTCATCTTGTACGATTTTTAACCAGAATGTGTTGCAAGATATAGATACTTATCTTCTTACTGGGCAACTATTCTCATGGCTAGATCTGGTGTTGGGCTGGATGGCATTCTCGCTGTTCTGCGAGTATGGAAATTACTTGGGAATCTTTTGAGATATAAAGTCTTGTGCTGTTGATAGTTTTTGCTAACAAACACAAGACGTTCTTGTTTTCTTCTGAGCTCATTTATTTTATCCTAAGTAAAAATGTCTTTGAGAACAGATACTCATCTTACGTCTGTTCTCTTCAACCACTCAGCCTAAACTGCCACTTCCGTCCGTCTCTTCCAACAACTCGCAACCGGCTCACGCCTGTTCCTACCTCTCTTCCGCTCTTTCATCCGTTGGCATCCATCGACCAATCAGAGATTGACAGGTAGCATTTCATTCGTCATCCCCAAAATTCAAGTAACTTTCCACTATTATCTACACGTAACTTAAATCTTTAGGTTTTTCTGTCTCTTTATTTAACAAGAGGAGCTGCATTCGTTGATTCTGCCAATTCGAGAGTTTCCAGTAAGAACACGTTTTGCTGTCTCGAGCGAGCAGCACCCACTCTTTCTTATGTATATGTCATTCCAACTGCCTCTTTTCCAGAAGATCTGCAATGTAGTTCAAACTTCCTCCTCAATGTGTTCATTCCTGCTATATAACCCAGGTGGTTGGACAGTCCATTACATGCAACACTCCACTTTAGTCTTTAGACTAGACGGACGGTCGGAGAGGCCCCCTCCGATCAATCGGTTGGTCACATTAAGCCCTAGCACTTATATGATAGTCCCAACCCTATTTCTCTTATGGCAAGCACCAATCCTTTTTATCATATATGTACTAGAAGGTGGTGAATGATGTTAAACTCTATCTGACGGCGAAGTTCCAATTCTGGAGCTCTGGAACCCCTTCATCACCATTACTCCCAGGTTCACTCAGCCCCGGAGTGGTAGTTTAAAAAATGTGTTTAAAAATTGAATTTTTAAAAATTGAGTACCATCAATAATGAATAAACAAAACTTATTCGGCACAATATAGCCCAACAAGGATTGAGATGCCGTAAAATCCAACCAACCAGCATCCTCCCTGCTACAACCTTGAACTTTTTTATGTTCAGGGTTAATAAGTGCCTTACCCAGTCTTAGTTTAGATTTCTGTTTTGTTGTCCCCTTTGTGATAACTCTTTTGTCGCATTCTTAATCCTCGTTTGTCACAGTTAATAGTGTAACCCTTTGCCTACCATTGCCATCTGGTTTTGCTTAGTGTGAATTAGGTTGAGTATTTAAAAGAATTAGCGGGACCTGTGGGTATACCACAGTATGATAATTCAATTATTACAACGTTTTATATGTTCACTTAAGAGCAAGTGCGAAATAGTTCAATATGTAAAAAGTATTATAATCTTGATCTAAATCTTTCTTTTTTCTAAAAATTGTTTTTTTACTTTCTTTCCTTTTTATCTTTTCATTATGTTCGATTGAAACGGATTAGTGTTATTGCTTCCTCGCGTTCTCCCCTCTCTATATCTTTCTCCTACTTTTTCTTTCTTTCTTTCTTATTATATTTTTTCTGTGTGGCATGTCTTTTTTATTTATTTATTTCCTTTTTTTTCATTATGTTCGATTGATACTGATTAGCGTTATCACTCTCTCTATATATATATCTTTCTTTCTTTCTTATTATATTTTTTCTGCGTAGAATGTCGTTCTTCTTCCGTTTCTTTCTTTATAATAAAAGCGGAATGGTCCATTATACAACTAAGGTGACGACACTCATAAGAAATAAGAATTCGGCGGGTAAGCAACACCAGACAATCAGGATTTAAATGTTTGCATTTCATCTTGGACGATTTGGACGGTCTCATTTTTTAGATTATTTGGATTATTCGAACTATTGTCCTCATCTTTATTGTCATATACACAACGTTTCGGTCGATAAGAAGTAAAGATGAGGACAATAGTCCGAATAATCCAAATAATCCAAATTATCAAGCCTCATCTAAAAAAATTCAGAGAAATGGTCTCATTTTTAACCAGAGTATGTTGCAAGATGGTAACGGTCGTACAATTAAGGAACACGGGTATTAATATATAGATTACTTGTCGAGACAAGATGTACTCGTTTGAAAAATTGCTATGCCATTTTTCAAAACAAAAGCTTTTTTTTTTGTTCAGAAAGACTAACGAAAGTAAATAAGAACGCATATAAAAAGATTACTTATTTTAATTATATTTTAATTGGTTTCTATATAAAACCATTCATATGATTGATTTTAATACGTTGGAGAATAAAACAATGATATTAGCGATCAATAACATCAAGTAATTATTTATTAAACTCGGTTCTGTTAAAACCAGTATGCAAATTAACCACACATATATTATGTAAATCTTTATTTCTTAGTGATTTATAAGATACATTATACAAAGCTAAACTTTCCAAACGAGTACAAAGCTGGACTTATGTTCAACTTATTTCCAACCACGTAAGTGTGTAGCTTCCCCCTTTGCACGTGTCTGAAAGAGGAATTAACGAATCGAAGACGTATGCGACGATCAATCGATCAACTACATAGGCAAAAAGTTAATAATATTACTAGTACCCTAAATGACTATGTTGGTTGGTTGGATTTTACGGCATGTCAACCCTTGTTGGGTTATTCTATGCCGAAGACATTTTGTTTTGTTCATTATTCATGGGTACACAATTTTCTTTTTTAAACTCATTTTTTAAACATATCTTTTTAAAACTCTTCCCTCTATATAACCCATAAGAGGGAACCCAGCAGGTACTATCACTCTGGGCCAGAGTGGACCTGAGAGTAATAGAGATGTGTAATCCACATTCCCCAGAGCTCCAGAATTGGAATTTCACCATTAGATGCAAGTCCGATCCAGGACACTAAGACCCCTCAACTACTGCTTTATAGCACATATATGACAAAAAGAGTTGGGGGCTTGCCAAAAGTGTTGGGACAATCATATAGATGCTAGGGTTTGACGTAACCAGATCGGAGGGGGGCCCTAAATGACTTTCTGTTTATTTACTACTGGCAAAATTGTTTGTGGTGATTGAACAATGTTGTTTATCAAAAGGTTGAGTTCTATTAGGATGAATCGATTGATTTTAACGACATGTCAACCTGCCTTGGATTATTTTATGCCTAGAGGTTATTGAATGGCGCACATTGTACGTTCATATTTAGATTTTTATTGTGTAGTTGTTTCTTAACTCGTTGCCCAATTTAAACCGCTCACAGCGACTCTCACACCACTGCGATCCTACCGTAAACCGCTGGCAGTGGCTCCCGCACGTGTCACTTGTTTACATTGAAAAAAATCACTGCGTGAACACCCCTGCCATCTTTTGTTTTGTCTGTGAACCTATCCTGAGACTGTTACTTGAGCCTTCTGCAGTAGGGAACCAGTTGAATGTAATAATCCGTTTGTATTTGTAGGGGAAATTTGGTAGGCAAAGAGTTAAGAGGTTGTTTTTTTTTCACACGGTCCTATCGAATACAAATATTCTTTAAACAGATCTAGTTGACCTATAGATGATACACTAACATATACTACCATTACAGGTCAGAGTTGACTTGGAGGTAATGACTATCGGGGGTACATTACACTCCCTAGTTCTCTCGAACTAAGGACCGGTTTAGCTCAGTCGGTAAAGCGTTCGGCTAGGAATCACAAGGTTCCTGGTTCATGGTTCGATACCGGCCCTCGCCAATTCAGCGTTTGTGTAGCACAGGGATCATGTGCGGTAAAATAAGAAGCTGATGGTAGGTGTGGCGCTTCACCTCAGATGCTAAAATAATCTCCTTGATCTAGCGCTAGTGGAAAGGGGATAGACTCCCTCGCTGTCTGGCTGATACCGACATTTGGCCGCCCCGACGACTTTACTTTTTTAGTGTCATACACAGGACACACCCCTTTTTTTGGTGTGTGTATGTGTGGGGGTTCTCACCCCTCTGCAGGGGACACAGTCAGTGTATTCTATTTTACTTGGGTCAAATTTATATAGCAACTTGGAATTTCTTTCAAACTGCCAGCCTTGTATGTAATCTTCGTTGCGTTCCAGATCTATCAATTTCTCGAATTTTTATAGCCTTGCCTGATGAAGAGGTTAAACCTGTATCCAGGGTGTAGCGTAATTATTGTAGTCTACGGAGAATTTGGGGATTGAAAAGAAAACGGAAATCGGATTTCTGGAGAAAGAGAAGAAAAAGAAATAAGAAAAAAAAAAAGGTTAAAGTTTAGAATTGTAAACACTCAACGGGTGCCAGCTATTGACCGACCAATGACCCCCCCCCCGAACTAGATTTTAAAATAAAAAACAGAAGTCCCAGGTTCTGCGGAGGGCGAAAGCGAATGTGACCCTCCCACCCCCGGGACGACAAACGGAAGAAGAGAAAAATTGGTCTTTTTCGGCTGGGCCTTCGTAATGGGCAGACAGGGCTTCCCTGGTTCCCCCGTGATGTGTTTCGCATAGTAGTACCGAACATGATTTTCGATAGAACAGCTTGACTTTACTCTCTCTCTCTCTCTCCTCTCTCTCTCTTCTGTCTCTGTCTGTCTATCTCTCTCTCTCTCTCTCTGAAAACCCACGAACCTAGAAAGAAATAAACAACCCTTTTTTTACTATACGACTTTCGTATGTTATTACTCCGAACTAACGATGGCTACTACTAATGACGACTACTATTAAAAGTCGACCTTGGCCCCTACGCAACACAGGGATCACCAAACTTTTTTCACGGTGGGTCGAATAATTGTAAAATAATAACGAGCGCGGACCACATTATTATTGTGTTCAATACTTGCTAGCCAGAACGAAAGCTCTAAGAAAATGATGTAAAACAAAATTTATCTGTCCTTGTTATATTCATGGGTGAGTGGCGTAAGATGCACAAAACCAAATTTATCAACATATTTATTTTCAAAACATTATCAAAGAACACAACATTAGCAGAAAGGTTTAGTGAGATTTGTGAAACTGAAGTTTGCCTTTCAAGATATCGTCAATATTTTGTTTGGAATTGCTACATCCAATCAAGGTAATTTCTTTCAAATGTTTATCAGGCATGAAACCACGTTTCATGGATTCAAATTTCTCCAAGCGTAGCTTTCCAGTACACTTTGAATATGCTGCTAGATCTACCGTCGGGCCTGATAAAATGCCTTCGTGGGCCGGATCCGGCCCGCGGGACGTAGTTTGGTGACCCTGTTCTGTATACTGCCAAAAGAAATAAGAAACAATAAGAATACAGAACCTTCTATTTGGGGGATTTTTTTTTGTTCGTCCCCAGTGAGCTAAAATTCACATATTTGTGTGAATCTATATTCGTAGTTTATCTTATTAGTCCACCAAACCCTACGTTGGGCTTTTAGTTTTCCCGATGAGGACTAACAAAAATCCAGAAAAAGAAAATAAAACTAAATTCTTTGTTATTTTATAAACCTCCGTACTTGAAAAATAGGGGAGCGATTTTTTGGGGGTGTGGGGGTGGTTGGATGGAGACGCAAAAGAGGCAATAAATCATTTCCAAGAATTATTTTTAGTCGTAGATCTTCAAGTCTGACACAAGGTCATCCTTTTTAGGACATCCAGTAATAATTGAAATAAATCATTATCGATTGCTTGCGAGAACAACACATGAACCACAAGTTGCCGCGAATTATGTGTGTGTGTGTGTGTGTGTGTGTGTGTGTGAGACTGCGAGACATTTTACTTCACTATAAAACTACTAGCACTTCTAACTTCTACCAAGTAAACTCGTAGCGAGGAATAGGCAACATGGTTGGTGGAATCAAAAGGTCCCATGTTCGTTCCCCAATTGCTGGGTTGGTAAGGCTCAAGAGTAAAAAACAAAAAAACATCAACAAAACTATTACTTTTCATATCAGTTTAAGCAGGTAAAAATAGCTCGTTCTTATCAGCCAGTAAAATCTGCAATTTCTATCTATCCATCTCTCTCTCTCTCTCTCTCTCTCTCTCTCTCTCTCTCTCTATATATATATATATATATATATATTATATATATATATATATATATATGTGTGTGTGTGTGTGCAGAGCACTACATGATTTTCATACTCATTCAACAGTTTAAGCTCATAGGTATTGTATGTATATTTTACAGATATTTGGTCTGTTAAGATTAGCAAAGGGTGTTACAAATTTGATCACTGCTGTGTATGGGTAATTATGGGGGAGTGGTTTGTTAGTACTATAGATAAAGGATAATTAAATGTTAACAAATTGTGTATATCCGTCTAACTCTCAATCTCTCATGTCTCCTGATCTCCTAGCCCCCCCCTCTCTCTCTCTCTCTCTCTCTCTCTCTCTCTCTCTCTCTCTCTCTATATATATATATATATATATATATATATATATATATATATATATATATATATATTTATGGGTGGGAAACAGAACGCTGCTAACGGGAAAAGAATGTTTCTCTATAATACTTCCTCATTTTTCGTGTTCACTTTGAAATTCTTTTAACTCAGGTTAGACATCTTACCATCCAATTGCCCCGATGAAGGTTTTTATGAAAAAACTGAAACGTTGAACGTTGACTAACTTTCCATCAATTGATAAATTCATCCCTTGGAATACTTTTTTATTATTATTTACATTTCCACACACACACACACACACAGATATATATATAAGAATTACCCCAAATTTACGTAGTTAAAAGAAAGTCTTTTCTCAGACGGTCTTATCATAAATAACATTAATCGGATTTTACTAAATACCAAGTTAAAAAAAGAAAAAGTAGTGTGTGTGTGTGTGTGTGTGTGTGTGTGTGTGTGCACTCTCTCACTCTCATACACTGTGGCCAAGTCACCCTTCTTTCTTAACGGTCAGTCTAACATTTAAAATTTGTCAAGTAAATAACTGATAAGAAGACCCTGTGTATGTTGTATTCCATCTCTCAGTAAAAAGGAAAAAATTACAGCAATTACCCCAATAATGACAGCGACGACTATTACTACTACTACTACTACTACTACTACTACTATTATAGCAACTATTTAAACCACTACTACTACTGTTGATTTTGAATGCGGGGTCTTCTGTAAAACTATTAGTACTACTACTAATACTACTACTACTAGTAGTAGTAGTAGTACCTAGACTCAAGTCCTTTCTCCTGAACCTTGCTGTAAGCGGTGTCTCACGATTTTACTAGTAGTACAAATACTATTTGTGTGTGTGATTGTGTGTGTGTGTATATTTTATCACTTAGTAAAAGTTTTATTTTTTAAATACTAACTAATTAATCGGTATTTAAAAAGCAGTTAAATCAGTTAGATTTGATTTATTATAACTAATTATTAATTATTAATTAATAGCTATTGACTTTTGTGTGTGTGTGTGTGTGGTGCGCGCGATTCACTTACCTCCAAAAAACGCACTTGCTACTACTACTACTACTTCTATGACTACTGCTCTTAGTAAAAAATATATATATAACAGGAAGAAGAGGAGGAGGAGAAGTAGGAGTAAGTTTTTTTATGTTTTGGTTTTGTATTTATTATTTATTTTTTTATTGTTGTTGTCTTTCCTTCTCTCTGATCTTTCTATCTTTCTTAAAAACAACCTCTATTCGAAAATGAGACGGGAGGAGCGGTTAGAGGAGTTACAGGAGGGGTGGTATGAGTGTGAGTGAGAGTTGAAGAGGAGGGAGTGTTGGTTTGATATTGATCTGAGGAGTGGATAGCTGCTGCTGCTGCTGCTGCTACTGCTGTTACAGCGTTGGAAGGGGTAGAGGAGGGCAAGGTAGCCGAGGTGGCGGCGACGGCGGCGATGGCTGCTTCCATTGTTACTAAAAGAATTGTGAAAAGCTACGCAGCCAACTCACAGATCACATGGTACAGTACGAACCTTCCTCCCACCACTACCACCATCACCACCACCAACAACACAACCACCGTCGCCGTCGCCGCCATCGCTACCGCCGCCATCATCATAACCATTGACAACAGCGGCAGCAGCAGCAGGTTGTCGGACAATATGCCGAGGGAGGGAAGAGAGAGAGAGAGAGAGATGGGGGGAGGAATAACAGAAAGAGAGAGATAGGCAGACAAGCAAGAAATAGTGGGAGAGACAGAGAAAAAAAAAAAAGGAAGGAATAAGAGAAAGAGGGAGATAGGCAGACAGAGAAGACAGAGGGGGAAGAGAAAAAGGAATAAGAGAAAGAGAGAGATAGACAGAGAAGAGAAGGGAGGAGGCAGAGAGATAGAAGAAAGGAAGGAGAGGAAGGTGAATCAACAACAACAGCATCGGCATTGATTGAAAAAAAGGATGAAGCAAGCCACCACTACCATCATCATCATTACCATGGCCGCCGCTGCCACCATCATCACCATCAACATCAGCATCAGCGCTCACAACAATCGACCGTAGAAGCAAGCTGGCCAATTTAGGAGCTGATCAGTTTTGCCTATTCTGCCTCCCCTCTTTTTCACTCTATGTCTGTCTTTCTTTGTCGTCTGCCTTCCAAATTCCCCTCTCTCATACACCCTTTTCCTTTCTTTCTCATTGCCTTTCTCAACTGATATCTTTCTTCATCGTTTGTCCTCCCCTCTCTATCGCTTTTTATCTGTCTTTCCCATGAGTTGCTCTCCTGTTCTCTCCTCTCTCATACACCCTTTTCCTTTCTTTCTCGTTCTCTTTCTCTGCCTTTATCTACTGATATCTTTCTTTATCATTTGTCCTACCCCCTTTATCACTCTTTCCTTGTCTTTCTCATGAATTGCTTTTCGTCTCTCTTCTCTCTCATACACTCTTTTTCTTTCTTTCTTTCTTTCTTTCTTATTCTCTTTCCTTTTTTCTTCTTTTTTTTGTTGCATCTATCTATTGATATCTTTCTTCATTGTTTGCCCACCCTCTATCACCCGTAGCCTATCTTTCTCGTGAGTTGCATTTTCCTTTCTTTCTCATTGTTTTTCTCAACTAATATCTTTCTTCATCGTTTATCCCCCCCTCTCTATCGCAGTTTATCTCTCTTTCTCATAGGTTGCTCTTTATCTCTCTCCTCTCTCATACACTCTTTCCCTTTTTTCTCACCCCCCCCCTTTTTTGCTTTTATCTACTGATAGATTTTTTTATCATTTGTCCCACCCTCTCTATCACTTGTTCTCTATCTTTCTCATGAGTTGCTCTCCTGCTCTCTCCTCTCTCATACACCTTTTTCCTTTCTTTCTCATTCTCTTTCTTTGCTTTTATTATTTGTCCTACCCTCTCCATCACTCATTCCCTATCTTTCTCGTGAATTGATCTTTGGCCTCTTTCCTCTCTCATAAACCCCTTCCCTTTTTTCTTATAAGCTTTTTTAATCTCTTTTCTTGAAATCTTTTCTCTGTCTCTGTCTCTGTCTCTCTCTCATACACACACACATTTTTCTTTTATTCATATCTTTTCTCTCACTCATCTTTTCGTTGCCCCATTCTCTTCTTCATCTTTTCCATCTCAGTCTTTCTTATCTTTCCTTCTGTCTTCCATCCCAGCCACCATCTTTCTGTTGGTTGGTCGGCTGGTTGGATTTTACGGTATGTCAACCCTTAGTATTATTTGTATTATTCGGACTATTGTCCTCATCTTCATTGTTATTTGTACAACGTTTCGGCCGATGTGCCCTCCGGCCTTCTTCAGGTATTTCTTGTCGGGTTCGGGAACCTTCTCGAACTCGGTAACCTTCTCGGACTCGGGAACCTTCTTGTCGTAACCAGTTGTTGGTTGGTTGTTGGTTGGTTCATTAGTTGGTTTGTTGATTGATTGGTTGGTTGGTTGATCGGTTGGTTGGTTGGTTAATTGGTTGGTTGATTGGTTGGTTTGTTGATCGGTTGGTTGGTTGGTTAATTGGTTGGTTGATTGGTTGGTTTGTTGGTTGATCGGTTCGTTGATTGGTTGGTTGATTGGTTGGTTGGTTGGTTGGTGATTGGTTGGTTAACTCTTCATTGTTATATTTACAATGTTTCGGCCGATGTGCCCTCCGGCCTTCTTCGGGTATTTCCTGTCGGACTCAGAAACCTTCTCGGACTCGGGAACCTTCTTTTTGAACTCGGGAACCTTCTTGTCGTAATCGGGAGCCATCACGGAACTTTGAACCTAACCCTTTATTCAGTCAACGGGGGTATCCTGTTCTCATTCTACTAACCATAGCTGGGGTACAGTTGTTAAGCTGTGTTAATGATTATTCTATGTTACTGCCGATAAGAAATACCTGAAGAAGGCCGGAGGGCACATCGGCCAAAACGTTGTACAAATAACGATGAAGATGAAGACAGTAGTCCGAATAATACAAATAATACTAATTATCAAGCCTCATCTAAAAAGTTCAGAGAAATATGTCAACCCTTGTTGGGTTATGTTATGCCGAAGACGTTTTGTTTTATTCATTCTTGATAGGTACTCAATTTTTTAAAACTCAATTTTTATTTCAAACTAATTTTTTTTTCTATTTAATCCATAAATGAGACCCATCACTCTGTCTTTCTCTTCATATTTCATTTATCCCCCCCTCTTAATCTCATCTTCTTTTTCTTCCGTATCATCTCTCTCCTTTCTCAGTCTTTCTTTACCTATCTTCCTCATCATCGTTCTTTATCTCTTCTCTCTCAATTACTCTTATTCTATTCCTCTTTCTTCACTTTCTTCTTTCTCTTTTTTTACTTTCTTCTTTTCTTCACATTAAAGTTAACTTTTCTTTACGAAATATGCGAGGTGTGATGAGAAAATATCAAGACTGAAATTCAGAATTTAAAAATTTAAATGAAGATATGCGCACGTAGCTGAGTAACTCATATAATAAAGTGGCGATGTCTAGACGTCGAAACTGCTGTTTAGATGTCTAAACTTTTCTAGACGAGTCAATGCCAGTTCTTGCTACCGTTTGATTAGCAATCTCAATACTTTATTGTAGAATCAACATATACTCACCTTCACAGGAAGGCTGTAACTAGCGTCCAGTTACTAGACAAAAAACACAGACAGGCTGTAACCCAATACAGGCCCTGTGCTAACTACCATAACATAGCTATGTGTTGGGTATTTATGGATCAAAGTATTGTCACTGTCTTCCCGTGAAGGTGAGTATATGTTGATTCTATATTCATGAACAGCAGATTTTGTCAACACACTGGTTTGTGCAAGCGCAACATTGTCCATACTCACTAAAAATAGGAAACGTAATTTGCGTAACGGTTATTGTTGGAGGAAATGGAATCAGTAATCTAGGTTCAAATCCTGGACAAGGCTGATGCATTTCACTTCATGCTCATGCCAGTGAGAAAGGCATGAATCTATCTTTTTTGATGAAAAAAGTTTTTGTGCAAATGCAACACCCGACATACTCACCAAGCCTAGCTTTGTTGATCTGTTGGTTGGGGTTGGTTGGGATTGGTTGTTGGTTGGTTGGTTGATTGGTTGGTTGGATTGGTTGGTTGAATTGGTTGGTTGGTTGGATGATTGGTTGGTTGTTGGTTGTTGGTTGGATGATTGGTTGTTGGTGGATTGATTGGTTGGTTGGATGGTTGGTTTGTTGATTGGTTGGTTGGATGATTGGTTTGGTTGGTTGGGTGGATGATTGGTTGGTTGGTTGGTTGATGTTGATTGGTTTTGGATGTTGATGGTTGGTTGGATTGATTGGTTGGTTGGATGATGGTTTGGATGATTGGTTGGTTGGATGGATGATTGGTTGATTGGTTGGTTGGATGATTGATTGGTTGGTTGGATGATTGGTTGGTTGTTGGTTGGATTGGTTGGTGGTTGATTGGTTGGTTGGTTGGTTGGTTGGTTGGTTGGATGATTGGTTGGGTTGATTGATTGGTTGGTTGATTGGTTGTTGGATGATTGGTTGGTTGGATGATTGGTTGGTTGATTGTTGGTTGGATGATTTGATGGTTGGTTGGATGGATGTTGGGTTGGATGATTGATTGATTGGTTGATTGGTTGGTTGGATGATGATTGGTTGGTTGGTTGGTTTGTTGGTTGTTGATTGGATGATTGGTTGGTTTGTTGATTGGTTGGTGGGGTTTGTTGGTTGGATGATTGGTTGATTGATTGGTTGGTTGGATGATTGGTTGGTTCATTAGTTGGTTTGTTGATTGGTTTTGCGATTAATTGATTGGTTGGTTGGTGGGTTTGTTGGTTGGTTGATTGGTTGGTTGATCAGTTTGTTGGTTGTTTGATTCATTCGTTGGTTTGTTGATTGATTGGTTGGTTGATCGGTTGGGTTGGTTGATTGGTGGGTTCATTAATTGGTTGGTAGATTGATTTGGTTTGTGATTAGTTGATTGGTTGGTTGATTAGTTTGTTGGTTGATTGGTTCATTGGTTCATTAGTTGGTTTGTTGATTGGTTGGTGGGTTTGTTGGTTGGTTGATCGGTTGGTTGGTTGATTGGTTGGTTAACTGTTAGAATTCTGCCTACTTACGTGACATATGGGGCCGTATATATTAGTGGGCCGTGTGTGAACTTATTTTCACCAAGTTTGTGACATTTTTGTGTGAATATGTCCTTTGCTTTAAATATTGTGTTAAATTTGTATTTCGAAGCATTATATAAACGAAGGGCCGGTTTAGCTCAGTCGGTAGAGTGTCGGACTAGGAACTATAAGGTTTCGGGTTCAATACCGGCCCGCACCAACTCAACGTATGGATGCACAGGGATATCTGTGGTAAAGTGAGGAGCTGATGGTAGGTGTGACGCTCCACCTCAGATGCAAAAACAATCTCCTTGGTCTAGCTCTAGTGATAAATTGATAGACTCCCTCGCTGACAGGCGGATACCGATTTGAGACCACCCCGACGACTTTACTTACTTACTTTTTTTTCATATAAACGAAATACATTCTTATTTTGAGTGAATACAAACCGAATAAAAAGTTTAACAAATTTTAGATTTATTATAAACTAGCAGGACCTGGGGATATACCACAGTATGATAAATTAATTATTACAACGTTTGATATGTTAAGAGTTATTGCCAAAATAGTCTAATATGTAAAAAAAAAGTATGATAATCTTGATTTAACTCTCTCTTACTCTTTTTCTTTCGTTCTTTTCATATTTTCATTATGTTCAATTGAAACAGATTAGTGTTATCGCTTCCGCACGCTCACCTCCTCTCTCTATCTTTTCCCTACTCTTTCTTTCTTTCTTTCTTTCTTATTAATATTCTTTATTAGCATGACCCTTTTCTTCCATTTCTATATAATAGAAATGGAATGGTCCATTATTTAGTTGAGGAGACGAAACTCGTAAGAAATAAGAATTCGGCAGATAAGCAACACTAGATAATCAGGATTTACATGACGATTTGGACGGTTTCATTTTTAACCAGAGGATGTTGCAATATGATAACGGTCGGAAGATTAAGGAACAAGAGTATCAATATATAGACTAGCTGCAATATCCGGTAATAACGCGAAAAGAGATTATTCGCAGTTTCACAATGGGTTTTCAATAGCAACCTTTACTTGGTGTGTTTATGGTACTGGTTATACACAGACAGATAGAAAATGCCATGTTTGTAGTAGAACCCGCTTAAATTCCTTAAATTGATAAAAAAAAACTTGAATTTTACTATTTCTCTGAATTTTTTAGATTAGACTTGATAATTAGTATTATTTGTATTATTCGGACTATTGTCCTCATCTTCATTGTTATCTGTACAACGTTTCGGCCGATGTGCCCCCCGGCCTTCTTCAGGTATTTCTTGTCGGACTCGGGAACCTTCTTGTCGTAATCGGGAGCCATCACGGAACTTTGAACCTAACCCTTTATTCAGTCTACGGGGGTATCCTGTTCTCATTCCGCTAACCATAGCTGGGGTACAGGTGTGAAGGTGTGTTAATTATTATTCTATGTTACTGCTGCTCCTGAGCAGGATTGAACCTGCAGTCTAGAGATAACTGTCACTTAAAACTTGCCTTTTTGATTAAATTAAGAAAGAAAAGAAACTGTTGTTGTTTCACAATGAAAATGTTTGTAATTTTAATATAGGTTTGCCTTAGATATTACTCGTATAAAATATTTCATTAAAATAATTCCTCTTGATCTCAACGTAATATTACCCCCTTTCCCTGAAAAGTCTTCTATTTCATCATCCATTTTAAAGATGTTCTCAGCGGTTTCATAATTGATTTTTATTGAATTAGCCAGTCCTGTTTCTGAATATTAACTTGATATGTGTATAAAGTTTCATCTTGATCTGATCAATGGTGTTATGGTGATTTAGGCCGCAAAATATGGTGATTAAGGTGATAACATAAATTAGTAACAGGAAGCACATGGAACAACTTGAGTTTCAAAGAATGTTATATTATAGTCTTATAAAAGAAAATACAGTGTCGGTATTTTCAGTTGCAAACAAATTGTTCTGTTTACGGCTATATTGTATTATATAGATATAAATATAAACCAATATTAGTCCACTTAGCTGAAGTCCTTGGTGTAGTTGTTATGTTTAAAGTTTTCGTACTCACAAACGGCTCTCCTCGTTTTCTATGCTGATATAGTAACAGCAACAATTTGACGTCCGCTGCCGTTGGTCGAAAAGAGAGATAACATTTTTATATTATTTCTGGCGCCAGTGGTTTGAAAAGAGGTATATCAACCAGGGAAGATAACCCATCTACTTTAGATATATATTTCTTTAGTCTTGTAAAACATCGCATCAAAGGAGGACAATTGGTGATGTATCCTTACAGATTTCGGGTTTCGTAACATTATATCTGTTCCACCGGTAGACTTGACATGTTATTAGGCCGCCTCCTTTCCATATTCGCTCTGTGTATTTTACGAATAGATCATAAATTATTATATATTGGCCCAGGTATACGTAACAGCCACATAGAGACTTGCTCGGTACTTGTATACAATAGGAGACTTGAAGGAAGTACTTAACTAAAAGTTACTATTTAAATATGTACGCACTTTATTACATTTTGGAGGGCGTCGTCAGTGATGTCAATGATTGGTTCCGCGGGGAGTTTCGGGTCTTACAACATCATAGGCGGACCTTATCAGAGAAAATGAAACTCTGGTTCGCCCTCTTATGGTGTAGGCGCCAACTGGTTACACACAGACAGAAATTGTCAATTTTTGAGCCAAAATGCGTATTTTATAAGAAAGATGTCTTTTTCAGAATTTCGTCGCCGAAAGTTAGGGGTGCGTATTATACATGACTAACGCAAACAATTAACCATATTTGTTAGATGTAACCAACAAAACAACGTTATTACAAAGTACAGAGCTGTACTTTATGGAGTTACAAGAGGTTTTGTGTTTTAGGTTTAAAGGGTGGCTGTGGTTATTCCTGGTGCGTGTTCCTAGGGTTTGCTTTTTAACCCCATGGTGGTCGCCCTGAAAAGGAACGAAAAGAAAGAGACGAAGACGAAAGTGGTTTATGATTTAGGCTTTATTCGCGGGTCATAGCCAACACGTGGCCAGGAAATATCTCCCTGGCCAGTAGTAGTGTCTAGACACAGTTAAGGCTTAAGTCAGAATGGCCGAGAGATTCTTTTGGGATTTGGAAGTGGGTCCTTTTCCCCGTAATATGCGCGGTGGGTTCTTCCGGTGAAGGCTCATGCGAGTTTGTTATTTAATTTTTAAAAGAATTTAAATTTTATTTTAATCCCCACTAGTAGTTCTTATTTTGACGTTGTTGTTTGCAGTTGGCAATGAATTTTTCGTAGGGTTAATCGCGAAGTGACATCGTGGCCCTGAAGGGTACGTGAGAGTTTCCATTTTTGTGTAGGAAACGGAAGATTTGGCGCTTTGTACGTACACTTGTAGTAGTTCTTATTTTACTCTTGTTAATTGTGGGTGGTCTTAAATTTTTCGTGATTTTGATCGCTCATAAAGATACATTTGCCCTAAAGGATACGTGATAAAACCATTATTGGGGAACTAGAATTCGGGGGAGGAGTGGGAGGAGGAGCTATCAAAGTAGTTTTGACTAACAAGAAGAGAAAACCCTTAGGTTTTGAATTCAGAGCTTTCCTTCGCTTAGACCGGTTGCCATACCATGGTTTTAAGAGTCCCCCTCTGCCCTACTATTTACCCATGGCTAGAGGCAGAAACGTTGAATTCATACTTTTTCCAATGGTATTAGCGCTATGTGAAATGCAAATAGCCTAGTCCAGAATTTGAACTTGGGTTGCCGTGTCCATTTCCTACGGTGATAACCATGACACTTCGAGCGCCTCATTCCAGTGTAGACGTCTTGGCATTATCATTTTGTGATATGAAGTGGTACATCTTTACACACGTCTTCATTTGAATATTAGGTTGTTTGGTTGGTTTGATTTTACGGCATGTTAACTCTTGTTGAGTTATTTTATGCCGAACACTTTTTTGTTTTATTCATTCTTGATGGTATTCAAATTTGTTTTTCAAACTGATAGGGCCATCTAAATAGAAAAAAATGAGTTTAAAAAAAAATTAGTTCAAAAAGAAAAAATTGAGTACCCATCAAAAATGAATAAAACAAACGTCTTCGGTATAAAATAACCGAACAAGGGTTGACATGCTGAAAAAAAATTTTTTGTGAAAAATTGTCAACTTATTTTTGCCAAAAATTTGTCCGCCCTGTTAGGTGGGGCTGTAGAATACACCGACTATTCCTCTGCGTAGGCGAAAAATCTTTCCAATGGAGCCACCTGTTGGTCGTGGTTGGCGACCCGTGATGCTTAAGAGCGGAATCCTGGTGGCTGAGCAGTCCATGATATGCAAAACTTCATTTTTGCCCTTACTTACGCTTATGACTTCTTGTATTTGTAGTCGATTTTGCAATTTTTATTAGAATATTTTAAAAGCAATACGCTCTAAGACTTAGGCTAGATGGGCGGTCGGAGAAGCCCCTCTGATCAATTGGCTGGTCACGTCAAGCTCTAGCACCTATATAATTGTCCCAACTCTATTGCCCTTATGGCAATGCCCAACCCATTTTATCAAATTTGTGCTAGAAGGTGGTGGCTGATGGTTTTAGTCTCCTAGGTGTGACGTTAAACTGCATCTAATGGTGAAGTTCCAATTCTAGAGCTCTGGGGATTGTGGAGTACCCCTTTATCGTCATTACTCCCAGGTCCACCCAGACCCGGAGTGGTAATACCAGGGTCCCATCTACAGGTTAAATAGATAAAATATGAGTATCAAAAATGTGTTAAAAATTGAGTTTTAAAAAAAATTGAATACTCAACAAGAATGAAGAAAACAAAATGACTTCAGCATAAAATAACCCAACAAGGGTTGACATGCCGTGAAATCCAACCAAACAACCAACTGCTGTTTTGTAGGATGTTGTCTCTGGGATTTGTTCAAAACAGCACACAACGTCCTTGTGTAGTTCTCCATGGATTTTGTTGGAGTCCAAGTGGTGCAACTATACAGTTGTACTGACACGGCTACAGCTTGGAAGAAATACCGTTTTATTTCATCAGATATCAGATTTCCATATGGTTGTTAACCTGTCTATAATAGTCCATGCTATGCCTATACGCTTAGTGGATCATCACTACTGAGCAATAAGTTTGATCCTAACTTGACGCCCACACTAGTAGCCTTGTGCCAGACTATACTTTGTTGATATCTAAAGAATTTAAAGACATGGTGGGGAGAGGAAAGGTACTGTTGACATCGCTAAGGAGATTTATTATTATGAATTTGAGCCTAAGTTCATGCTCACACTAGTGTCCTTGTGTCAGACTTAACTATATTTTGTTGATATCTAAAGAATTTAAAGACCTGGTGGTGAAGAGGGGAGGTACTGTTAACGTCGCTCAGGGGAACATTACTACTGGACAATGAGTTTTAACTTACCTGACACTCATAATAATGGCCTTGTGCCAGACTAGACTATACAACCTAGATTTGAAAAGTGTTACAGATTTTTCACTCTACTTGTTCTTTGTGGAATTATATCCTTTTATTGGGGGTGGGGAGGGGATTCAGATTTTCTTTTTTTTCTATCCCCTTCCCCAAACCCAACCTGCTTAGCTATGACTAAAATTCTTGTGATTTTTGGCGGAGAAGATTATCCTCCATTCATTCCATTCTTTTCTCTTTCTTATTAATCTTTTATTACTCATATCATCATTGGACCTCATTTTCTTCCTGAACGTTTCGAGCAATTTTTTTTTCCCAGAGACTTCTTCATCATTTCTTTGCTTCTCGGTTCTTTCCATCCTCTCTCCTGACTTTTTTTCTTTCTTCATAAATACAGCATTTGGAAAAGCAATTATATTTTAACAGAGAGGACATAAAAACGAATGTAACTTAAATTTATTGGACCATATTACCTTTAAGCACCCCTTTTTGATCTCGATTAAGAAAGGACATGTTTTTCATTTACACTGTCAATATCCGGTTGTTTTAGGTTAGGGTTAGGGGGTTAGAGTTAGGGGTTAGTTTTATAATTAAAAAAAAAAATCTAAAAATCGTCTGTTAAAACAATTGGATATTGACGGTGTAAATGAAAAACATGCCCTTTCTTAATCGAGATCAAAAAGAGGTGCCTAAAGGTCATATGGTCCAATTTATTTAAATACTAGCTTAATTGACGTCCTTGGTTATCTTAGATATTTTTTCAGTCGTATTTTTGTGGCGTTTTAACAGAAAATTAATGTAGATATTTTACACACTCCCCCCCCCCCATTTTTATCAGCAAGTAATGTAGAAATTTTACCCCCCTCTTTAAAAAGTTTTTTTTTATTATTTGAATTTGTTCAAATTTCAATTGAATATTTACAAAACTCAAACTCAAATTTACGCTCTGTCTCTTGATTTTATAGAATTTATAAAATTTTCAACCTTTAAACTAATTTCCTAAAAAAACGGTAACGATTTGGGGAAAAATATTTTGCGTTGTTATTTATCATGTCAAACCCCAAATATCACTATGAACGCACTTACACAGTTCCAAAATTGACCTTCCCTACTGTTACATTTACCAGAGTAATATTATTTTTGTGATTTTCACTAAAAGGTTTTAATGTATTGTGTGTTATTACAAGAACAGAAACATTATTCAAAATTAAATTACAATTATGAGAAGACGACAGGTTTTCATGATTTTTTAAAATAAACTTATTATTGATAATTAAACTTTTAATGTAAAATATTTTAAAATGCCAATATCTATTTTACATAATTTAATTTAGATATTTTATTGATAACAATTTTAAATTAATTCATGAAAAATGACTTATTATTTAAGCATAAAATTTATTATCTATATGTATATATGATGTAAATAATTTTTAATTTTATATTTTATAAAATACAAATACAAATAAGAACAATTTTTTTTCCAATTGAATTTTTACAAAACAAACTGAGATTTCAATGCAAATAACACACACACATATATATATCATATACATATTTGGAAATAAATTTAGGAATAATCAAAATTAATGGCAAAATCCTGTGAAAGTCACCCATGAAATAGAAATAATTGTTTGTACAGAAAGTAAGGACCTATCTTTGAGTATCTGTGTTACGCCTCAAAGATATGTGGTTCAAAGTTAACTGACTCGGAAAAATGTAAAAGTTTTTAAATAAAATAACTAGTGCATTATATCTTTTATTCCTAAATATATCAACACTGAAAATCTTATTAAATTCGGTTAATTCCCTGATTTTTTGTATTTTTTTTCTTTCGGCAGGGTAACATACAATGGTGGAATTTAGGTCTTTTAAGTTCGATTTAATAAAAAAAAATGTCAAAAATGTAATTTACTTTCATTTCCAATTTTTGATGTATAAGGCGTGCTGTAGTCCACCACTTAAACTTATAGACTTAACACAGCCAATCAACAGTTCGTGTATGTGGTTAGTTAACTATTTAATCACCTAGATGGACTGCTGTTCATTTGCATGCAATTCGACATTGATGAATGGACCTGCAACGTGGGAACTTTGCTAAACACAAGGATTTTATCCAACAGTAAGGGAAACCAAGGAACAACCAAAGGATCATACCCAACACTAAGGGACACCAAGAAACAACCAAAGGATCATACTCAGCACTGAGGGACACCAAGGGCAACCAGAGGTTTCTTCACTAAGGATCGCTCTCTGCATAACACAAAGGATCTCTACTGGGAGTGCTCTCGCTAGAAGCCTAAGGATGGCCACAAAAATCGTAACATCAACAACTGCAGCCCAACAAACCTTAGAAATTCTAAAATAGGAATAAAAAATTTGACATCCGGTTGACAGTAATTTTTGATGATAATATTTTAATATATCTAACTTACATTTAATGTTAAAAATGTAATTATTTTCAGAACAGCCTAATATATATATACATATATATATTAAAAATGTAATTATTTTCAGAACAGCCTAATATATATATATATATATATATATAATATATATAATATATATATATATATGGCCTGGATGGTAGAGGTTCTGACTAACGAAAAATCAGACGAATTTCAATCCCAGGCTGAGGCAGTCTGTAATGTCAAGATGTACTGAAGAGCTGTGATACAGCAAAACAGTACTGTATGTTGATGACAATATGGATATCTGTGTGTGTGTATTTATATATATATATATATATAATATATATATATATATATATATATATATATATATCTTTCACCCATTTCCCCAAATATTGCTTATTGATACTAACCTGAAAACATAATGATAATAAAAGAATCTGAAGGTGATGTGAATCAACATCGAAATATTAAACTGAATTCGCAGCAATTACTTATTTCTACAATCCATTATAGACATTTCAACTCTTGGAATTTCAACTTAATTTGGATTCCACCAAAAAAAAATAAATAAATAAATGAAAATAAAATAAACTAGAATGATTTGATAAATAAATAAAAAATAAAATAAAAAATAAACTAAATGACAAATAGCTGTTTATCATTTTTGTTTGTTTTTGTCTTTGTTGAACCCATTGACTCTAATACACAAACAATTTCGGTTGCCAGACGTGGCTGACTATTTAGTCGCAGACATAAATTGACCAATGACCTTGTGAAGCCACAGACGTTTGACCTGTTTTTTTTTCTTTTTTTGGGGCAAAACTCAGTTTTTAAACAGAAGATTGAACCAAGAAATGGTCTCCTTCTTAAAGTGTGTAGCAAATTTTAGTCAAATGTTTAAAAATAATAATATTAATAATGTTAATGATTAATGTCTTTATTTAAAAGATTATATAACAAAATGTAGTCATTTGTCTGTATTTTTGAAATGAGGCTTGATGTGAATAATTTTAATTTTTCGGACTGTTGTCCTCATCTTTACTGTGGTATATATAAACACAACATTTCTTCAGGTGTTCTACATGATTGTGATTCTTCTTGTGATACATGTCTGAATGAAAGGCGTGCAAAAACAATGATGCCATTTTTTTAATGTGATCTTCAAAAGTTCTTTGGCACCTGTTTGATCAACTGTCAAAGTATTAAAAATGATTTACCAGGTTAGGTTATTACTATATTCGGATACGCAAGGAACACCTGAAGAAGGCTGGAGGATATGGCAGCTGAAATGTTGTGTTTATACATACCACAGTAAAGATGAGGACAAAAGTCAGAAAATTATGCAAAATGTAGTCATTTTAAGGTGGAGGTTTCTGGTGAAGTAAGAACAAACTCATAAGTGATGTTCTCCTATAGAGTCCACTACATGGACACACCAGTGTTGGCCAACGAGCAAAAATTTACATTCATCAGCTCTGTGGGGACACTGGTTTCTGTCTAGAGGACTTGCCTAGATTGATGGCCAATAGGAATGGATGACAAG
Source organism: Doryteuthis pealeii (assembly GCA_023376005.1). NCBI lineage: Eukaryota > Metazoa > Mollusca > Cephalopoda > Myopsida > Loliginidae > Doryteuthis > Doryteuthis pealeii. The sequence continues at coordinate 31,163,793 of CM042149.1, forward strand.
AGACAGTCAAAGGGATGATGATGGAGAGTAGTCGTGTGTTCAAATGCTGATTGGTTGGTTGGATTTTACGGCATGTCAACCCTTGTTGAGTTATTTTATGCTAACGACATTTGGTTTTTATTCATACTTGATGGGTATTCTAATTTTTTTATTGAAGCTAAATATTTTTTAAAACAATTTTTTAAAACTCCTTTTTTTTCTATTTGACCCATAGATGGGACCCTAACAGGTACTAGCACTCTGGGTAAGAGTGGGCCTGGGAGTAATGGCAATGAAGGGGTACTCCATTCTCCCCAGAGCTTCAGAACTGAAACTTCACCACTAGATGCAATTTAACATCATATTCAGCACCCTAAGACCCTCAGCCACCGCCTCCTAGCACATATATGATAAAAGGATTGGAGGAGTTTCCATAAGGACAATAGGGTTGGGATAATCATAGATGGGACCCTAACAGGTACTACAACTCTGGGTCAGAGGGAAACTGGGAGTTATGGCGATGAGAGTGTTATCCACACTCCCAGAGCTCCACAATTGGAACTTCACCACTAGATGTAGTTTAAAGTCATACCAAGGATACTTCAAGTCGAGGGAAAAGCCAATATTTCAAATGCTGATTTTCTTGGCAGGAATGTATTTCCCTCACTGGAAAATTGATGTCATGCAATCCTTCTTTGTATATTTTCAGCAGTTTACCCTTCTTGTATTCCTTGATGATAAGCTTAGTCAATATTTAGAAAAATAAGATAGTTTGTAAGAAAAGAAGAAAGAAAGAAAGAAAGAAGAAGAAGAAGAAAAAAAAAGAAAACTAACCCAAAAAACCCCAGAGGCTGAAGTCTGTTTTCAGAACTTTATTTTTGGAAAAAATCAATAAAGAATTTGGAAAATAGTTGTCTCTAAAGTCTTCCATAGTATTAAAAAATAAATCTTATTTCGTTGGAGTTTTGGAAACTGGGATGTTTAGAGGTGTTACTTCTAGTCGTCTGGAGTTATGTGTTAATATGTAAGACTTTTAAATGATGAGATACAGTATCATCAATAAATATGTACCTACCTAAAAAAGTTTTAAATAAAAGTTTGTTTTTTTCTAAATGAAAGATATCAGGATTTTATAAATTATCATCATCATCATCATCATCATGTTATGCAAGTAGCATGGATGTCCATGACAATCTTTCGCCAAATGTCCCTATTCTGCATTGCTCTCAGGAGGTCCTCTGCACAGCATTCAGTATCTGTGCAGAGTTGTTCAATGTAGGTCTTTGCTGGACAGCCCACACTGGGGTTCCAATATCATTCATTGCTCTTGAGAGGTCCTCTGTGCATCATCTAGTATCTGCATAGAGCTAATCAATGTAGGTCTTTGCTGGACGACCCACATTGGGGTGCCCTTGTGCTGGTTTCTATTAGAGAACATCACTTATGAGTTTGTCCTTGCATGTCTTATTCATCTCACTTGGATGATTTGTGTAGTTGAACATTATTCAATCAAAATGGACATGCTGGTTGGTTGGTTGGATTTTATGGCATGTCAACCCATGTTGGATTACTTTATGCTGAAGGTGTTTTGATTTATTCATGCTTGTTGAGTATTCAATTTTTTATTCTTTTAAACTCAATTTTTTTAATCACATTTCCTAAAAAACTCTTTTTTCAATCTATTTAACCATAGATCAGACCCTAACAGGTAATACCACTGCAGGTCAGAATGTACCTGTGAGTAAATAAGAATGCATATAAAAAGATTACACTTATTTTAATTATATTTTAATTGGTTTTTATACAAAATCATTCATAGGATTTGTTTTGATATGTTGGAGAATTAAATAATAATATTAGACATCAATAATACAAATTAATTATTTATTAAACCCGGTTTTGTTAAAACCAATATGTAAATTAGCCACACCATATATTATATAAACCTTCATTTCTTAGTGAAATATTAGACACATTGCAGGATTTTAAACATCCTAATAACATGGGCTGTTTTGAGGCAAATCTAACTTAGATTTTCACAGTGACATCATTAATAAATAAGATTTATTCTATATATTAATGATTTTGACTATAAATTGATAAGCTTACGCAATTTGTGTGGGTATTGTGAGGTAAGCAGTGATGTTGTTTTCTTTACAGACAGACAGACAGACAGATACTAAATCTCCATTATAATAAGATATACAAGGTGTGTCAAAAAAGTATCAATATTTTTTGTACTTTTTGACACATCTTGTATTCTGAAAAAATAATGTTCCATTCTTTCATTTTTTTTTCAGAATACAAGATGTGTCAAAAAGTACAAAAAATCTTGATACTTTTTTGACACACCTTGTATATACCAAGTTTTTTGACACACCTTGTATGTACCAAGTTTAAAGCTGTATTTACCAAGATAGAAATGAAGAATGGATGGAACGTTTTTTTTTTTTTTTTTTTAAAATACAAGGTCTGTCAAAAAGTAAAAAAAACATCTGCATACGTTTTTGACACACCTTGTATATATATATATATATATATATATATATATATGTGAAGAGATGGAAGTGAATTCGACGGTATGTAGTATAGTGAGAAATTTGAAAAAACACAGGTTTAAATAAAATAAGTGGTAAGTTTATTAGCCGACACAACAGTGTTTCAATCTGTTAAGTAGATCTTCTACAGGGCATTTGTTGATATAAGGAAAAGTACATTTTTTTGATACACACGCACACACACACACACACACACACACACACCATAAAAGAAGAATATTTGACGTCATATTTCAAACCGTCTACCTTTCCAGCGTTTCTTCTTCAAACTTCAAATTTTGAACAGATTGATAAACAAGGACTATTGCAGTTTTTGTTATTCTGTGCTAAAAAATTCCTTATATCAACAAATGCCCTGAAGAAGATCTACTTAACGGATCAAAACACTGCGTCGGCTAATAACTTACCACTCATTTTATTTAAACCTGTGTTTTTTTCAAATTTCTCACTATACTTATACATATATATATATATATATATATATATATATATATATATATATTATTAGCTGTATTGCAGTTAAATACTATAATTTTTGGATTGGATGACTCTCCACCTCACTGTTGACCCACTTTAACTCTTTCTAAGGACTTTCAAGTCCTTGAGTTTTAAATCCCTAGATTAAAGGATTTTCATAAAAGATGCTTTCTGTGGTTGACAATTATCCTCTGATTTTGTTCCAGAATAAAAATGGCGCTTGCTATCTGCAGAAGAAGACATGTCAAAGACTTAAAATTCCTCGTGAAGAACATGATCAGGAACTTTGTGATTTCAAGGAATTGGTAAGTGACTATTTTGTGTTTTTTTGTCTTTTATTCTAAGAGAAGTCTCTCTACCAAAGTAGTAAAGAGAGGAAATAATATATATACCACTTAGTTTGAGAATCACATAGGTGAGAAACTGTCCGTAACCAAGTGCTGTTAGCTTCATATCCATGCTGCCCTAACTTAGATGTACATGCTCTATCCGTAATATTGAGCACTATCTACTTATAAACATAGCACTATATATATATATATATATATATTATATATATATATATATACACACACACACATATATAAATATATATGGCATGTGGTATAATGGTTACCGTTGTAGGAAATGGAGATGATGAGACAGGTTCAAATCCTCGACGAGGCTGTTAGCTTTTCATATAGTGCTAATAACCTTGGGAGAGGTATGATTCCAATTCTTACTCCAGCTATGAGTAAATAATAAGGAAGACTGGGCTCTTTAACCTTGATTAGGCAACCAGTCTAAGAGAAGGAAAGTTCAGAATTCAAAAATGTTAAACTCTGCTTAAAATATTGACCTTGTGGAGGGGTTGGTGAATATATATATATATATATATATATATATATATATATATATAGCTCAGTCTCTAGAGCATTCACCTCAGAACCACAAGGTTCTGGATTTGATACTGGACCTTACCAACTCAGCGCATGAGTAGCACTGCTTGGATCTGTGTGGTAAAGTGGGGAGCTGACAGTAGGTGTGGCGCTCCACTTTAGATGTCAAAAACAGTCTTCCTAGTCTAACGCTATTTACATATAGTAAAATCAGCAAAGTGGCCTATTTTTGGTATCAGCTGGACAGCGAGGGAATCTATCCCCTTTTCACTAGCGCTAGACAGGGAGATTGTTTTAGCATCTGAGGTGGAGCGCCACACCTACCATCAGCTCTCCACTTTACTACACATATCTAAGTTGTGCTACTCATGTGCTGCATTGTTGAGGGCCCTGTATTAAACCTGGAAGCTTGTGGTTCCTAGCTGGATTCTCAACCAACTGAGCTAAACCTGAACTGGCCATATATATATATATATATCATCATGTCGTGCAATTAGCACAGATATCCATGACAATCTCTCGCCAACCTTCCCTATCATTCATTGTCACAGGGAGGTCCTCTGTGCAGCATCCAACATCTTTGCATAGTTGGTCAATGTAGGTCCTTGGTGGGCGGCCGACACTAGCATGTCCGTGTGTTGGCTTCTACAGGAGAACGTCGCTTATGAACTCGTCATTGCTTCTCCAGCAGTGTCCAGCATGCCTTGTCCGTCTTACTCGAATGGTTTGTGAGATGGGGGGCATGTGGCCATACAGCTGTTTCCTTGTGGGGTGCTGTTTCCACTATTTGTTCAAGACTGCATGCAGCATTCTTGTGCAGCTCCCATCCAGCTTATTCTCAAGGCGCCTCGTTAGGTTCCAGGTGGTGCAGCCATACAGCAGCACTGATATAAACACAGCCTGGAAGAATTGTCGCTTTAACTTGTCAGTGAGATTGGATTTCCATACTTACATAATCTTTATCATGTCGCGCTAGTAGCACAAATATCCATGACAATCTCTCAACTGTCCCTATCATTCATTGCCCATGGGAGGTCCTCTGTGCAGCATCCTGTATCCATACAGTGCTGGTTTGTTAGATGGCCCACACTGACTTGACAATGTGCTGGTTTCCACAAGAGAATGACACTTATGAGTTTATCTCTGCTTCCTCAGCAGTGTCCAGCATGTCTTGTTTATCCCACTTGGATGGTTTGCGTGATAGAGGGCAAGTGGCCATACAACTGCTTTTTTTGTGAGGTATTATTTCTAAGATTTGTTTAAGTTCACATGCAGCATTCTTGTACAACTCTCATCTAGCTTATTCTATAGTCGCTTCGTTAGTGTCCAAGTAGTGTAGTCGTACAGTAGCACTGATACTGTAGTTTGGAAGAATTGTTGCTTTATATATATGTGTACAATTTGTTTAAGATTGCATGTAGCATTCTTGCGCAACTCCCATCTAGCTTATTCTCTAGGTGCTTTGTTATGGTCCAAGTAGTGCAGCCATACAGTAGCACTGATATTACAGTTTGGAAAAATTGAGGGTGTCCCATTGTGGTGTAATTTCTAGCAATCTATTTTTGTCTATTGAATAATGAGTTCAATCCTTGCTGGATGCCCCACACTTGCAACCTTTTATCATATCCTACCTGTTGCAAATGTGTATCTATTTGTGCATGTGTCAAAGTAAATGTCTTACTCCCCCCTCTTCCTCTACTCTTTTCTCCTCCCCCTCCCCCTGACTGCACCCCTCCTCCTCTACAGTTTTCTCCTCCTCCCTCCCCTGACTGCATCCCCTCTTCCTCTCTACTGTTTTCTCCTCCTCCCTCCCCCGACTGCACCCCCCCCCCTCTACGGTTTTCTCCTACTCCCTTTGTTCCTCTACTGTTTCCTCCTCCTCCTCTACTGTTTCCTCTTCCTCCTCTCTTTCATCTACAGTTTCCTCTCCTCCTACTCTATTGTTTTCTCCTAGTCCTTGCCCTCCTCTACTATTTTCTCCTACTCCTTTCCCTCTTCTACTATTTTCTCTTCCTCCTCACCCTCCTATACCGCATCCTCCTCCTCTACTGTTTTTTTCCTACTCCCTTTATTCCTCTACTGTTACCTCCTCCTCCTCTACTGTTTTCTCCACTATTTCCTCCTACTCCTCCTCTACTGTTTCCTTCTCTTCCTCCTCCACTGTTTTCTTAACCTCCTCCTACTGTTTTCTCCTACCACCTTTATTCCTCTATTGTTTCCTCCTCCTCCACCTCCTCTATTGTTTTCTCCTCTTCCTCTAGCTCCTTCTCAACTGTTTCCTCCTACTCCTACCCCTCATTCAAGATATACAACACAATTATCTTTGCATGTTTTTTTAAATAATTCTTTTACCATTTTACCACTGTAATCAGATTTACTTATTTTTTTATTATTTGATAAAATTCCATCACTTTCCAGATTCCTTCCTCTCTGTCCAGTTTTGTGGCCTCTCTGTTATCGGTCCCATCATCAGCATCGTTTTCCTAAACTTCAAAGACGAATCTCTCAGTTTCAATGACTTTTACCGCAAGGCTTAATACTGATTCAGAATTTTCGATCGTAATCTTCATTTTTTTTCTTCCTGTTTCCTTTTTTTTTTAATTTATAGTTATCTACCAAATCAAAGTAAAATAAATAGATAAGTAAAAATAAATAAATAAATAAAAAATAGTAAGTTCTATTTTCCAAATGTAATTTCTACTTGGGGTGGTTTTCGTCCAGTTGCTGGTGTAGCGGTGGGGGTGACTGGATTTTTAGTTGTCCATTTGTAATTTCCCTCTGTGATGAAAAATAGCCAAGTATGGTTGGGATAAGAAAGACCTCAAAATATGTTTGGGTTTCTGAATGCTAAAAAAACAAAAACAAAAAAAACAAAAAACCTTAATAAAATGGATCAGTGTCACAGAAAGAAAGAAAGAAAATTGTTTTTAAAAACTAATTTAGATTCATTAGATCCCCTAAATAATTATATTTGCTAAACAATTTAGAATCCCAATATCACTTGCATAGTAATATGTAAGTGTAGTGTAATTATTATGGTCTATGGGGAATTTGGGATTAAAAATAAAATGATATTCGGATTTCTGAAGAAAGAGAGGAAAAAGAAATAAGAACAAAGAGAGGTTAAAGTTTGGAACTCAATTGACCAACGAATGACCCCAAAATTAGATTTAAAAATAAAAACAGAAGTTCCAGGTTTTGACCCGAAGCAGAAGTTGGGTGACCCTCCTACTCCCGGGACGGGAAACAGAAGAAGAGGAAAATCGGTCTTTTTCTGCTGGGCTTTGGTGAGAGCCAGACGTTCTCTGTATGGGTTTCACATAGTAGTACCAAACCTGATTTACGATAGAGTAATTTGACCATACCCTCTCTCTATCTATCTCCCTCTCTTCCTTCTCTCTGAAAAAAACTCATGAGCTAGAAATAAATAAACAGACTCTCTTGTGACTATACAAACTTGAGTATGTTGTTTCTGAACTAACGATGACTACTACTATAAACAACTACTACTACAACTCGAACTTGGCCCTATGCAACACAAGGCCATTGCTAGAGGTCTCATGCTGCCCCGCTCAACTTCATTTCAATTTTCATAATGTAGTAAGTTGGTGGAGTGGTCTAATGTCGGACAGCAAAGGAGTCTATCCCTTTTTGCTAGCCCTAGAGAGTCTATTTTTGCTGAGGTGGAGCACCACACCTACCGTCAGCTCTCCACTTTACCACACAGATCAGATCATGCAATCTGTGCTACTCATGTGCTGAGTTGGAAGGGACTGGTACCGACTCCAGAAACTAGTGATTCCTAGGTGGGCTGCTCTAAGTTTACTTTTGGAACTAAGTTGCTAAACATGGTGTTCAATCCTTAGTCTGGAAATATATTTGTTGCTACCGAGAATTATCGTCGTGTGTTTCGCACGTCTGAACTCTCTCTGGTGTGT
>CM042149.1:31171722-31174222 GCA_023376005.1 Doryteuthis pealeii
GTATATTTCTAAGATGTTTTTTAAGTTTCACATGCAGCATTCTTGTACAACTCTCATCTAGCTTATTCTATAGTCGCTTCGTTAGTGTTCCAAGTAGTGTAGTCGTACAGTAGCACTGATACTGTAGTTTGGAAGAATTGTTGCTTTATATATATGTTACAATTTGTTTAGATTGCATGTAGCATTCTTGCGCAACTCCATCTAGCTTATTCTCTAGGGCTTTGTTATGGTCCAAGTAGTGCAGCATACAGTAGCACTGATATTACAGTTTGGAAAAATTGAGGGTGTCCCATTTGGTGTAATTTCTAGCAATCTATTTTTGTCTATGAATAATGAGTTCAATCCTTGCTGGATGCCCCACAACTTGCAACCTTTTATCAATCCTACCGTGTTGCAAATGTGTATCTATTTGTGCATGTTCAAAGTAAATGTCTTACTCCCCCCTCTCCTCTGCATCCCCCTCTTCCTCTACTGTTTTTCCTCCTCCCTCCCCCTACTGCATCCCCCTCCTCCTCTACAGTTTTTCTCCTCCTCCCTCCCCTGACTGCATCCCCTCTTCCTCTACTGTTTTCTCCTCTCCCCTCCCCGGACTGCACCCCCTCCTCTACGGTTTTCTCCTACTCCCTTTGTTCCTCTACTGTTTCCTCCTCCTCCTCTACTGTTTCCTCTTCCTCCTCTCTTTCATCTACAGTTTCCTCCTCCTCCTACTCTATTGTTTTCTCCTAGTCCTTGCCCTCCTCTACTATTTTCTCCTACTCCTTTCCTTCTTCTACTATTTTCTCTCCTCCTCACCCTCCTATACCGCATCCTCCTCCTCCTCTACTGTTTTTTCCTACTCCTTTATTCCTCTACTGTTACCTCCTCCTCCTCTACTGTTTTCTCCACTATTTCCTCCTACTCCTCCTCTACTGTTTCCTCTCTTCTCCTCCCACTGTTTTCTTAACCTCCTCCTCCACTGTTTTCTCTCTACTGTTTTCTCCTACCACCTTTATTCCTCTATTGTTTCCTCTCCTCCACCTCCTCTTTGTTTTTCTCCTCTTCTCTAGCTCCTTCTCAACTGTTTCCTCCTACTCCTACCCCTCATTCAGATATACAACACAATTATCTTTGCATGTTTTTTAAATAATTCTTTTACCATTATTACCACTGTAATCAGATTTACTTATTTTTTATTATTTGATAAAATTCCATCACTTTCCAGATTCCTTCCTCTCTGTCAGTTTTGTGGCCTCTCTGTTATCGGTCCCATCATCAGCATCGTTTTCCTAAACTTCAAAGACGAATCTCTCAGTTTCAATGACTTTTACCGCAAGGCTTAATACTGATTCAGAATTTCGATCGTAATCTTCATTTTTTTCTTCCTGTTTCCTTTTTTTTTTTAATTATAGTTATCTACCAAATCAAAGTAAAATAAATAGATAAGTAAAAATAAATAAATAAATAAAAAATAGTAAGTTCTATTTTCCAAATGTAATTTCTATTTGGGGTGGTTCCGTCCAGTTGCTGGTGTAGCGGGGGGGGGGGGGGTTGAGGAGGTGACTGGATTTTTTAGTTGTCCATTTGTTAATTTCCCTCTGTGATGAAAAAATAGCCAAGTATGGTTGGGATAAGAAAGACCTCAAAATATGTTTGGGTTTCTGAATGCTAAAAAAAAAAAACAAAAAAAACAAAACCTTAATAAAATGGATCAGTGTCACAGAAAGAAAGAAAGAAAATTGTTTTTAAAAACTAATTTAGATTCATTAGATCCCCTAAATAATTATATTTGCTAAACAATTAGAATCCCAATATCACTTGCATAGTAATATGTAAGTGTAGTGTAATTATTATGGTCTATGGGGAATTTGGATTAAAAAAAATGATATTCGGATTTCTGAAGAAAGAGAGGAAAACGAAATAAGAACAAAGAGAGGTTAAAGTTTGGAACTCAATTGACCAACGAATGACCCAAAATTAGATTTAAAAATAAAAACAGAAGTTCCAGGTTTTGACCCGAAGCAGAAGTTGGGTGACCCTTCCTACTCCCGGGACGGGAAACAGAAGAAGAGGAAAATCGGTCTTTTTCTGCTGGGCTTTGGTGAGAGCCAGACGTTCTCTGTATGGGTTTCACATAGTAGTACCAAACCTGATTTACGATAGAGTAATTTGACCATACCCTCTCTCTATCTATCTCCCTCTCTTTCCTTCTCTCTGAAAAAAACCCATGAGCCTAGAAATAAATAAACAGACTCTTGTGACTATACAACTTGAGTATGTTGTTTCTGAACTAACGATGACTACTACTACTAAACAACTACTACTACAACTCGAACTTGGCCCTATGCAACACAAGGCCATTGCTAGAGGTCTCATGCTGCCCCCGCTCAACTTCATTTCAATTTTCATAATGTAGTAAGTTGGTGGAGTGGTCTAATGTCGGACAGCAAAGGAGTCTATCCCTTTTTGCTAGCCCTAGAGAGTCTATTTTTGCTGAGGTGGAGCACCACACCTACCGTCAGCT
>CM042149.1:31179222-31271722 GCA_023376005.1 Doryteuthis pealeii
AGAACCAAAAGATTTTGCCCACACTAAGGGACACTGAGGAAGAACCAAAGATTTTGCCCAACACTAAGGGACACTGAGGAAGAACCAAAAGATTTTGCCCAACACTAAGGGAACACTAAGGGACACTAAGGAAGAACCAAAAGATTTGCCCAACACTAAGGGACACAGGAAGAACAAAAATTTGCCAACACTAAGGGAACCAAAGATTTTGCCCACACTAAGGGACACCGAAGGAAGAACCAAAGATTTTTGCCCAACACTAAGGGACACCAAGGAAGAACCAAAAGATTTTGCCCAACACTAAGGGACACTGAGGAAGAACCAAAAGATTTTGCCCAACACTAAGGGACATGAGGAAGACCAAAAGATTTTGCCCACACTAAGGGACACCAAGGAAAGAACCAAAAGATTTTGCCCAACACTAAGGGACACTGAGGAAGAACCAAAAGATTTTTGCCCAACACTAAGGGACACTGAGGAAGAACAAAGATTTTGCCCAACACTAGGGACACCAAGGAAGACCAAAAGATTTTGCCACAACTAAGGGACACTGAAGGAAGAACCAAAAGATTTTGCCCAAACACTAAGGGACACAAGGAAGAAACCAAAAGATTTTGCCAACACTAAGGGACACTGAGGAAGACCAAAAGATTTGCCCAACACTAAGGGACACCAGCACTAAGGAACAAAGAACAAAAGATTTTGCCCAACACTAAGGGCACTGAGGAAGAACAAAAGATTTTGCCCAACACTAAGGGACAGTAAGCAGAGGAAGAACCAAAAGATTTTGCCCAACACTAAGGGACAGCTGAGGAAGAACCAAAAGATTTTGCTCACCTCTTGCTTAACACAAGAGATCTCCACTGTAAAGTGCTCTCACTTGAAACCTAAAAATGGCCACCAAAATTATAACTGGGGTAAATTCCCGTATCAATGTTCGACCCAGGATACTAAACCAACTAATGTGAATAATATCATGGATAGAGCATGTGATGAATAACAAAAAAGAAAAAGAAAACATGTCAACTGGTGGACTTTGCTGTTTCAGCAGATCACAGGGTGAAGCTGAAGGAAAATGAAAAGATGGACAAATACCTGACCTTGCCAGAGAATTGAAAAAGCTGTGGAATATGAGAGTGAAAGTGATACCAATTGTAGTTGGTGCAATTGGAACGGTCCCAATAAAATTGGAAAAAAGACTGGAGCATCTGGAAATCAGAGGAAGAATTGAAACCATCCAGACTACAGCACTGCTGCAATCTGCTAGAATACTCAGAAGAGTCCTGGAGATCTGAAGAGACTTGTTGTCACTCAGACTCCAGTGAAATCATAAAGGAACAATTAGAATATTGTTAAAAATGATAAAGAACTAAACTTGGAGAAATTAATCCCAACAAAGTGGAAGGCAGGAGATAACCTACTTGACTAGTCTGAGCAGTTTGATGATTGGTTGGTTGGTTGGTTTATAACATCAACCCATAGGGTCAATTTATGCTGAAGACATTTTGTTTTATTCATTTTGATGGGTACTCAATTTTTTTAAAAACTCAATTTTTTTTAAACACATTCTTTTAAATGCATTCTGTTCTATTTAACCCATAGATGGGATTCTAACAGGTACTACCACTCCAAGTCAGGGTGGACCTGGGAGTAATGTCGATAAAGAGGTACTTCAGATTCCCAAGAGTTCCAGAACTCTTCTTCACCATCAGATAGAGTTTAACGTCATACCTGGGATAATAAGACCCTCAGCCACTGCCTTCTAGCACTTATATGATAAAAAGGGTTGGGATTTCCCATAAGGGCAATAGGGACGGGATAATCATATAGGTGCTAGGGCTGGATATGACCAGCCGATTGATCAGATGGTACCTCTCTGACCGCCCATCTAGCCTGAGAAAGGGCCAAAGTGGAGTGTTGCATGTCATGGACAGCTCAGCCACCAGAGTTTTCATCCATAAGCAACAACCAACAGGTGGCCCCATTGGGGGGGGGGGGTTTACCCCTCTGCAGAGGTGCAGTCGGTGTATTCTCAAGTCCTAGCTGATGGCTGAGTTTCATGGAGGAACAAGTATCTAATAAGAGTCATAAGGGAACGATTATTGCTGAAATTGCTGGGTGTCATGATTGCAAGAGAATGAAAGAAAGGGTTAATTTTTGTGGTCTAAAATAAATAAAAAATCTATTCTCGGCCTTTACGAAGCCAGCCTCCATAGTTTAAGAGGTTATTTCCTAGTTGAGCAACATGAGTGACCCAGAAAAACAGAACCAAAATTATTTATTTATTTTCCCATTAAACTAACCCTAACCCATCCTAACCCTAACCCTAAACCTAACCCCAACTCTTGTTGGACTTAAACTTAAAAAAAAATTAAAATTAACAGTTTTATTACAAAATTTGTGGGTTTTTGTTTTTTCTGGGTCACTCTATAATATAATGTTACTCAACTAGGGGTATGGTTAGGGTTAGGGTTTAGGGTTGGGGTTAAGGTTTAGGGTTGTGGTTTAGGTTAGTTTAATGGAAAAATAAATAATTTGGGTTCTGTTTTTTCTGGGTCATCCTGTAATATCATGTTACTCAACTAGGAAATAACCATTTTAGCGACAGCAGTTTTTGTGAAAACACACTTTCATACACGCTAGACCTCACTATGTGAGCTTACAGTCAAGTTATGTTGAAAGCACTGGTTCATGCTAGATCACCTGAAGATCTTTCTTGGTGAAACCTGGATAGTTAACCTCTGCTACTGAATCGATTCTTTAAACTCTACGTTTGCATCGAGCACTTTTCTATATTCATTATTATTCCAAATCATTCAGTTTCTTTCTTTTATCCAACAGTCAAAATTGTGACTCACTCAATTTTCTTTTTTTCCAATTTCTTTCCATTGAGTCATTCTTTCTTCAATATATCTACACACACGCACACACACACATATATATATATATATATAAATATGGAGTTGGTGTAATGTATATGATTGAAGAAAATGGGCTTGGCAAGCTATATTCTGGGTTGTGTTGTACCCAGGGCACCCCTTTTTGGAAGGGTATTACACCTCTGCAGGCAATATAGTTGGCATATTTTAAGACCCACTGCTGAAAAGTCTCTCCCTCTCTCTCTCTCTCTCTTTATGTATATATATATATAAAAAATACACACCAACCCCTCCGCACGAGCAGGATGCAACACAAGGTCAATTTTTTAAGCGGAGTTTAACAGGTTTGAATTCAAAGTTTTCCTTCTCCTAGACTGGTGACCTAGCCATGGTTATAGAGCCCAGTCTTCCCTGCTATTTACCCATAACTGGAGGGAGAATTGGATTCATACCTTTCCCAAGGGTATTAGCGCCATGTGAAAAGCCAACAGCTTCATCCAGGAATTGAACTCGGGTCGACGAGTCCATTTCCCATGACTCTAACCATTAGACCACGTGCCTCCACATATATATATATATAAAAGGGTTTTGTAATTTGCTTGAAGCATTGTGTTTATATTGGTTTGTTGGTTGGTTTGAAGGCTATCACAATGCAAGTGCAAAGAAAAAAGAAGGTAACTATGGTGTTGTTTGTTAACCTGTGATTTATTCTCAATTCTTAATATTTCAGGATAAAAAATCCCTTCTACATATATATATATATATATTTTCATCCACAAACACAGTGTTTCAACATATCACATCTCCTCAGTGTGACTAAACTTAGCAGGCTACCCCCGGATGGAATCTAAACCTGACCAAATTTTCATCAGTCAGATTTCTTAACTACTGGGCCATTCATTATCAGCCATTTGCAGGCATAGGGTAGAATTTAACTGATAAATACATACATAGGTATATATGTTACAGCTGCTAGACAGTTTGCATCCATTTATAGGAGAGCCTTTGCCATATATATCTTTCTCTTCTTTCTTTTGGAAGTCTGTCACAGATGACGATGATGTTACTCCATATCTTCATTTGTGGACCCTATAGTGGCTCATTAGGACTTTTTTCCTTTCGTGTTTTTAACAAAAAAATGATATTAGTGTATTTAATGTTTTTTATCATTTCTCTGAATTTTTAAGATGAGGCTTGATAATTAGTATTATTTGGATTATTTAGACTATTGTCCTCATCTTTATTGTTATCTATACAATGTTTCAGCCAATGTGCCCTCCGGCCTTCTTCAGGTATTTCTTTTTAGACCTTCTCAACTCAGGAATCTTCTTGTCATAATTGGGGACCTTCTTGTCGGTTCCAATTGGACACATAGTATAGTGGATAAAGGCTTTGATTTAAGACAGTTCTAAGTGACAGTCATCTCTTGGCTGCAGGTTCAATCCTGGTCAAGGCAACAGTGACATAGAATGATAATTAACACAGCTTAACACCTGTTCCCCCAGCTATGGTTAGTGGAATGAGAAAATGATACCGACATGGATTGAATAAAAGGTTGGGTTCAAAGTTCGGTGATGGCTCTCAATTATGACAAGAAGGTTCTAAAGTTTGAAAAAAGGTACTGAGTTCAAGAAGGCTCCCAGGTTCGACAAGAAATACCTGAAGAAGGCCGGAGGGCACATTGGACGAAACGTTGTACAGATAACAATAAATATGAGGATAATAGTCCAAATAATCCAAATAATACTTTTTTTTTTTTGTTATTGATTTCTAAGAAGAAACTTTCATAAGTTTATTTAAAACTTTTAATAATGCATTTTGTAAGTACATAAGTTACTGCCTACTTGCGTAAATTTGGGGAGAAATTTATTGTTTAAAATGTATTAGAAATTAATTACATATGTAATATCATTTTTTTAAATTTTTTTACTGATGCTCATTATGTTACTATATTTCGATTAAAACTAAAATTTAACCTTAAATAATTGATTTGATTAATTTCAATTCGTTTTTAAGTGAAAATGTTCTTAAATTGTTGGTCCCTATCAAATATTCAGTTGGTGATCACTTAAGCAACATCAAGTACTGTAAGCAATCAGAGTCCTTTGTTTATCAAAATGACATGATTCAGCGTTAAATGACATGATGAGGTTTGATATGCCATAGAATAAAGCAATAAGCTTTTGTAATCATTCCAAATCGAAATCTTTGGACTGATCTTTTAGATCATTTGCTAACAGGGCTCTTCATTTCATCGTAACTTGAAAACTTTGTTTCACGCAGAAATATTTTGATTTAGGCTAGACGGTTGGTTGGAGAGGCTCCCTCTGATCAATTGGCTGGTCTCATCAAGCCCTGGCACTTATATGATTGTCCCAACCCTATTGCCTTATGGCAAGCCCAACTTTTTTTTATAACATACATGCTAGAAGGTGGTAGCTGAGGGTCTTAATGTCGTGGGTATGATGTTAAACTGCATCTGAGGGTGAAGTTCCAATTCTGGAGCTCTGAGCAATGTGTAGTATGCTTTCATTGCCATTGTTCCCAGGTCCACTCTGACCCGGAGTGGTAGTACCTGTTATGGTCCCATCTATGGGTTAAATAGAAAAATTGAGTTTGAAAAAATTGGGTTTGAAAAAAATTTGAATACCATCAAGAATGAATAAAACAAAATGTCTTCAGCATAAAATAACCCAACAAGGGTTGACATACCGTAAAATCTAACCAACTCCTGTCCCTGCAAAAAAATTTAGAAGAAAAAAAGAAGTCTTTTAAATAAAAGTGTTGTTGTTCAGCATTGACCAAGATGGAATGCTTAAGTCAGTGAGGGAAGTCAGAATCCCTCCCCCCCAGCAGAACTATGTTAATTAGATTTTAATAAGTTTGTAATTATGCAAGAAATACTGACTGCATTCCACTGCTCGGGCTGAGAAGATTACGCAAAAATAATGTCACGAAAATTGAGGTGAATGTCCTTTTGTTTTCAATTGTAATATTTTACGTCTTTCTTATATCTCAACTCCCCCAGTGGGGAGGTATCATTTTTTTTTTCCAGCAATTTGATTTATAGTGAGTTATCTATCCATAACTATTTTTTAATTTTTTTTTCTGTTTCGCTTTTAATATGGAATTATCCATTGTTTTCTATCACTTCCTGGTTTTATTTTGCTTATTGATTTTAGTCTTTAGTTTTGAAGGAAAGCACGGTGGTGTACTGGTTAGAGTCGCAGGAAATGGACTCGTTGACCCGAGTTCAAATTCCTGGACAAAGCCACAGTTCACATAGTGGTAATACCATTGGGAAAGGTATGAATCCAACTATTCTCTCTCCAGCTATGAGTAAAATAGTAGGGCAGACTAGGCTCTTTAACCTTGGTTAGACAACCAGTCTAGGAGAAGGAAAACTCTGAATTTAAACCTGGTCACACTAGAATAGACTCAGGCCTACTTCGTGTTCTATTTCAATTTGATATTTTTTATTTTTTAGTCTGTTCTTTTTCCACCCTGTCTGCTGGTGCTGTAGAATACACTTCAGCAGAAGAAAAAAATCCCCCCATGAGGCCACCTGTTGGCCGTGGGTGACGACCTGTGATGCTTAAGGACGGAATCCTGGTGGTTGAGCAGTCCATCAGATGCAACACTCTACTTTGGCCCTTACTTAAATTGGCAGGCAGTCGGATAGGCCCCCCTCTAATGAATCAGCTAGTGGTGATCCATGATGCTTAAGGACGGAATCCTGGTGGCTGAGGAGTTCATGACATGCAACACACAACTTTATCTCTTACTTAGACTAGACTGGCGGTCGGAGAGGTCCCCACCGATCGATCGACTGGTCACATCAAGCCCTAGCACCTATATGATTGTCCCAACCCTATTGTCCTTATGACAATCCTCCAACACTTTTTATCATACATGCTAGACAGCAGCGGCTGAGGGTCTTAATGTCTTGGGTATGATGTTAAACTGCATCTAGTAGTGCAGTTCCAATTCTGGAACTCTGGGAGTGTAGAGTACCCATTCATTGCCATTACTCCTAGTTCCACCTTGACATGGAGTGGTATCACCTGTTAGGGTTCCATCTATGGGTTAGATAGATTAAAAAATGACTATTAAAAATGTATTTAAAAAAATGAATAAGTATTATTTGGATTATTCGGACTATTGTCCTCATCTTTATTGTTATAATACTAATCATCAAACCTCATCTTAAAAATTCAGAGAAAAAGAATGAATAAGTATTATTTGGATTATTCGGACTATTGTCTCATCTTTATTGTTATAATACTAATCATCAAACCTCATCTTAAAAATTCAGAGAAAAAGAATGAATAAGTATTATTTGGATTATTCGGACTATTGTCCTCATCTTTATTGTTATAATACTAATCATCAAACCTCATCTTAAAAATTCAGAGAAAAAGAATGAATAAGTATTATTTGGATTATTCGGACTATTGTCCTCATCTTTATTGTTATAATACTAATTATCAAACCTCATCTTAAAAATTCAGAGAAAAAGAATGAATAAGTATTATTTGGATTATTCGGACTATTGTCCTCATCTTTATTGTTATAATACTAATTATCAAACCTCATCTTGAAGATTCAGAGAAAAAGAATGAATAAATCAAAATGTCTTCAAAATAACCCTAGGGTTAGTATGCCATAAAAATCCAACCAACCAACCAACCACCCAATCAACTATTGCTATTTCTTGATTTTTTTCTTTTTTTTCCAGTTTCATTTTTAATATGGAATTATCCACCGTTTTCCGTCTATTCCTGATTATTTATGTTGGTTTTATTTTGCATATTGATTTTAGTCTATTTCTATTTATAGATTTTAAGTCATTCATTTTCCCATTCCCCCCCATCTATAGTCTGTTCCTGTATATCGATTCCACTCACCTTTTACTTATCTATTCATCGATTTTCATTGATCTATTGATCTCAGCATTTATCTATATATTAATACTCGCGTTCCTTAATTGTATGACTGTTTTCATCTTGCAACACCCTCTGGTTAAAAATGAGACCGTCGAAATCATTCAAATAAAGGATTGTGCAAGTGTAGCACTCTCTACACTCATCTATATGTTGGGTCAGTAAAATTGTAATTCCTGTGTATAGAGTTAAGTGAGGGAAAGGCTTTCTGTGATTGGATATACCAATCATGTGATGAGCCCAGAAGTTTTGGCACAAAATGCCAAAATACCCACAGAGAGATCTTGGACCAGATCTGATGAGGCAGCAACTTTAAATCCTCTGCAAAAAATCACCCTAAGATACCAGATATCTTCTCCAGCATGCCAGTAAGTCCCTTAAAATCAACTTTATAAACAGGAAGGACTTTATAATGTTACTTATTGTTTATTTGCTTGTTGAATAAATAGTTAGAATTAAACTAAATTTTAATTCATTTATTTGTTGCTGTTAGCATTAGAATTAAATCCCATACTACACAATATATATATTAATACTGGTGTCCCATAATTTTACATCCGTTATCATATTGCAATACCCTCTGGTTAAAAATGAGACTGTCCATATCATCCAAGATAAAATGCAAAAATGTAAATCCTGATTATCTGGGGTTGCTTATCCACTGAATTCTTATTTCTTATGAGTGTGGTAACCTCAACTAAATAATGGACCATTCTGTTTTTATCATGAAGAAAGAAAGGAAGAAAAAGGGCATGCTACACAGAAAACTTATAATAAGAAAGAAAGAAAGAGAGTAGAGGAAAGATAGAGAGTGGGGGTGAGCATACGGAAGCGATAACACTAATCTGTCTCAATTGAACATAATGTCAAGAAGGAAAGGAAGAAAAAAAAAATGAGAGAGAATTAAATCAAGATTATACATTTTACATATTGAACTATTTGCAATAGCTCTTAAGTAAACATATCAAATGTTGTGATGATTAAATTATCATATCCACAGGTTATCATTATTAGTCTCTACCTCTGTTGCCCTCTTTATTGACGCCTTGTCAGTGTGTCCTAGAATACATTGACTGTATCCCCTAGAGAAGGGTAAGACACTCTTCTTCCCAATAGGGGTTTCCTAGATATGACACTAAAATGCATCTGGTGGTGAGGCTCTAGTTCTGGAGCTCTGGGGAGTGTGCAGAACCATCTCATCACCAAGGCATCCCATTGTGGTGTAATAAATAGTAAGCTAGTCTTGTAAATCCATTTCTACCGAAATGCCCTATACTTGTGACCTTGTGTCAAATTCTACCGTTTCTCTCAATAGCAATGTTCCACTTTTTCTTTTCTTTTTTTTTTGAGGGATTTTGACCGTATGTGATTGGGGGGGGGTGTTGAAAGGAGTTGGAATAAAGTTTGGGAGAGTCATTGCTTATTTAAACAAAAAATACGAATTAAAATTAATATTTTTTACATATCAATGAGGTTAAGTGGGTTAAGAGTAAACATTCATAGAGAAGAAGAAATAATGTGTTAAGGACAAGAACTTTTTGTAATTCATACAATATAAGGTTAACTTGGCCAAGAAATGTGTCCTCTCTGCTACACTATTTGCTTCATATTCACAGCGTACAAAAACAAAAACCTTCAGCCAGGTACGCTGAGAATATGAAGCTAATAGTGTAGCAGAGAGGACACATTTCTTGGCTAAGTTAACCTTATATTGTTTGAATTGCAAAAAGTTCTTGTCCTTAACACATTATTTCTTCTTCTCTATGAATGTTTACTCTTAACCCACTTAATTTCAGTGACATGTAGAATATTTGTATTTACCTGTTTATCTTACCTTTGAATATTTGTGATTGTCTTTATGTTCATAAATGTAAATACAATCTGAAATTGCATCAACGTCACCGATTTGATGGAAAATTGTACCCGTGACTTATACTAAGTTAAAACTTTTTTTGTTTTGTTTTTTCCCGGTGTGGTGGAACCGTAGATCTCATCAGATCATCCACCTGCACTCTCAAAATACTCTCAGTCATCTTGCCTCGGCTTGTCACTGATAATAGTCTTTGGGGAAGGAGAGCATGTGGTGCATGTCGCACAAGCGCACAACATGTCAACAAGTGCAGATATTTCTACAAGTCTCACTGTGATGGAGGAATGGTGGCATGTGCACATTAGCAGGGCAGAAACAAGAAAATATTGCAACAACAAACCTAGGCTAATAATAGCCACCTGGAATGTTCGGACACCTCTCGATCTTGAGGGATCGGGAAACCCCGAACAACAAACTGGCATCATGGCAAAGAACTCTTAATATGGGGTAAACATTGTGACCCTTGCGGAAGTCCGCTTCAGTGATGAGGACCAATTGACAAAAGTGGGGGCTGGGTACACATTCTTTTGGAAAGACAGGCTGTACAGTCATGTTCAGTTGCATGCGAGAGGAAACTGACAAAGTGGTTCATGTGTGACAGGGAACATAAAAAAAAATTTGACCAGTGGGCCCTCTGCGTGCTCACAACCGAACTACTTGTAGAAATGGCCTTCTTCTGCGAAGAAGTATGTAATATATATATTATATATAATATATATATATAAAAAAGAAAAAGGATTAGATATCACTCATATTAGCAGTTATAGATCTATTTCCAACCATATAAAATGGGCTTCTTCAGACTGCTACTTTATTGAATTGAATGGACCAAACCAAATTTAACATTCTGTTGTTAAAAAAGGACCAGCTTAGAATCATTCCTATCATCAACTAACCTAGTCATTTACCTATATATATATATATATATATATATGGGGGGGGCTGGTTTAGCTCAGTTAGTAGAACATCCTCATAGGAATTGCAAGGTTCCTGGTTCAATATGGGTCCCTGCCAACTCAGCGCATGAGTAGCACAATTTGGATAATCTTAACTGTTGAGGAGTTCACAGTAGGTGTGGCGCTCCACATCAACAAAATAATCTCCCTGGTATTGTGTTAGCGAAAAGGGGATAGACATACTCACTGTCAGGCAGATACAGACAATAGTCCACTCTGCCAACTTATATATATATATCACTTTACTGCAAGCACATAAACTAACTTGATGCCTTTCATATGTACTGTCTTTGTGCTATTTGTAGTATAAAATGGGATGATAGAGTGAAAAATGGTACAATATTAAAATTATTATTAATATTATTGTCAGAATGAATAAGAACAGGCTTCCAAAGAAGATATTATATGGACAATTACCAAATGCTATGCGTTCTATTAGACGTCCACTCTTATGCTATAAAGACAAATTGAATGACTGGGCTAGACGGGCGGTCGGAGAGGCCCCCTCCGATCAATCGGCTGGTCACGTCAAGCCCTAGCACCTATATGATTTTCCCAACCCTATTGCCCTTATGGCAAGCCCCA
Source organism: Doryteuthis pealeii (assembly GCA_023376005.1). Taxonomy (NCBI): domain Eukaryota; kingdom Metazoa; phylum Mollusca; class Cephalopoda; order Myopsida; family Loliginidae; genus Doryteuthis; species Doryteuthis pealeii. The sequence continues at coordinate 31,190,456 of CM042149.1, forward strand.
ACCCCTTTTTATCATATGGGTGCTAGAAGGCGGTGGCTGCAGGTCTACATGTCCTGGGAATGACGTTAAACTCTATCTGATGGTGAGGTTCCAGTTTTGGAGGTTTGGGGAATGTGAGCACCCCATTCATCACCATTGCTCCCTGGTCCACTCTGACCCGGAGTGGTAGTACCTGTTAGGGTCCCATCTATGGGTTAAATAGAAAAATGTGTTTTATGAAAAAATTGTATTATCCATTAAGAATTGATTTATTTCAAAACTTTATCGGCATTAAATGACCCACTGAGGTTGATATGCTGTAAAACAAAACAAACCAAAAAACCAAATTGAATGACAATTTGAAATGCCTCAATATTAATCTGAGTGCTTGGGAAAATATAGCATCAAATCGGAAAGAATAGCGTAAGACATGTTTCACTCGATTAAAGAGCTTTGAAGAAAATAGACTGAAACATCGAGATCAGCTTCGTCTAACTTTAAAACAAAAATATCTGACTCCCGCTTTAGAACATTTCATCTGTCAGTGTGGCTTCATAGCTTGCAACAAGGCTGGGCTGCTATCACACTCAAGGAAACACAAAACATCTTCTTGCTAGCACGCACAACATGGGAGGAAACAAATCACTCACTGCTGACCCTCATCTATCGTTCATGATAGGAGAGTCCACCATTTTTCTTTTTCTGAAAATAAAAGAAATGTCTCTATTTGTTGCCAAATGAGCATTTTTTTTGTCTGTTTTTCATTTTCAAGTCTGAGAATTTTGCTAAAATAATTTAATAAAACAGAAATAAACTCTCTACATGTCTAAATTAGAATCGGTAAATGACCCTCTTATATTTCTTTTTAGAAGAAGTCTACGAGTCCAGCACCATAATAAGAAATAACATATCTCTCACCATATAACACAAAAGATAAAAGTCGTCAAATAAAACTGGAATGTCTTTCTTAGTAGTTGTTTTTTTTTTTCGCAAACCATTGAAACTAAAGAAAAAAATAAAACTTGTCCGTCTGCCAAAAAATTGAGTCTGTTGATAAATTCTAGTGATGTCCTTTGTGCCATCGACATTCACCAAGCACTTGATAATCTATGTGTAGTAAGAGATAAATAGACAGATAGATAGACAGATATATAGATAGATAGATAGATAGATAGAAAGAGAGAGATGGTTAAGGAAAATATAGAATAAGAGAGACAACGTTTAATATATAGAGTGAAAGAGAGAGAGAGAGAGAGAGAGAGAGAGAGGAAAAATATAGAATAAGAGAGACAACGTTTAATATATAGAGTGAGAGATAGAGAGGAGTGAAAGAGGGGGGTACTAAGAGAGATTAGGAGAGAGGAAGAGAGAGAAAGAAAGAAAGTAGAAATGGGTTTAGAAAGATACAGAAGGAAATAATGTGTTGAGGAAGGCAAAGAGGAAAATAGATACATGAGTGAAGGAAGAGAGAGACAGATAAAGGAAGAGAGAGAGAGAGAGAGAGAGAGAGAGAGAGAGAGAGAGAGAAAGAAAGTAGAAATGAGTTTAGAAAGATAGAGAAGGAAATAATGTGTTGAGGAAGGCAAAGAGGAACATAGATACATGAGTGAAGGAAGATAGATAGAGAGGAGGGAGAGAGAGAGAGAGAGAGAGAGAGAGAGAGAGAGAGAGAGAGATGGGTTAAAGAAAATAAAGAATAAGAAAGAACTTGGTTAAAAAATATATAAGATATGTAGATGGAAAGAGAATCATACTAAGAACATATCCATAATGTGCATTGAGGGGGGTGTATATTGAGGGTTGGGGGGGGTGCGTAGAGAGTGTATTCTATGGTTTTGATTTTTTGCCTTTGCTTCATGAGCAAAATATGCAAAGAAATGTTTCTTATTAGTCTTTGGAATGGTTCCCAAAAGTGAAATTCCATTCTGAAAAGAGACGTTTGTTGAATCTCCAGAATAAGATCCATAGCTTTGGTTTACTCCATTCAGACGAGCTGGACAACCAGACAATCACTCTGTCGCAAAACATAAGACTTGAATATTATTTTCCTTCGCACAGACTGTTCAATTCCTCGCCTGACGACAGATGCATAGATATATGAATGACGAAAAAATGATACAAAAATAATAGTTAAAAAGGCAACCAACTAAAAATAATTTCATTGAAACTTTTTTTATTATTATATATACTAGCAAATATATGCACCCTCCGGGTGCAAGTATTTAAGTTTGAATGTAATAAAATATTGTATTAAATTAGAAAGACTAATGAAACTAAATAAGAATGCAGATAAAAAGATTTGAAACAGGGGGGTATAATCGAAAAATAGAACAACTGAAACTTACACTTCCATCACTCTCGTCTTTCATTGTTATTTTTCTAATTTAAGTATTTAGTTAAAAGAGGAAGTAAAGAATAAAATTACAGTTATTTCTTCTGGTTAATGGATTTCATTTAAGATTTATTGAAGAGATTTTTGCTTATATTCATTAAAATAAATCCAAACAATTAGAAATCAATAGTATTAAACACATATTTATTAAAATCACATTTTAAATATCAATATGCAAATTAGCCTTCCCGTTCACACTGTAAACCGTTATTTTGTTGTATATATAAATATAATTGCATGTTATTAATATGTGGATATGGTCAACAGTATTAATAATGTAAAACAATTTTATTGATAATTGAGATTTAAATAAAAATATAATCATTGAGATTGTGATGTCAATAACAAAGGGAATTGTGACTTGAGTAGTAATATAGTTTCGGTTACAGACAGAAAAACACACAATCTCCATTATAATAAGATATATATATATATATATATATATATATATATATATATGTGTGAAGAGAAATGGAAGTGAATCCGACGGTATGTAGTATAGTGAGAAATTTGAAAAAACACAGGTTTAAATAAAATGAGTGGTAAGTTTATTAACGGATGCTGCAGTGTTTCAATCTGTTGAGTAGATCTTCTTCAGTGCTTTTGTTGATATAAGGAAAAATAAAAAAAAATTTATCACAGAATAATGAATAGACTGTGATAGTCCTTGTTTATCAATCTGTTCAAAGATGTTTTAAAAGGGAGTCAACGCTCTTAGAATAATTTGAAAATTGAAGAAACGCTGGAAAGATAGACGGTTTGAAATATGACATCAAGTATTCTTCTTTTATGGTGTGTGTGTGTGTGTGTGTGTGTGTGTGTGTGTGTGTGTGTATCAAAAAATGACATTGAGCATTTTTCTAATGTGAAAAGAAAAATATGTAATATAGTGAAAAATTTGAAAAAACACAGGATCAAATAAAATGAGCGTATTTTATTCAGCCAACGCTGCAGTGTTTTCAATCTGTTTAGTAGATCTTCTTCAGGGCCTTTCCTGATATAAAGAAAAGTAAAAATTTTATCACAGAATAATAATGTGACTTGAATTGGTATGTTTACAATGTTTTGAATGGGAAGTCAGCATTTCTGGAAATGGATTTGAAAATTTATGAGATGCTCAGGGCAAACGGTTTTGAAGTTGAATATTTTTTTATGTTTTGTGGGAGTGTATGTGTGAGAGAGAGAGGGGGGGAGAAAGAGAAGATCTACTAAACAGATTGAAACATTGCAGCATTGGCTGAATAAATATCACTCATTTTATTTGAACCTCTGTTTTTTCAAATTTTTCACTATATTACATATATATATATATATATATATATATATATATGTGTGTGTGTGTGTGTGTGTGTGAGGAAATATATTGGAAAGGGGAATAACAAACACAAACAATCAATTCAATTAATATTTTGTCTCTTGATCTCAGATACTTCATCAGAATGAATGAAGTTTCTGAAATTAACAGAGATGAAATATTTATAGAATTGATTGTCTGTGTTCGTTATTCACCTTTCCAGTATATTTCCTCACATTTTGTCAGGTTTTTCTTAACCTGTTATCTTCTTCACACACACACACACACACACACACACACACATATATATATATATACATATTATGATATCTAATGAGTCTATTCATATGTCTGTGTATGTGTGTGTGTATATATATATATATATATGAGAAAATAATTTTTGGTTATTTAATAGCATGAAAGAAATAAGTGAAATAAATGAAGAACTGAGTTGAATATTAATGTTCTAAATTCCATTTATTCACCTACCTCTTTTTTAAAAAGGTTTGTGTTAGACTATCTGCTGTTTCCTGTCTCTGATTCTTTTGGGGTCAGGTGGTGCTTTTGTCTAGCCCTGTCTTTGACATTGTTTTCTGTGCTGTTCACTTCTTTCTGTTGATTCCATGGCTGGGTTCGAAGTGGCTGGAATGGGGGGGGGGTGAGGGTCTGTGGTTTGAATATATATAAATATGAGGGTCATTTGAAATATAAGGTAAATTGTGTTTAAGGGTTTGACAATAGAAAGCACTATTTACATTTGTCTGAATTTTCCATTTTTGATTGTCCAGTTAGATATATGGCGCAATGGATATATATATATATATATATATATATATATATATATATATACACACATACCAAACCCTCCGCACGAGCAGGATGCAACACAAGGTCAATTTCTTAAGCAGCGTTTAACAGGTTTGAATTCAGAATTTTCCTTCTCCTAGACTGGTTACATAGCCATGGTTAAAGAGTCCAGTCTGCCCTGCTAGTTACCCATAGCTGGAGGGAGAATTGGATTCATATCTTTCCCAAGGGTATTAGCGCCATGTGAAATTCTAACAGCTTCGTGCTTGGTGCAATGGATATAAGGGTTGATTCAATACAGTTCTAAGTGACAATTATCTGGAGATTGCGTGTTCAATCCTGAATATGTGCAAAAATAACATAGAATACTCAACATAGCTTAACATTTGTACCTGGTCATGGTAAACAGAATAAGAACAATCTACCCTAATGGATTAAATAAAACGGTTAGGTTTGAAATGATTGCAACCGGAAGATTCCGAGTTTGACTAGAACACCTGAAGAAGACCGGAGGATACATCAGCTGAAACGTATATATTACTGCTGCCCCTGACCAAGATTGAACCTGCAGTCTAGAGATAACTGTCACTTAAAACTGTATTAACCTAACTCCTTTATCCACTAGGCTATGTGTCCAATTAAGACAGTTCTAAGTGACAGTTATTTCTAGACTGCAGGTTCGATCCTGGTCAGGGCCAGCAGTAACATAGAATAATAATTAACACAGCTTAACACCTGTACCCCAGCTATGGTTAGTGGAATGAGAACAGGATACTCCCGTGGACTGAATAAAGGGTTAGGTTCAAATTTCCGTGATGGCTCCCGATTATGACAAGAAGATTTCCGAGTTGAATAGAAGGTTCCCAAGTCCAAAAAGAAATACCTGATGAAGGCAGGAGGGCACATCGGCCGAAACGTTGTACAGATAACAATGAAGATGAGGACAATAGTCCTCAAAAAAAAAAAAACCCAACCAACCATTCACACTTCCTAAATCTCAAGAACTGGAGCCTCACCATCAGATTTAGTTTAGTACCCACCACCCTTTTTGTAAGGGTCTTACTGCTCTGTACCCTGTATAATACACAGACTGGGCCTCTGCAGAGGGGTAAAATCCCCCCATCCAACCAATGGGGCTACTTGTTGGCTGTGGGTCATGACCCATGATGCATAAGGAGGGAACGCTGGTAGCTGAGCAGTCCATGATATGCAACACTCCACTTTGGCCCTTACTTAGGCTAGACGGTTGGTTGGAGAGGCTCCCTCTGATCAATCCGCTGGTCTCTTCAAGCCCTAGCACTTATATGATTGTCCCAACCTTATTACCTTATGGCAAGCCCCAACCTTTTTTATAATATACATGCTAGGGTGATGTCTGAGGGTCTTAATGTCGTGGGTATGATGTTAAACTGCATCTAATGATGAAGTTCCAATTCTGGAGATCTGAGGAGTGTGGAATACTCCTTCATCACCATTATTCCCAGGTCCACTCTGACCTGGAGTGGTAGTACCTGTTATGGTCTCATCTATGGGTTAAATAGAAAAAATGAGTTTTAAAAAATTGAGTTAAAAAAGAAAATTGAATACTATCAAAAATGAATAAAACAAAACATCTTAAGCATAAAATAACCCAACAAAGGTTGATATGCTGTAAAATCCAAGGTCTACCCTGACCAGAAGTGGTAGTTCCTTTTAGGGTCCCATCTATGGGCTAAATAGGAAAAAAAATGAGTTTTAAAACAATTTGTTTAAAAAAATTGAGTTTTAAAAAGATTTGAATACTATCAAAAATGAATAAAAAAAACGTCTTTGGCATAAAATAACCCCACAAGGATTGATATGCTGTAAAATCCAGTCAGTGTATTCAACACAGCGAGAACCCAATTTTAGAATCCCTTTTAGAAATGAAGGATGAATATGAATTTTTTGATTGGGTGACCACTTAAGCAACAGCAGGTACTATAAGCAAACTGAGTCCTTTGTTTATCAAAAGAAGATTTGATTCAGCATTAAATGACCCAAAAAGGGTTGATGTGCCGACAAGACGAGAACACAATTTGGGAAACCCTGTTAGAAATGAATAGGAAATTTCTGACTGTATTTGAACGTTTCTACAATTTCAGTTCTTGACAAGAATTTATTTGGAATAACATAATGTTGGGTTGTATCATTGGTTTCTCTGTGAATGCCAGGAATCTTTCTTTGTTTTGTTTTTTTACCATTTTTGTTCTGGTTTTAAAGAGTTAGCAGATTGTACGCAATGGGGGAAGCGGGCGACTCCGGTAAAATTAGTTTATTTCGTCACAGGGAAAAATTGTTTGGCAAGGAAAAACTGAAGAATTTTTCTTCATTCTTAGGGAGACCAAAGACCAAATCAATATTGATCCAGTTTTTCTACAGATTGTTCCAGAAGAGATGGGGGTGGGTGGGGATTTGGAGGGGGTGAGATAGGGGGTGGGGATGAGGTTTGTGGGGGAGGCTGTTGAAGAGAAACTGAACGACAGGGATGTGTATCAAACGGAGAGAAAAGTGAGAAGAACAAGGGAGGGAGGGAGGGATAGTAGGAGAAGCGAGGGAGAGGGGAGAAAAGGGGAGGGGGAGGAAGAGAGGGTAGGAGGAAGTTGTTAGCTCTTCGAAAAATGCCCCGAGGAATATGAAGAAGGGAAATAGTGCTGGCTTGTGTGTGTGAGGAGGAGGGGGGTTGTGGGAGGAGGGGAGCTTTGAAAGAAATGGTCATCGAAATAGGGAAGAAGAATTTTGGGAAAAGAAGGAAGAATCTGTGAAGAATATTGCAATCAATGAGAGGAGATTAAAAAAGAATAAGAAAGATAAAAGAATTTTATATATATATATATATATATATATATATCAGCATATGAGTAGCACAAGGACCTGTGCGGTAAAGTGAGGAGCTGACAGTAGGGTGTGGCACTTCGTCTCAGATGCAAAATACAATCTCCTTGGTCTAGCGCTAGTTAAAAGTGGATAGACTCCCTCACTGTCTGGCTGATAGCAACTTTAGGCCACCCCGTTGACTTTACTTACTTTATATATATATACATATTTATATATATACATATATATATATATATATATTTATATATATATATATTATATTCATATTTATATTCATATATATATATATTATATATATATATATATATATATATATATATATATATATATATATATATATATATATTTCTGCATCTGTTTGGAGCCTAACTAAATTATTGAGAAAATAGGACATTTTAGCCTAAACTACTGTATGATAAATTGCTCTCAGATTTGCCTGGCAATGAAGAGTTTGAGTTTGAGTTTTATTTAACAGCATATCAACCTCTGTGGGTCATTTAATGCCAGAAAAGGTTATATAGAATGTTTTTACATATGGATTTCAGTCTTTAGAGTAGCGGTTTTATGGTGGTATTCGGTTGTGTTGGATTAGATCTTGTTGAAAAGGTTGCTTTCTTTTTTAGAAAATTTAAAATGTCTTCTGGGTTTGTATTCTTAAAAAGGTCTTTTAAGTTTTTGTCAGGTAACATTTGATGCTGGCTTCTCTGAGACTGTTGCAGTTTTGGAGGATGTGCTTTATAGTGAGCTGTACCTTACATATTGGGTATACTGGAGTGTCCTTCCTTTTTTAAAGGTGTGACTGGGTGATGTGAGTGTGCCCATTGCCCAATACGCAGTCTAGCAATGAAGAAGTCAATTTAGTTATCGGGAACTTAGTTAATGGTACTTTTTGGCTCTTCCAAATTAAAAGATTTTCAGATCTTGCACCTGCCACAAGAATTATCTCCCTTGTTTTTCACTCTTTCAAAATCAAATCAAAACCAAAAATATTTCTGCATGAGAAGATATTTCTTACAAGGATAAGTTCTCAAAGAATTTAAATCATTAAAAAAAAATTTTTTGAAAAGCGACACCCCCACCCACTTCTTGCAGAAAATCTGTCTTGAATTGTAAAATGAATAATGCATTAAAAGGTTTTTTTTTTAAATCTAATTTTTAATTGGAAAATTTTACATTTTTATTTTAGAAAAATAAAAATTCTGTAGAAGTATTATTTTTTTGTTTGTAGTTTTTACCACTCACATTTTAAAATTTAAAAAATATCAAAGAATTAAAAAAAAGAAAAATATTTCTAATTTGCATTTCGTTCATTTTGAAATGAGACACATTTTTTTTTATATAGATTTTAATGAGATCCATTTCTAAATTAAAAATAAGCAAATAAAAGGAATAAGTAAATTTAGAATTGAGTTTAAAAATAAAAAAAATATATACCCATCAATAATGAATAAAACAAAACATCTTTGGCATAAAATAACCCAATAAGAGTTGACATGCCGTAAAATCCAACCAACCATCCAAAACAAATATTATCAAATATTACAATATCACCTGTTGTAGTTATGATGCTAAACTGCATCAGTGGTGGGGTTCCAATTCTGGAGCTCTGAAGAATGTGGAGTACTCCTTCACCATTACTCCCAGGTCCACTATAATACAGAGTATTAGTACCTGTTAGGGTCCCATCTATAGGTGATATAGATTTAAAAAAAATGAGTTTAAAAAATGTATTTAAAAAAAAAATTTAAAGATAGCCAGATAGTTAGAAAGGATTGAACAAAAACTTGTCCGACAAGAATTGTCCGTAGAGTTTAACACATGTTTAAAAGAAAAAAATGCTGCCAAAATATACTCATCTAAAAAAAAAATATTGAATACACAAGAAGAATGAATAAGATAAAACATCTCCAGCAAAAAATAACACAAGGGTTGACATACCATAAATCCAACCTACCAACCAACCAGAAGATCGGATCTATATGTAATTAATATAATGGAATGACCCGTCTTCCCCATACCTCAGCATTGGTGGTGTGCTAGCCACTATTTAAGTACACACAGATCTCTCTGTGGGACTCATGTGAAGGACTCATGTTAGGGACTCATCATAATACTTATTATTTAATGCCATCCTTGTAGAAGAATAGCCGTGTTACTATTCTATTACTATAAAATAAGACCCACAAAATCCTCTGGGACATTGAGAGAAGTTATGTTCTTGTTTAATGGCATATCTGTGACTTTGAGATAAGTTATGTTCTTGTTTAATGGCATATCTGTAACTTTGAGAGAAGTTATGTTCTTGTTTAATGGCATATCTGTGACTTTGAGATAAGTTATGTTCTTGTTTAATGGCATATCTGTGACTTTGAGATAAGTTATGTTCTTGTTTAATGGCATATCTGTGACTTTGAGATAAGTTATGTTCTTGTTTAATGGCATATCTGTGCTTTGAAATAAAAACGGATCTGCCAATCCATGCCAGAAGACCAGATCTAATTGTAATAAACCAGAAGAAACAAACTTGTTAACTAGTAATAAGGGTTGACATGCCGCAAAATCCAACCAACCAATTTGACCCATAGATGGGACCCTAACAGGTACTACTACTCTGGGTTAGAGTGGACATGGGAGTAATGACAATGAATAGATACTCTACACTCCCCAACCTTGCTATAAGATGCAGTTTAATGTTATACACAAGCCACTCATTTTTTTTGGGGGGGGGGGATCTTACCTCTCAGCAGGGTATACAATCAGTGTATTCTAAGCCCCACCAACAAAGTAGTTTTTACTTCAAAGGATGTTAATGGTTTATTTCTAAAAAGTAGTAAGTATGTACTTGGAGTGTGGAGTTTTTGTTTTAATCAGAAAGAAATATTTCATTACAAATAATATAAGGATCTGTTTGAGAAAACTGACATGGATGACATTTTGTCCTTTTGGAGAGAAAGAGAAATATCACAGAATTAAAATAAATTAAGATTAAATTGAAATAAGAAAAAGTCTTATGAAATATCTGTACCTTGACAGTAATACCAATCATAGTCATACCACTAGGAACAATAAGAAAAAGACTTATGAAGTATCTGTACTTTGCCAGAGAGTTTAAATAGTTGTGGAAATGAGGGTGACAGTAATACCAATCATAGTCAGACCACTAGGAACAATCTGCAAGAACCTTGAAATGAAAATGGGGAAACCTGAAATACGAGGAAGAATTGAGACCTGAAACTGTCCAGAACGCTGAAGAGACTTGCTGTCACTTGGACTCCAATGAAAAGCACTAGTTACAACAGGCGGGAAAAACTTGCAATGAATAAAATAATAATTGAGAAATAATTTTTAAAAATAAAAGTGTAGAAAAATTTTACTTTTATGTATTCATTTTGTGAGGTCATTATTTGTGCTGATGTTAACTATGAAATCCTAAATAAAAGCACCAGTATCATCATGGACCACTGTTAACTAGGAAATGCAAATTAGAATCTTCTCTCCTTCCTAAATAGAAGCATCAATATCATCATGGACCGATGTTAACTATGAAATGCAAATTAGAATCCTTCACTTTTTTCTAAATAGAAGCATCAATATTTTCATGGACTGATATTAACTATAGAATGCAAATTAGAATGCCTCCCCACTTCCTAAATAGAAGCACCAGTATCATCATGGATCATTGTTACAATAAGAACACAACAGGCTCACAGGTCATCCAGTCTATTAGCAAAATTGTTTCAGCATTATAATAATAAGCCTAAGAAACAAGTGTCTGCTAAGGTCACACTGCAACTCATTATGCCCGTCTGATTACCTAGTTTCCCATCATGCAACATTCTTATGTTTCCATTTTAACATTCCAGAGGACATTTTTGGTTTTAGTTCTGAAAAGAGTTCAAATTTCTTGGAGGTTGGCCTTGGAGGAAGAATTTTCAACATTTTTTTTTTCTTCTCTTTTTTGAACCTGTCCAACTTTCAAAATTGAGTGCTTTTAAAAACAAGTGGGTAACACCAGATAACAGGCTTAGTGCTATTCTGTTTTTAATCAAACACAGTTTTTGTTAATATTTCAGTGTTTAGTTACATCACCTTCAGTTCATTATGCATAGAAATGACATTCTTGGCTTATTCATGTGTGTATGAATATTTAAATTGATGTAGATTTTGGTATACTTTGTGTAGATCTTGATATACATTTGAGAATGTATAGGTATTGGTATACTTTTGTGAGTTTGTAGGTCTTGGTATACTTTTGTGTGTCTATAGGTTTTGGTTAGTTGGTTGGTTAGATTTTATGGCATGTCAACCCTTGTTGAGTTATTCTATGCTGAAGACATTTTATTTTATTTATTCTTGTATTCAATTGTTTTTTCAAACACAATTTTTTTTAAACACATTTTTCAATACTCAGTTTTTAATCTATTTAACCCATAGATAGGACCCTAACAGGTACTACCACTCTGAGTCAGGGTGGACCTGGGAGTAATGTCAATAAAGAGGTACTCCACATTCCCGATAGTTCCAGAATTGGAACCTCACCGCTAGATGACGTTTAACATCATACCCAGGACACTAAGACCCTCAGTCACTTCTTCTAGTACACGTGTGATAAAAAAGGTTGGGTGGTTGCCATAAAGGGGACAATCATATAGATGCTAGGGTTGATGTGACTAGACAATTGATCATAAGAGGCCTCTCTGATCGCCCGTCTAGCCTAAGTAAGGGCCAAAGTGGAGTGTTGTATTTCATGGACTACTCAGCCACTCGGATTCCATTCTTAAAGATCACAGATTGCCACCCAAGACCAACAGGTGACTCATTGGAAGGGGGGGATTTTACACCTCTGCAGTGATGTAGTTGATGTATTCTACAGCCCCAGCCAACAGGGCGGGATAGGTTTAGGTATACTTTTGTTTTTAATCAAACACAATTTTTGGTTATATTTCAGTGTTTAGTTACATCACCTTCAGTTAATTAAACAAATAATATTTTTGGCTTATTTATGTGTTTATAAATATTGAAATTGATGTAGGTATTGGTATACTTTTGTGTAGATCTTGGTATACATTTGAGAATGTGGTTGAGAATAGAGGAAAAAAGTGGATATAACAACACAGCAACTAAATTCAATTGATATTTCACCTTGTTGGCTGAAGTTTTTCAAAATTTTTCAAAAAATTTTCAAATTTTTTCAAAATATTTTCAAAATGCTTCAACCATCAATGAGGCAAAATATCAATTGAATTTAGTTGCTGTGTTATTATATCCACTTTTTTCTTCTATTCTCAACCACATTTTGTCGGATTTATTCAATCCTTCACTCCTCATTTGAGAATGGAAAGACATTGGTATATTTTTGTGAGTTTGTCGTGGAGTGTTGTATTTCATGTAGTGGTGCAGTCGGTGTATTCTACAGTCTCAGCCAAAAGGTATTCTTTTTTTATGTCTGTAGCTTGTGACCTACTTTTGAGTCTGTGGGTTTTGCTATACTGACTAGAAATCACAATACAATTTATTCTGCTTTTCATGAGTTCAATGTACTCAAACATATTTTAAAAGTTGTAAGTTGTGTTGTTTTTTTTTTTCTCATTAAGAAATTGCCAAAAATAGAAATCCATTATTGCCTATTTAGAACGTTTTTATTTTCATCCAAATCAACAAACATGGGTACAACATCATATCTAATCTTATTATAATGGAGATTTGGTGCCTGTCTGTCTGTAACTGAAACTACATCACTGCTTACATCACAATACACTCAGGAATTTCCTAAGTTTATCAATCAGTATTTAATTCATAGTCAAAATCATTAATACATAAAATAAATCTTATTTATTAAGGATGTCTATATGAAAATCTGAGTTAGATTTTGCCTAAAAAAAGCCCATGTTATTAGTGCTGCAATGTGTCTTATATATCACTAACAAATAAAGGTTTACATAATATATGGTATGGTTAATTTGCATACTGGTTTTAACAAAACTGGGTTTAATAAATAATTATTGGGTCCTATTGATCTCTAATATATTTTTTTTATTCTCCAGGATATTAAAATCAATCATATGAAATATTTTATATAGAAACCAAATAAAATCTAATTAAAACTAAAGTTTTTATATTGTTCTTATTAATTTAGTTAGTCTTTCTAATTTAATATATTTCATTACATTAAAATTTATAAGGAGTGGTTTAGCTCAGTCGGTAGCGTGTCGGACTAGAAACCACAAGGATCCAGGTTCGATACTGACCCTGCCAACTCAGCGTATGAGTAGCACAGGGATCTGTGTGGTAAAGTGAGGAGCTGATGGTTGATGTGGTGCTCCACCTCAGATGCCAAAACAATCTCATTGGTCTAGCACTATAAAAAGGGGATAGACTCCCTTGCTGTCAGGCAGATACTGACTTTAGGCCACCCCAACAACTTTATATTAATACTTAAATATTTATCCCGGAGGGTGCATATACTTGCTGGTAAATATAATCTATTATTCTACTAAAGCTGAGTTAATCGACTTTTGTTTCCTAAAGCCTTTTTTTACTGTTTAGTTTAATGACACGAAAATTATACTAAATTATTCCTTACTTTTAGGATTGAATTATGTTTGAAAAAAATTTGTTTTAATTGGTTCTAATTAGTTGTAATTTGCAATTAAGTAAAAAACCAATCTCTTACTTTAATCTGTGTCTATCTCTTTCTTCCCCTCTATGTATTCTTGACTACCTCCTTGTTATATAATGTTAGTTTCTCTGGAGAGTAGAGAGAGGAGAATTTGAAATGTATTTCTATATTAAATTTCACAACCAGCAACCCATAGCTTAAATGAGGTCAAACATTTCCTTTCTTAGAAAGCTAACAAAATGATTTTAAGGTTTCGGCTGGCCATATTCATTAAAAAATTTTTATTCACTTTGCTAATTCCCTTTTTCCCTAATCTCAATTATCTACCCAGAGCTGAATGGGTGACCCAATGGTTCACGTTTTGTCTAGTATATACATAAATGGGATGAAATATTTTAATAACTTTAAAGAATGTGAAACATCTGAAAACATAGATCTACATCTTTGGAATAAAGTTGTGCAAACATTCACTACTTGTCAAATCTTTAGGATTAAAAACATGCATATATTTAATATTTAAATTTGTGGAGGCATGTAGTGTAATGGTTATTATCATAAGAAATGGACTCGGTGACACAAGTTCAAATCTTTGCATTTCAGATAGTGCTAAGACCCTTGGAAAAGGTATGAATCAAACTATTCTCCCTCCAGTAATGGGTAAATAGTAGGGCAGACTGGGCTCTTTAACCTTGGTTAGGCAACCATTGTAGGAGAAGGAAAACTCTGAATTCAAATCTGTTAAACTCCGCTTAAAAAAATGACCTTGTGTTGCATCCTGCTCGTGTGGAGGGGTTGGGTAAATCCATATATCTAAAACAAATTCAAAATGTTATTCTTATTGTTTCCTTCTGCATGAGCAGGATGTGACACAAGGTCAATTTATAGGCAGGGTTTAACAGGTTCGATTTCAAAGTTTTCCTTCTCCTACACTGGTTGCTTAACCAAGATTAAAGAGCCCAGTCTACCCTTCCATTTACTCATAGCTGAAGAGAGAATAGTTGGATGCATAAGTTTCTCAAGGGTATTAGTGCTATTAAGGTTAAAGAGCCCAGTCTGTCCTACTATTTACCCATAACGGAAGAGAGAATAGTTTGATTAATACCTTTCCCAAGGGTATTAGCACTATGTGAAAGGCAAACAGCTGTGTCCAGGATTTGAACTTGTCTTGCTGTATCCATTTCCTATGATGGTAACCATTTCAATACTTAGATTCATAACTTTTCTCAAGGGTATTAGCACTATGTGAAATGCAAACAGCCTCTTCCAGTATTATTTGGATTATTTGGACTATTGTCCTCATCTTCCTTGTTATCTGTACAGCATTTTGGCTGATGTGCCCTCCGGCCTTCTTCAGGTATTTCTTGTCGGACTTGGGAATTTTCTCGGACTCGGGAATCTTCTTTTCAGCCAAAAACGTTGTACAGATAACAATGAAGATGAGGACAATAGTCAATAATCCAGATAATACTAATTATCAAGCCTCATCTAAAAATTTCTGAGAAATAGCCTCTTCCAGGATTTGAACTCACTTTACTGTATCCACTTCCTATGTTGATAACCATTACAGAATGAGCGCCTCCCTATTTATTCTTAAGTTGTTTCTTTCTTTACCAGAATGAAACAATATCACATTTCTGTCTAAAAGATAGAAAGAAAAAAACAACTTCCCTCGTCTATTCTAACGTAAACTGTTGCTGATAATTAGTCAGTTTTGGTGTTTTGTTTACATTACTTTGGCAATCCACTAAATATTGCTCACTTACAAACTCCATTACCTTATAAAAGTATTGGAGATTGAAAGGGTAATAATCCTTGAAAACCTTTTATCAGTCAAGCAGTTAATTGTCAAAAGGATTAATCCACCTAAATGGTGTATTTATAATGCTTCCAGACTTTCATACAAAAAATATTATCCAATGAAAAGCCAAGTACAATAAATAAATAAATAAATAAATAAATATGAATTACAAAAAAAAAATTGTGTCTTGTGTATGACATTAAAATGCATCTAATGGTGAAGTTCTAATTTTGGAGCTCTAGGGAGTGTGGAGTACCCCTTCATTGCCATTACTCCCAGGTCCACTTTGACCTGGAGTGGTAGTACCTGTTAGAGTACCATCTATGGGTTAAATAGAAAAAAATGAGTTTGAAAAAATTGTTTAAAAAAAAAGTTGAGTATGAAAAATGTTTTAATACCCATCAAGAATGAATAAAACAAAAATTCTTTGGCTTAAAATAACCCAACAATGCCATAGAATTCAACCAACCAACCAACCAACCAACCAACAAAAAATATTTGCTGAATATGTTTTTTATTCATCTCATTTATTATTTATTATCTCATTCCTATGTATTCATTCACTGTTCTTACATTGACAAAATTTCAGGCAAAAGTGTCAATTTTAAGAACAATTCTAAAATGGGAATATATATTTTTTTTTTTTTATTGATCATCGCCCTATTTAATCATTTACTGTTTTATTAGACCATCTTGGTAAAGCTATCTTTTAAGCTATGCAGTCTAACAATACAGAATAGGCAGTCAGTTAAATAATTAATTCACCCCTTTTCCTAACTGTATACTGAAAGAGTTGCCCAAGTTAAATATACTAAAGTACTCAATGCACTAAGTAGACCAAATAATAATAGTAAAGGCTAATGGTTAGAGATTATTTACCATGGTTTCTCCTAATGGATCATCAAGCGAATACTGACTCATTTATCCTGATGATTAGAACTGTCCTGATGATCCATTAGGAGAAACCTAGGTAGATAGTCTCTGATTCATTAGGCTTTACTATTATATATATATATATATATATATATATATATATATGGGCTGCTAATTTTATTTAAATGTTCTCGAAATGTTGGGGATTCTTTTATATTCGAAATATAGACATTTTTATGGCATGGTATTTAACTTTAATTTTCTGTTTTTTCCAATAAAAAGTAAGATGTCCGAACCAACACTTGCTGTATTTTGTTATTGTTAAATAGTTCAATATGTAAAAGTATAATAATCTTGATTTAACCCCTCTCTCACTTTTTTTTCTTTCTTTCCTTCTTTTCACCATTTCATTATGTTCGATTGAAACAGATTAGCATTAACACTTCCACACGCTCACCCCCTCTATCTTTTCCCTACTCTCTCTTTCTTTATTTCTTTCTTATTATATTTTTTGGTGTAGCATGTCCTTTTTCTTTCCTTTCTTAATGAAATTGGAATGGTCCATTATTTAGCTGAGGTAATGACACTCATAAGAAATAAGAATTCGTCAGATAAGCAACACCAGATAATCAAGACATGCTATATAGAAAAAATATAATAAGAAAGCAAGAAAGAAAGAAAGAGGAGGAAATATAGAGAGAGGGGGTGAGTGCGCGGAAGGGATCTGTTTCAAAATCGAACATAATGAAAAGATGAAAAGAAGGAAAGAAAGAAAAAACAAGTGTGAGAGAGAGAGTTAAATCAAGATGATTATACTTTTTACATATTGAACTATTTAGCAATAGCTCTTAAGTAAACATATCAAACATTGTAATAATTAAATTATCATGCTGTGGTATATCCACTGGTCCTGCTAGTAATCTTTATTGCCATTAGTCTACTTGGAACCATGTAATTGCTTGCAAAAAAAGAAACTGACTTCGGCATTACATAATCCAACAAGGGTTGTGATGCTCTAAAACCAACCAACCAACCAACCAACCGACTCTTTTATATTCTTGCTTAAACGTCTCTGTGTTGATCTCGTATTTCAAATCAGCTGGGTATGACATTAATGATGAAAGTGGTTATCATCTCAGGAGAAAACATTTGCCTCCTGGTTATGCTGAACCAAAAGTCTTTATTCAATCCGCAAGGTTAGATAGTTCTTATTCTGCTGACCATGCTCGAGGATAATCTACTCCTGTGGATTGAGTAAGAATTTTGGTTGCAAATTCCCAAAAGCTTATCAATTATGACACCGGAAGAAGGCCAGAGGGTAAAACGGTTGAAACGGTACGACTATAACTGCCAAAATTAGGAGACTCGTATAATTAAATTTTTATATAAAAATTGGTAAATCCTCAGCCGAAAGATAAACTTTACAACCAAAAATTGATTAAATAGTTTTGGTGAACTTTTTAGACTTGTAAATAATAATAAAAAAAAATGACACATAAAGAAATGACTATTACTCTGAATTTTTGAGATGAGGCTTGATAATTAGTATTATTTGGATTATTCGGACTATTGTCCTCATCTTTATTGTTATCTGTACAATGTTTTGGCCGATATGCTCTCCGGCCTTCTTCAGATATTTTTTGTCAGACTTGGAAGCTTTTTCAAACTCAGGAACCTTCTTTTTGAACTTGGGAAAGTGGTAAGTCGGCTCATTCACCACAGTCTGTATTTGTTTACAGTCTGCCTTTATCTGACAACTAGATGCTTGCTTTGTACAAATTAATTAGTGTTTCAAAATTACTTTTCAAATTAGGACTGAGCCTTTTCTAATTGATTTCAAGTGGATTTAACAGGTTTGAATTCAGAGTTTTCCTTCTAGTCTGGTTGCCCAACCAAGGTTAAAGAACCCAGTCTGCCCTACTATTTTACCCATAGCTGGAGGGAGTGTAGTCAGATTCATATCTTTCCCAAGGGTATTAGCGCTATGTGAACTGTAGCTTCGTCCAGGATTTGAACACGGGTCGACAAGTCCATTCCCGTTACTCTAACCGGACTATATGACCTTTAGGCACCCCTTTTTGATCTCGATTAAGAAAGGACATGTTTTTCATTTACACCGTCAATATCTGGTTGATTTAACAGACGTTTTTTAGATTTAAAAATGATAAAACTAACTCCTAACCCTAACCCTAACCCTAACCCCTAACAAACAACCGGATATTGATGGTGTAAATGAAAAACATGTCCTTCTTAATCGAGATCAAAAAGGGGTGCCTAAAGGTAATATGGTCCCTCTAACCATTACACCACGCACCTCCAACTCAATTTTCTTGATTGCACAGAAGGTTCCAATTGGGGTTTGGCCATTTCTGCCATGACACCTGATCTGATTTGTGATTACCTATTTGTTTCTCTTCTGCTAATCATTTTCACCTTGTTTACATATGAAAACAAACATGAGAACTTAATTCTGGGTCGATTCCAAACACATTTAAATGCCGTCAAGCATAGACCACCGGGAACAGATGTACATTTGCTGCTTCCAAGCAAAAGATTGAATTAAATCAAATTCAATTGAATGCAATTCAATTAAACGGATGGACGTCCAACAATTCCTTTGCCAGAAATTGGAAGCAGCTAAAAAGTAGTGCGTGCCTCGTATGATGATTTTGTTTTAACTATTATCTTTATCTTATATGAAATAAAGCATTATCTGAGAAACTTCAAAACGGCTTAGGTGACGGGAATTTGAACTCATTAACTCGTTAATGCTACAATCTTGCTTATTAGCCACTACGCCACAGGGACTCCCTCCTGACTTTGGCTCAGGTGGGGAACAATATGGACAATTAATAAATAAATTGTGATGATTTTCCTTGCTTTTTATCACAACACCCTCTTCCTTATTACTATGATTTTATTACTAGTTTTAAGGGCCGGGTTAGCTCAGTCGGTAGAGTGTTCGGCTAGAAACCACTAGGTTCCTAGTTCGATACCAGTCCTCGCCAACTCAGCGTATGAGTAGCACAGGGATCTGTGCGGTAAAGTGAGGAGTTAATGGTAGGTGTGGCGCTCCACCTCAAATGCTAAAACAATCTTGGTCTAGTGCATGTGAAAAGGGGATAGACTCCCTCACTGATTGGCTGATAATGACTTTAGGCTGCCCTGACGACTTTACTTTACTTTTACTTACTAGTTTTACTCCATCTTGTTATTGCCCTGTTGGCTGGGGCAGCAGAATACACTGACTGCACCTCTGCAGAGGGTAAAATCCCCCAAATAGATTTTTCAGCGGTGGCTGAGGGTCCTAATGTTATGGGTATGAAGTTAAATTGCATCTAGTGAAGTTTTCACTTCTGGAGCTCTGGGAGTGTGGAGTACCCCTTAATCACTATTACTCTCAGGTCCACTCTGACCTGGTATGGTAGTACCTGTTAGGGTCCATATGGAATAAAAATAATGAGTTTAAAAAGTGTGTTTAAAAAAGAAATTGATTTTAAAAATTTGAATATCAATCAAGAATGAATAAAACAAAACATCTTCGGCATAAAATAACCCAACAAGGTTGACATACCATAAAATCTAACCAACCAACCAACCAACCAACCAACCAACCAGGGAGAATAGTTGGAATCATATCTTTCCCAAGTGTGTTTAGAGCTAAATGAAATGAAGACAATCTTGTCCAGGATTTGAACTTGGTTCGCTGTGTCCATTTCCCACAACAATAACCATTACACCACATGCTCTTCCTTTATCCTGTTTGTATTGACTAAAAATAAAAATCTATAAAGTTTACTTATGCTTTGAAAAAAAAAACAACAACATATGACACAGTGTTTAGAATAAATCGATTAAGTCACCAATTTGATTATAAAACTTTAAATGAAAGACATCTTTTTATATTAAAATAATTTTTATTCAATCAGAATTAATTTTAAGTTAAAAAAATTAACAATATTAGTTTATCTTTAGTGCAAAATTAATTTTTTCATATATGCTAATAACAACATGAAAGAACTATTTTTTTTTCATTGAATTAAAAAACTATTCTAGTATAAAACGTGTTTTTGGTTTGTATGAAATTATAATGTCAAAAAATTGTCTGTTGATTTGTTTACTAACGACCGGAAATTAGCGGTGAAAAGCAAAATTCTGTTCATTTGAAAAATGCTCTCACCAGAGGTACCTATTGGTGACTTGATCCAAATAAACACATGGATATATATTCTCACAAAAATGCAACAAGCATGTGGCAAAAGTAATCTCACATTAGGAGAAGCAAAATCATAAACAAACACACATTCAAGTGGTTATTTCTCAGTAGCAGCATAAAACAGATATGCTTGTTACACATTAGTTACAGTCAAGTCAGGATAAGACAGGTCTTCTTTCTTACCTGCTACTAGTACCTTGTAAATTAGTACTACCTGTTCCATGGTCAGCTTGTCAGCAACTAAACTAGCCTCCTCATCAGGCACACATCAGCTTAGTTGGTGAGGTGGGTGTGTAAACACCCAGCATCACTAAAAACAAGAGCTGTTAAAGGGCGGATGAGCTCCGGCAATCCATTTAGACAAGGAAAAGTCTGTTATAAAACCCCTGCTGCCTATACCTCATTCCAAGGAAAGGCTAGGGGAGTAAACCCTGAAATCAAATCTAGAGTCCTTAGGGTGGTGTGATGCTGAACTCCAGTGCTATCCAGCAACTCCTGCAACACTATTGTTACCAAACTGCATTGTGTGCAGTGTGGAGAGAAAGGACCTGCTGCTTGGGCGACTGCTCATCCTCCATATTAACCCATCAAGGCTATGTGATTCCATGTTTTTTGAACACTGCGCTATCATCTCCAATAATTTGTACACAGTATATGGTTTCATATATTCCTATTTAATACTAATAATTTGTACACACTTAAATGGTTTCAAGTAATTATTAGTAATAATAATCATGATCATTTGTAAACAAATATAGCTTCAAGTAACTCTCTCTCTCTCTCTCTCTCTCTCTCTCTCTCTCTCTCTCTCTCTCTATCTATCTATCTATCTCTCATACAAGTAAATAACCATGCAATATAAATTAACCCACACCTCCCATATTTGACCAACAAACTAACCCACCCTTCCCATCATGCCACCCATACTTAATCAACCTTTCCATGATTCACCACACAACAATATATAAAGAAAAATATGCATATATGTAAATTACTTGAAAATCACATAGGGTAGCATAAATATAAAGACAACGGCGCTGTCAGTTTTGTTGCCTACGTTAGATATATATGCTCTATCACTGATATTGGGCACTCTCTATTTATAAATATAATATGATATAATATAGTAAATATTATCAATATAGATATGTATAAGTATATTTTAGCAGCATTTTTTTCTTTATACATGTTTTGATGAATGTGACAGTCATTTCCTGTCTGACAAGTTTCTTTTCGTTATTTTTCAATTGTCTGGCCATCTTTTTTATGTCTGGGTGGAATAGTTGAATGAATCCACCAAAGGTTCTTACATTAGTACTTTCAACACTACTTAGTGCCATCGTCAGGTGCAGAGTAGTGAGATGTCTCCGTAGTTCTTTTTAAACAAACAGTAGCAGTAGGAATAAGTAGGAAGAGGGACTCACAAGTTTATAAGAAATGTTATGAGGAATGAAGGGAAAAGAATTGGCAGAAAATTATAGGCATTTGAGAATGTATTGGCTGTATTCGAAGTTGATCTTGTTTAAGTTGGGTTTTTTTGTTTAATGTATAGAGCTTTGAGTATTTGAATTTTTCTTTTTCTTTTTTCTTTGTGCAGTACATGTGTGCTTTCAGTTAGAATTTTTTGGTAATTAGCGGGGGGCATGAATGTGATTTCAAGTGTTGCATGATCAAGCTTATATCAGTTAAATGCAGTGTTAACCGGCATGACAAAGTTGTCATGGTGTGACCAATGTATGTGCTTTCAACTTTGAAGAGGAAGTCTCCTAAGGAACATTTGAATTTATACACCATGTTGGTCTCGTTAAGACAGCTAGTCGGTGGGGATGAGTTGTTGCTGGTGGTTGGTAGTTTTAAACTTTGGATAATAGATGATAAGTTTAACTTTATTATTGGGGTCAGTAGAAGAAACATTATTACGAATTAATTTTTTTAACACAATTTCGTCGAGTTTATAGTTTCGATGCATCTCATTATGATAATATATATTATGAGTGAAGTATTTATTTCATTGTAGTTAATGTTATGAATTATTCCCTGAAGAATTGCTCAGGCAAGAAACTGCAGTTGGAATTTTATAGCATTCGCTTTTAAAAAAAAACACGTATATTTAGCTCTTTTTAACTCGATTTTATTAACCCAGAAGTAAATTTATTTGCTTCGTGGATTGGCAAAAATCCTAATATATATATATATATATATATATTATATATTTTTGCTTGATTATATGCATGTATCGCATAGATAATTATCTTTAAATCTGGCTCACTATTTGTTTCGAATTAAGTGCCTAACGAACAGCACAGGCATAGTCTTTAAGTCAATCTATGATAGTAGTTTTATTTAGTAGTCAAGATTATGCGATGGTATCTTTACCGTCATTGACCTTGTTCGCTATGTCTCTGACTATTCGATAGGCGTTAGTATACATCGCTATTAATTTCTGTAATAGTTATGTCAAGATTATGAATTGTATGCATTCCTTCAAGCAAGATTGGACTTGTTCAGATTAATATCCTCATCTTTATTATGATGATTACTGAATTTTGACCAGTGTGTTCTTCAGCCTTTCTCATGTTATGTGAATTTCTTGAATGAATTAATGTTATTATTCAAATGAGTATCTTCTTCTTTATTATTTTGATTGTTATTCCCTTTCATTTTTTTTTAGCAAGACAGCACAGACTCTTGTAGTGCCCCAATCGAGACTGGTGAAGAAGAGGATCTAACTTTTGAGTATCATGTTGTCTACAGTCCAAGTTATGGCGTACCCGTCTTTTATTTCAACATCTACCGACAAGGTAAGTAAAAGATTTGTCATTAGTTTTTTTGGTAATTTACTCTTGTAAATCTTATTATTAATGATTTAGAATTATTTTGTATAAAAAACAATCAAAATATAATTAAAATAAGTGTAATCTTTTTATATGCATTCTTATTTAATTTCATTAATCTTTCTAATTCAATATATTTCATTACATTAAAACTTATATGCATACACCTGGAGGGTGCATATTGTTGCTAGTTAAGAAAAATATATACAAGTGATAACATATAAGTTTTGTTTTTTTGTCTTCTTTATCTTTCTTTTTTTTAAAGAAATGTTCTCTTCAGGTGTATCCCTTGTGGGATAAATATAAAATAATAGATAAGGAAGAACATTGGAGAAGAAGATGTATTAAAGAAGCAGCACATATGTTGGGCTATAGTGACCTCTTGAGACTCAAGTAGACCATGTATAGAAATGAACACAGTATGGGAATCAATAATTGAAAAGGCTAGATCAAATTATATATATATTTATATATACAAGGTGTGTCAAAAAATTGTCAAGACTTTTTATACTTTTTGACACACCTTGTATTCTGAAAAAAATGAACGTTCCATTCCTTGTTCATTTCTGTCTTGGTAAATACAGCTTCAATCTTGATACTTTTATGACACACCTTGTATATTTATACATACAGTGTTTCAGGAAAATTGGTATCATTTTGTAATCTAATAACTTGACCAATTCAAATCCAAATGATCTCAAATTTTTTTAATGCTTTTTTTTTTTCAGGTATAGAAATGCAATTCGCTGGAAAACGAAAGGCGTTTAAACATTAAATTTAGAGTTGTTTCTACACATGCTGTTAAAAGTTGAGAACATTTAAATGAACATTGGTCAAGTTATTAGATTACAAAATGATATATCAATTTTTCTGAAACACCCTGTGTGCAATTCCGTGTCAAATCATCCAGAAAAAAATAAAATTGTCACCCACCCACTTCAATTTTTCTGAAATTTTGTACAGGTGTGGACTGTGTTAAGGTTAGACATTCCCAAAAATTTGAGCTTCCAATTCCAAAAATTGGCGGAGCTCTCCAAATTTGAGGGGGAAATGGCAACTTTTTGTAATCTATTTTTGTCTGTAAAATGAGTTCTAGAGCTTCTCTACTCTAAAAATTTGTTTATAAAAGTATTTTTTCCAGAGGAATCCAAAAATGCTACCAAAAAAGTCAGGAAATCAACCAATTTTAATTTATTGATGATTTCTGATTTTTTCATAGCAAGATCAATATCCTTATGTGGCATTGAGTCTAAGAAAAAAAAGTTTTCTATTATTATTTCACATATATTGAACATTATTTGTACCAAAAAGAAAGTTTGGTATTTGGCCAGAACTGAAGCTACAACATCAGTTAAAATTTTGCAAATCAGAAATCATTAATAATTTAAAACTGGTTAACTTTCAGACTTTTTTGATAGCAATTTTGGATTCCTTGGGCAAAAATGCTTTTATAAACCAATTTTTAGGAGTAGGGAAGCTCTAGAACGCATATTACAGACAAAAATAGATTTTAAAAAGTCGCCATTTTTCGCGACCCCACCTCAAATTTGGAGAGCTAAAAATCAACATAACTCCTCCAATTCTTGGAATTGCAAACTTAAATTTTGGGGATTGTCTAACCTTAACACAGTCCACACATGTACAAAATTTCAGAAAAATTGAAGGGGTGGGTGACATGGCCTGGATGATTTGACATGGAATTACGCCTGTACATCTTTAACGATATCATTTTTTTATAAATACCCTATATATATATATATATATATATATATATATATATATATATAGAGATTTGGTGTCTGTTTGTAACCGAAACTTAATCACTGCTTATGTCATAATATCCTCAAGAATTGCATAAGTTTTTCAATGAGTATTTAATGTATAGTCAAAATCATTAATACATAGAATAAAGAACAACCCTGTATCATATATATTCAGAAATTAAGTATGCAACATTCAATGGTCCACATTGTTTGTTAAAACAAGTTTTAATAAATACATGCCTGGTATTATTGATTTATATATAGTTTGTTTTATTTTAATATATATTTTAAGTTATTTAACATATAGAGTTTTATGAGAAAATTATTTACAAACAAGAAATAGTCACATAATATTCTTCTATATTAAATTTGATATTTTATTATACAGTGAAAAAAATCATTCTGTTTTGATTATTGTCTGTTATAAAATTTTGTTTTATGACAGACGATAATCAAAACAGACTGCTTTGACATCCCCAAAGAAAGACCTTAAATATTTGTATTAATTTCAAGTCAACTGTTAGAAACTTGATTTTATTAGAAAGAAACATATCATTTAGATTTTGACAGCAAAACGGTTTTTAAAAAAAATCTACAATTAAAAAAATATTAGATTTCAAATATCTGTTTACATTTTTTCTATTAAAGAGTGTGGCAAAAATTAATTTTTACACTGCCAGGAGGGTGTTTTTTTTGTTTTTTTTTTGCTAGTATATTTGAGATGAAGTAAAAATATATTGACATGATACAATCTTTCTCGTTAGGTTGCTTCAGTTGCATTGTAAACTTTAACCACGAAAAAATCAAATCGATCTACTATCTTTCCTATTTAATTCTCTTCCAAGAGACTGGGGCTGCACAGTCTTCCAACTGTAATATCCTGACTACTTGTAAAATCTACAATAGACACGTCTACATAAATTCCCAGCTTTTCTTTTCTGACCTACTGGCTTGTCGAAAAAAGAAAATGTTTTAGAAGAGAAGCAAGGAATAAAGTCGCTGCTCCCCCCCCCCCCGCAACACACACTTTTCATCACGTGATCCCTCTATTGCTCGAGAAAACGAAACTTCATCGCAAGGCCAGAACAAATTAATATTTCTCAATCATAACCACCCCAAAATTAATTCTCCGAAATCAATATTTATTTGTGCGGTGATTTCAGATTAATATCGCCGTCGATGTTACAAAGCAATTAAATACATGTTTGCCAGTTAATGAGAAGTCAGTTGGTCTTTAACGGAGAAATGCGTACAGCAATGCAGGTGCCCCTTTTCTTTCTTTCTTTTTTTTTTATTATCGGGGAATTCCGAGTTTGGGCAATTTTTCAATGGCCAATCGACTAAATGAATCTAAGATTAATGATTGGGAGACGTTAATCACTAGGACAGTATTTAATTCTGTTGTTAAATGAGTGTAATGGGAGGGGTAATACATATGATAGATAGACAGAGAGATATGAAGGTAGATATAAAGAATCTGAAAGAGAGAGAGAGAGATAGGAGAGAGAGATAGAGAGAGAGAGAGAGAGAGAGATGCTAAGGTTGATATGAACAATGTGTGTGTGTGTGTGAGAGAGAGAGAGAGAGAGATGAAGGTAGATATAAATCTGAAAGAGAGAGAGATAGGGAGAGAGAGAGAGAGATATGAAGGTAGATATAAAGAATCTGAAAGAGAGAGAGAGATAGGGAGAGAGAGAGAGAGGAGAGAGAGAGAGATATGAAGGTAGATATAAAGAATCTGAAAGAGAGAGAGAGATAGGGGAGAGAGAGAGAGAGAGAGAGAGAGAGATGCTAAGGTTGATATGAACAATGTGTGTGTGTGAGAGAGAGATGAAGGTAGATATAAAGAATCTGAAAGAGAGAGAGAGAGAGAGAGAGAGAGAGAGAGAGAGAGAGAGAGAGATGCTAAGGTTGATATGAACAATGTGTGTGTGTGTGTGTGAGTGAGAGAGAGAGAGAGAGAGAGAGATGAAGGTAGATATAAAGAATTTGAAAAGAGAGAAGAGAGAGAGAGAGAGATGCTAAGGTTGATATGAACAATGTGTGTGTGTGTGTGTGTGAGAGAGAGAGAGATGCTAAGGTTGATAAGAACAATGTGTGTGTGAGAGAGAGAGAGAGAGAGAAAGAGAGAGAGAGAGAGAGAGAGAGAGAGAGAGAGATATGAAGGTAGATATAAAGAATCTGAAAGAGAGAGAGATAGGGAGAGAGAGAGAGAGAGGGGTGGGGAGAGATACTAAGTTTGATATGAACAATGTGTATGAGAAATAGAAAGATAGATATGAAGAATATGAGAGATAGGGAGAAAAAAAGAGAGAGAGAGAGATACTAAATAGTTGTTGCTGTCCCAGAGTTAATTTGAAGTAAAAAAAGGTAATTTGAAGTAAAAAGAGGAAAACCCATTTTTCAATAAGACTACATTAGTCTTCTGTAAACGAAAAAGGACAATTCTTAGTGATAGTTTTTAGATATATAAAGATCTATGGAGGTGCATGGTGTAATGGTTAGAGTCATAGGAAATGGACTCGTCGACCTGAGTTCAGTTCCTGTATGAAGCTGTTTGCATTTTCACATAGTGCTAATACCATTGGGATAGATAGAAATCCAATTCTCCCTCCAGCTATGGGTAAATAGCAGGGCAGACTAGGCTCTTTAATCATGGCTAGGTAACCGGTCTAGAAGGAAAACTCTGAATTCAAACCTGTTAAACTCTGCTTAAGAAATTGACCTTGTGTCGCATCCTGCTCGTGCGGAGGGGTTGGTAGATATATATAAAGATCTTGGAAAATGTAGAGAAAATTGCGCATTTTTAATCATATACTTTTAGATAGATTATATAAATCTTTATGACAAAAATATCTTTTATGTCTAAACTTCCCGACATTCTAATTTCAACATTAAATTTTTAAGTGAACAAAAATAGGTCAATTGAATCAGAAAATACTTTTTTGTATTAATTCAAAGAAAAATATTGGTTTTACAACTACGAAAAGAGAAATACAACAAATTCCCAATTCATTCTTGGCATACGTATGCAGAAAGTCATGTCTGGCCTTAATGGCCGCTTGGGCTCAACTCCACTAACTTCTAATTCTACTTTCTTAGAGTCGCCTGGTCATGTGACTTTCTAAGCCAGAGACCCCCACTCCAGATAACTCTGCATTTAAGTCCCACCTATCAAATTCTCAGTGATTTTCCACTCTATTACCATTAATTTTAAAATCTACACTATGTTACGAAAAAATGATAGGCTATGCCCGTCCATTATCTAACAATAGCCTCCCCTCAATAAATGAAAAAGCCATTGTGCAATTGTAGAATAAAAAGTGTTTGAGGAATATGCAATTCAGAAAAAGTGGTGTACCAGACAATTATCTTCCCCCCAAAACCAAAAAGAATGAAAAGATATATTCTGGAATATCCGCAGGAAACTGGAAACATAGATATTCTTTTCCATCAGAAACCAAACAGCCCTCTCAAAACTTTTTTTGAAATTGAGAGATAGAAGCCTAACACCAGAAATCTAATGGAAAATTATCAAGAGATCGACAACACCTGGAAATTTCAAAAGCAGACACAACCTCTGTCTAGAGGAAAAAATTTCACATAATTGTTATATGCACCTTGGGCACAAAAGCAAAGTCTGAAGAGAAAAAAATAGAAATTAACCCACTACCATGAATGCTTAAAGATGTTCCAAATTTCCACAAAAGTAAATAACTCCATAAAAACAGGAAAATGGAAATAATAGCAGGATGACAATGTATGACAGAAGTCAGAATACAAAGAGCTGTCTTCCAAGGACACTTATTGTCTTCACTACTGTTTTATATGGTGAAGATAACTTTAAATCATATCATAAGAAAATGCAGAGAAAATCACAAAAAAAAACCCAACATTGCTCTGGATTTTTTTAGATGAGGCATGATAACTTGTATTATTTGGACTATTGTCCTCATCTTTATTGATACCTGTACAACGTTTTGGTCGATGTGCCTTCTGGCCTTCTCCATGGATTTTTTGTCCAATTGGACACATAGCATAGTGGATATAGGCTTTGGGTTATAAGCTGCTGGTTCAATCCTAGTCAAGGTGACAGTAACATAGAATAATAATTAACACAGCTTAACACTTGTATCCAGCTATGAATCCCTGTGGACTGAATAAAGGGTTAGGTTCAAAGTTCTGTGAAGGCTCCCGATTACAAGAAGATTCTCTAGTTCGAGAAGGCTCCTGAGTCCAACAAGAAGGACGGAGGTCACATCGACTGAAGCATTGTACAGATAGCAATAAAGATGAGGACAAAAGTCCTAATAATACAAAAAAATAAAACATTTCCATTTAATGGAAGTCGTTTCATACAGTAAACTTGCTCCTTCAACCAATCCTAAAGAAAAAAGTTGCAGGGTGTTAAATCGGGGCTTCTGGATGTGGACCACGTCTATCCAGTTATCTCCGAGGAAAATGGTGATTCAGCCATTCACAAACAACAATAGCAAAATTCGGAGGAGCACCATCTTGCATAAAAATCAAGTCTTCAATATTCTCTCAAGTATTGACAACTGGACAGATTTCATCTTGCAGCATGGTGAGATATCTTTCAGAATTCATGGTATTGCGAAGGATGAACATACCCACAATCCTATCTGAAATCATTCCAAACCATACCGTTATCTTGGGTCGATTCTGAAATTTTTCTGTGATAATAAAAGGATCTTCTTCTGCCCAGTAATGACAGTTTCTGAGAGGAAATATCGTTTCAGCATATTTTTAAAAAGATCGGGACAATCTTCATACCAATAGGGAGTTACTTTTCAATATATATATATATATATATATATATAAATGTGGATTCCATGTATGCTCATATAAATTTGATGAAAAGAACATGGCCTATATATTAATAACTAAAAACTATACATTGTAGAATAATGCAGCTGCATATCCTAAAATATTGCAACTCTTGAAATCCAAAACAAAGGAAATAAAATGGTTACATCTCAGATACATATTAACAGCCCGGATGTCACCAAACAGATAGGAATTAACATTAGCACCTCAACTCAGACTTACTTCCTGTTGAACAGAATGTAACAATTTCCTTTTCATCATCAGCTGAATTTTCTTTTAGTTATTAAACAATAAGTTAAATATATATAAGCCTTGTCATCATATATATATATATACATATTTATATATATATATATATATATTACTCTTATTATTAAATGGAGATAGGAGGTGGTTTATCTCAGTTGGCAGAGCATCTGCCTAGGAACCACCAGGTTCCAAGTTTGATATAGGCCTTCGCCAACTCAGTGCATGAGTAGCACAGCTTGTATCTGCACAGTAAAGTGTGGCATTCCACCTCAGAAGCAAAAACAATCTCCTTGGTCTTGCACTAATGAAAAGGGGATAGACTCCCAACTGATACTGACAATAAGCCATTCCACTGACTTTACTTTTTACTCTATGGTTTCAGGTAACTATTCCTATCTAATGAAAATAATTTGTTTTCACAGTTATATAGTTTCAATTCCTGTCAAACACCAATAGTTTGTACACAGTGATATGGTTTCAAGTAACTAATGAATAATAATGATAATAAGTAAAAGTCAGCAGGGCGGTCTAAAGTCGGTATCAGCCAGACAGCGAGGGAGTCGATCCCCTTTTCAATGGTGCTAGACCAAGGAGATCGTTTTTGGGTCTGAAGTGGAGCGTCACACCTACCATCAGCTCTTTACTTTACTGCATAGATCTCTGTGCTACTCATATGCTGAGTTGGCATGGGCCGGTATTGAACCTGGAACCTTGTGGTTACTAATCTGAGGCTCTACCGACTGAGCTAAACCGGCCATAATAATAGTAATAATAATAATAGTATTATTATTATTATTATTATTATTTTTTTTTTTTTTTTAGCTTGATGTAACTATTCTTAATATAAATAATTTGCAGACAATTATATGGTATCAAGTATTCCCTCTGGCCCAGAGTGGTAGTACTTGTTAGGGTTCCATCTATGGGGAAAATATGTTTAAAAAATTAGTTTTAAAAAAAAATTTTGAAGACTCAACAAGAAATGAATAAAACAAAAACATGTTTGGCATTAAA
Organism: Doryteuthis pealeii; assembly: GCA_023376005.1. Lineage (NCBI taxonomy): Eukaryota > Metazoa > Mollusca > Cephalopoda > Myopsida > Loliginidae > Doryteuthis > Doryteuthis pealeii. Next base: position 31,221,998 of record CM042149.1, read on the forward strand.
TAACTCAACAAGAGTTGATGTGCCATAAAATTCAAACAACCAACCTCACCTAAATGAGTTAAGGACTGGGTTGATTACCTGGTGCCTGAGGAACCCCTGAAGGAGGAATGCTGATGGAACTGAGCTATTTTTACTCTCGCCTTATGAGAAATTGCTTCCTGTAGGCTATCCAACATTAAACCAACCTTTTGTCACATCCATGCCCTGGAGAGGAGTGAGGCAAAGTGAAGAGCAAAGAGAGCCAGAAAGAGGGAGAAAAGACAGCAGCGCCAGAAAGCGTCACAGTTTGTGTGCATTCAGTGCACCAAAGACTGTAACTCAGGAATTGGCCTTTAGAGTCACTTGTGCAGATGCGGATAATTTATTTATTTATTTTTATTTGATTTTTTTTTTGGACACTATGCCGTCGTCCTTAGTGGATGGAAAGGTGCCAACTGCAACCCTGGGGGAGTTTGTTTAAATATGACAATGTTTTCCTCTCAGTATTTGTAACAGATTCTCATTTGTATTATTTGGATTTTTTGGACTATTGTCCTTATCTTTATTGTTATATACATAACATTTCAGCCGATGCGCCCTTTTTTCAGGTGTTTCGTGTCAATTGGTTTGGTTAGTTTTACGGCATATCAAATTTGGTGGGTCATTTAATGTCAACAAAGTTTTGAAATAAATTCATTCTTAATGGATACTCAATTCTTTTTTTTTATATACACATTTTACTATTTAACCCATAGATGGAACCCTAACAGGTACTACCACTCCTGGTCAGAGTGGACCAGGGAGCAATGGGGATGAAGGGGAGCTCCACATTCCTCAGACATCCAGAACTGGAACCTCATCAGTTTCGTGTTGAACTTGAGAACTGACATGTCGTAATTTGGAGCCTTCATAGAACTTCAAACTGAATCCTTTATTCAATCCACAGGGGTAGTCTGTTCTCATTCTGTTAACCAGAAGAAGGTTCCGGAGTTCGAGATGGTTCCTGAGTACAACAAGAAACACCTGAAGAAGGCTGGAGGGTGCATCGGCCAAAACGTTGTGTATATAATGATATAGATGAAGACTATAGTCCAAATAATACAAATTATCAAGCCTCATGTCAAAAATTCAGACAAATAGATTCCTATTTGTTCTTTCATGTTTTTGGAACATTTAGAGTTCATGTCTGTATAAAACTTGAAGGGCTGAAAGACTTTTTGGCCAATGGTTGAATTTGAAACTCTACCACTAGCTTTAAAATATCCAAGCCAGAAGATTGTCATGCTCTGTGTAATAAAAGGATTAAATTGTTTAGTGAAATGCAAGCACAACTGGATAAAAACAGGTTAACATGCCATAAATCCAACAAAACCAACCAACCAACCAACTATATCACTCTATTAAAGTCTATGTGTGTCCCCTCATCTATCTCACTCTATTCCAATCTGTGTGTCTTACCTATCTCACTCTATTCTAATTTCTGTGCATCTTCACATTCATCTTACTATTCTAACCTGTGTGTATCTCCTTATTTATCTCCCGGAATTTCAATCTATATGTATCTCACATTCATTTCACTCTATTCCAATCTGTGTGTCCACAATTCCATTTCACTCTATGTGTGTCTCCTTATTTCTTTCCATCTGTTCTAATCTCTGTGTGTCTACTTCTCTATCTAACTCTATGTGTGTCTCTTTATTTCTCTCCCTCTGTTCTAATCTCTGTGTGTCTACCCTTCCATCTCACTCTATGCGTATTTCTTTATTTCTCTCCCTCTGTTCTAATCTCTGTGTGTCTACTCCTCTATCTCACTCTATGTGTGTCTCCTTATTTCTCTCCCTCTGTTCTAATCTCTGTGTGTCTACCCTTCCATCTCACTCTATGTGTGTCTCCTTATTTTTCTCCCTCTGTTCTAATCTCTGTGTGTCTACCCTTCCATCTCACTCTATGTGTGTCTCTTTATTTCTCCCCCTCTATTTCAATCTCTGTGTGTCTATCCTTCCATCTCACTCTATGTGTGTCTCCTTATTTCTCTCCCTCTGTCCAGTCTCTGTGTGTCTATCCTTCCATCTCACTCTATGTGTGTCTCCTTATTTCTCTCCCTCTGTTCTAATCTCTGTGTGTCTACCCTTCCATCTCACTCTATGTGTGTCTCCTTATTTCTCTCCCTCTGTTCTAATCTCTGTGTGTCTACTCTTCCATCTCACTCTATGTGTGTCTCTTTATTTTCTCCTTCTGTTCTAATCTGTGTGTCTACCCAACTTACTCCTTTTTTACATATTCAAATCTATGTGTGTCTTCCTGTCTCAATCTATTCTAATCCATGTGCACCTCTGTAAGTAAAGTAAAGTTCTCAGAGTGGCCTAAAGTTGTATCAGCCAGAGAGTGAGGGAGTCTATCCCCTTTTCATCTTCACTAGACCAAGGAGATTATATTTGGCATCTCACTTTACTGCACAGATCCCTGTGCTACTCATACACTAAGTTGGCGAGGGCCTGTATCGAACCCGTAACATTGTAGTTCTTAGTCCGACACTCTACTGACTGAACTAAACAGGAGCTGTCACTTACTGTTTACTCTCCTGTTTGTCTTCATTCTAAAATAATCTATATAATGATTTGCTTAGCTTAATCGGTTGTACGTAAAAAGAACACAGTGAGAATCCAACTCATGAATATCAGTCTGCTCGCTTATCTCTCAAACAATTATGAACAATTTACCCACACAAGAAACCACACACCCAATCTGGATTTTAACATTTTTTAAAAAGTTGTACTCCTGGTTTTGGTGTGTGTGTGTGTGTGTGTGTGTGTGCGTCTGTGCATGTGTGTGTCTGTGTCCATGTGCATCCAGACGCACACATGTGCCTGTCTATTGTAAACGTGCATGCGCCCAAGTATTACCTGCGAATTGTTCTCTCGCTGCTCTCCTCCCCCCCTCACAATCCCCACCCCCTGACGACTGCTCACCATCTCCCTCCCCCTCTCTCACCACAAATAACCAACCCATTTAAAAAAAAATAAAAACAAAAAAACAAAACAAACGAAAGGCATTTCCAACATTGCAACCTGCTCATGGGCTGAATTACCGCTGCTGCTCTCTTTTCCGCTTCTCCCCCCTCTCTCTCTCTCTCTCTCTCTCTCTCTCTTTTCCGCTGCACTTGTTACTGACTGACTGACGCTGCTCGCTGTCTCTGAGGAGGTGGCAATATGCAGTGGAAGATGTTTGGCAGTAAGCAAAACAGCAAGAGAGAGAGAGAGAGGGTGAAAGAGTGAAAGAGGGTGTCTGAGAGAGAGAGAGAGGAGCGGGATGAGGAGGAGAAGTAGACATCGGGCTGGTGGGGGTAGGGAGAGGGAGTAAAAACAGCAGTTACCTGTCAGGTGTACTTTTAGAGAGAAGAGAGATGTGTGCCACCATCTCTCTCCATAGTTGTATGGTAACTGTGAAGACGCGCAGCCTGGTGCAGTTAAAACACTCGTCTTCCTATAGCCGATACATTTTGAGCGTATTTACACACGTTTTATTCTGAACTGTCACAGGTGCACGTGAAAAATATGGGTGAATATTTAGAAAGAAAAAAAAGAAACAACATTCAAATTGAGACCTGATAACTGTGAATATTTTTCAACTAGTATATATAATTCCAGTAATTTCTGATAGGATTATTTATGTAGAGTTAAACACTTCTGTCTAGGATTAGTGTTGTATCTGCACAATTTGCCTAGGATCAATGTTGATTTATCTTAATATAAAGGTTTATTTATCTATTGATATATTTCCTGTGATATCTAATGTAGGCATATCTATCTAGGATCAGAGGGTAGTATCTGTGTAATTTGTCTAGGATGAGTGTTTAGTATCTATGCAATTTGCCTAGGATTTATAGTTGATATAAAACTTAATTCAAACATTTATTTATTTGCTGACATATTTCCTGTAATTTCTGATTTTACTATTCATATATAGAGACATCTGTCTTGGATCAGAGTGTAGTATCTGCGCAATTTGCCTTTTGATTTAACTTAATTCAAATGTTTATTTTTCTACTGTTGTATTTCTTATAATTCTTGTAAAAGTTGTGAATTACAAGAAATATTGCTGTAGAAAAATAAACATTTGAATTCAGTTAAATCAACACTGATCTGAGGCAAATTGCGCAGATACTACACTCTGATCCAAAACAGATGTCTCTATATGTGAATAGTAAAATCAGGAAATTACAGGACATATGTCTCTGCTGGTATAGTTCCTGTAATTTATGAGTTTATTATTTATGAATAGATTTACACATCTGACTATTATCAGAATGTAGTATCTGTGCACTGTCTAGGATCAGTGAGTAGTATCTGTGCAATTTGCCAAGGATCAGTATTGATTTAGCCTAATTCAAACATTTATTTATCTAGGGCCTGGTTAGCTCAGTTGGTAGAGCGTTCCTAGTTCGATACTGGCCCTCGCAAACTCAGCGTATGAGTAGCATAGGGATCTATGCGGTAAAGTAAGGAGCTGATGGTAGGTGTGGCGCTCCACCTCAGATGCAAAAAACAATCTCCTTGTCTAGCACTAGTGAAAGGGGGATAGACTCCCTCGCTGTCAGGTTGATACCGACATTAGAACGACTTTACTTTTTACTTCACTTATTTATCTATTGGCATTGTTCCTATAATTTCCTGATAATATCATTCACATAGATAGGCACATGTCTCAGATCAGAGTGTAGTAAATGTGCAATTTGCCTAAGAAAAGAAATTAGACAAAGTTGTAGATATTTTATTTGAATTAGAAAACTTTACCCACATCGTTTTTATCTGTTGTATGTGAAGAATGAGTTTACTATACCTGACTTTAGAATAGTATAAAAATAGTATAAAATTATAGTATAAAATAGTATAATAGTATAGTATAATAATATAATAGTATGAAAGTTTACTATGCATGACTTTAGAATAGTATAAAAGAAAGATACTGTATGTCTTATGGCGTAGCAAGTGGTTTGGGTATTTTAAAGGTTTAAAGGTAACTGGATATTCTCGGTGTGTGTTCCTAGGGTTTTTGCTTTTAACCCCATCTCATTTGGTGGTTGCGCTGAAAAGGAAGGAATTTAAGGAATGAAAAAGAAAGAGACAGAGACAGAAGGTTGCATTATGACTTAGGCTTTATTGACCGGTCATAGTCGCCTGTGGCAAGGGAATATCTCCCTGACCAGTAGGAGCGACTATACCCAGTTACGGCTTCAACTAGAATGGCTGAGATATTCTCTTGGGGGTCAGAGGGTTCTTTCGGTGAAGGCCCATGGGAGTTTGTTGTTTTTTTGTTAATTTTTATTTTATTTTAATCCCCACAGAAGAAAAGAATACTTGTCTACATTTTTTTATCTATCTCATTCTGTTCCAATCCATGTGTGTCTTTCTATCTATCTCAATCAGTCCATGCCAATCCATGTGTCTCCTCATCAATCTCACTCTATTTCAATCTCTGTGTGTCTAGGTCTCTATCTTACTCTATGTGTGTCTCCTTATTTATCTCACTCTATTCCAATGTCTGTGCGTCTACGTCTCTATCTTACTCTATGGGTGTCTCCTCATTTATCTCACTCTATTCCAATGTCTGTGCGTCTACGTCTCTATCTTACTCTATGGGTGTCTCCTCATTTATCTCACTCTATTCCAATGTCTGTGTGTCTACGTCTCTATCTTACTCTGTGTGTCTCCTCATTTATCTCACTCTATTTCAATCTGTGCGTCTACGTCTCTATCTTACTCTGTGTGTCTCCTCATTTATCTCACTCTATTCCAATGTCTGTGCGTCTACGTCTCTATCTTACTCTATGTGTGTCTCCTTATCTATCTCACTCTATTCCAATGTCTGTGCGTCTACGTCTCTATTTTACTCTGTGTGTCTTCTCATTTATCTCACTCTATTTCAATGTCTGTGTATCTACATCTCTATGTGTGTCTCCTCTATCTCACATTATTTCCATTTATGTGTGTCTCAGTTGTATGTGACATGACATGTTAAGCAGATGCGTATCACGGGAGGTAAGTCATCTTGTTCACCACCAGCATTCTATTATGAACTCCTACATATGGACTCACTAGAGTTGGTGAGAGCAAGTTAAAGGAATCCATGCTGTCAGCATGCTTTGATGATGCTGATGATGATATACATATTTACCAACACCTCTGCACAAGCGGGATGTGACACAAAGTCAGTTTCTTAAACGGAGTTTAACAGGTTTGGATTCAGAGTTTTCCATCACCTCTTAGTTGGAAGAGTGTCCGCCTAGGAACCACAAGGTTCATGGTTCGATACCGGCCCTCACCAACTAAGTGTATGAGTAGGACAGGGGTCTCTGCAGTAAAGTAAAAAGTTGATGGTAGGTATGGCACTCCACCTCAGATGCAAAAACAATTTCCTTGGTCTAGTCCTAGTGAAAAAGGGATAGACTCCCTCGCTGTCTAGCTGATACCAACTTCAGGCCACTCTGACGACTTAAACTGGTTGCTTAACCAAGGTTAAAGAGCCCAGCCTCCCTACTACTTACCCATAGCTGGAGGGAGAATAGTTGGATTAGGGCCAGTTTAGCTCCGTTGTTAGAGCGTTTGACTAGGAACTACAAGGTTCTTAGTTCGATACCGGCCCTTGCCAACTCAGCGTATGAGTAGCACAGTGATCTGTGCGGTAAAGTAAGGAGCTGATGGTAGATGTGGCGCTCCACCTCAGACGCAAAAGCAATCTCCTTGGTCTAGCGCTATTGAAAAGGGGATAGACTCCCTCGCTGATTGGCTGATACTGACTTTAGGCCGCCCTGACGACTTTACTTTACTTTTACTTACTAGTTTTACTCCATCTTATTATCATTGCTTTTTATGATTTTATTACTAGTTTTAGTACTATGAGAAATGCAAACAGCTTCGTTCAGGAATTGAACTTGTGTCGCCATGTCCATTTTCTACAATGGTAACCATTGCACTTCGCGCCTCCATAATGATGGTATATGTCCTTGTTGGTACTACTATATGGTTGCATCACTTGGAATGAAAGCTAGATGGGAATTACTCAAGGATGCTGCATGATATTTTGAAGAAATCCTGGAAGTGGCACCTTACAAAACAGCAGTTGTATAGCCACTTACCTCCTATCTTGAAAACCATCCAAATAAGAAGAGCAAGACATGCTGGGCACTGCTGAAGAAGTAAGGATGAACTCGTAGGCAATGTTCTTCTACGGACTACTACACATGGACACACCAGTGGCTGAGAAGTAAAACCTTATATTCATCAGCTCTGTACAGACACTGGATGCCATCTAGAGGACCTATTAAGAGCTATGCCCAATAGCAAGACTGAATCAAAGGAATCCATGCTTTCAGTATATCATAATGGCATATATATATATATATATACATCTTCACCTGATGAATGCATCGCATGAAACCAATATGGTTGTGAAAAGTTCCTTTGTCACCCAATAAATAGATATGTAAAACCTATATATTTATCTTATTATATTATATAACAGCTCTATTTTATATTGAGCACTCTACCAATTAATACTGCCTTTGGTACACCATTCCAGCAAAGCTGAAATAGTGACCATCTCACACTACAGTATATATATATATATATATATATATATATGTGTATATATATGTGTGTGTGTGTGTGTGTGTATGTGTGTGTAATGAAATCATTTGGAATGAAACGATGGTAGACCCCTAACTCTTTTCTTCAACTACTATAACTAATATTATTATTTTATATATATATATATATATATATATATATATATATTATGATGATACTTTTTTTAAATAAAGAAAATTCCACTTTGGACAAAAAAAAAATTAAGAATGACATAGTCACAATTTCATTTAACTTTTTTACACAGTCATAGTTGTCATATAATACCTTGATAAAGGGTGAAGGTCACCCGAAATATTTGAAAAATAAAGCAAACCAGGGACAAAACAACGGCTGGGTATTGAAACTCTGTTTTTTGTTCTGTTTTTTGTTTTTGTTTGCTTGTTCATTTCCCATGCTTCAGAATATAATATATATATATATATATATATATATATATATATATATATATATAATGAGTGCATACACAGATATTCATATGTATATACACAAATATGTTTAAATTTCCAATTTGGTTGAAACCTATCACGGAAATACTTGATATCATTGTGTGTGTGTGTGTGTGTGTGTATGTGCGTGTATGTGTGTGTTTGTGTATTCATGTGTGTGTGTATGCGTGTGTGTGTGTATTGCTTGGTTGGTTTTAGGTCATGTCAACACTTGTTAGGTTATTCTATTCATAGTCACCATTTTCTATACAATACAAAAATGTCCCTCATTTTAAACAGGTAAACACTTCCTATTTAGTAACAATATCAATTTTTTTATTTTTACATTCTTTGTATTTGTGTAGTTTCTAATCATTTTAAAGATTTTGTCTCAAACAGATAAAAATTAATTAAATGTTTTCATTAAATATAAAGACTGATTAATGGTTTATTTTAGTTTGCACCAAAAAAAAAAAAAATAAAAAATAAAAGTCAGATTTTATATTGAAATGAGAAAAACTCTAAGCATGTATTCTGGTAGATATTACTAGCATAGTACCCATTAAAAATTTGGGGATTATTCATATATAGATTGCCACTTCTGGTATATGATTTTATTTCAGTCTTTTTCAATGTGATATACAAGGTCTGTCATAAAAGCATCAAGATTGAAGCTGTATTTACCAAAATAAAAATGAACAATGAATGGAATGTTAATTTTTTTCAGAATAACATGTGTCATAAAAGTACAAAAAATCTCAATATTTTTTTGACAGACCTTATATATATATATATATATATAGCACTAATTTTTTACAAGTTTTTAGTCTCATTGACTTTATGTCTTTGCTCAGTCGGTAGAGCGTTCGGCTAGAAACCACAAGGTTCCTAGTTCGATACTGGCCCTCGCCAACCCAGCATATGAATAGCACATGGATCTGTGCTGTAAAGTAAGGAGCTGATGGTAGGTGTAGCACTCCACCTCAGACGCAAAAACAATCTCTTGGTCTAGCACTAGTGAAAAAGGGATAGACTCTCTCGCTGATTGGCTGATACCGACTTTAGGCCACCCCACGACTACTTTTACTTACTTTTATATATATATATATATATATATATATATATATATATATATACACAAGGTGTGTCATAAAAGTATCAAGATTTTTTTTGAAAATTTGATTTATATTCCAAGATATTTAAAAATCAAAATATGCATAGAAATAGCATTGAAATTCTACTTAAAAATATCAAAGATTTGTAAATCTCAAAAGTAAACAAATCAATACACCAGGGTTGTTTTGCACCCACTCTACCCAGTTGATGCTGGGTAGCTGCTTCTAGTTATATCATAATTCAAGGTGTATTATACCACTGAAATATACCATTATATAAAACACCACTACCACTTTACCATTGTACTGTAATTCAAGATATATATATATATATATATATATATATATATATATATATTGACATGCAACAATCTACCATGTGTATAGCTGTGTCACTGTGCTCACGTGAATTCATCAAAGTGTGATAGTCGCTCGGATGAATACACACACAGCATGAAGTTTTTCTTACAGTTTTTCCGCTGGGTTAGTACGGGAACGCAACATTGGTTTCAACTAAATGTTCGGGCCTATAAACATTTTGTCGTTCCAGATTCCTGCCCTTATTTCCGCTATGTTTTTCCTTGGTGGTGACAGGCGTAAAAATGTCCAAAGTTAGATATCTACAATGCAGTCTTTCTTGCTTTTTATTAGCAAATTAATTCAGATATTTTACAATGCCCCGGATAAAATACAAATAAGATAAAATAGAAAGAGGGGTTTTATGAACATTTTGTTGTCCTGGATTGGCACAGGTTTCAAATTCAATTGAAAAAAAAAAATTGGCTGAGTTCTTATTTGGGGGGAGGGGGGAATATGGTAAAACAAAAATAAAATAAGTGAATTATTTTCTCGATAAAAATTCTTTTAAACTAACTTATTAAAGAATTATTAAGTTTTATCCTTCCTCTTAATTAAAATTCTCAAGTCCCATTTTATTATTCTAATTTGATAAGCATAACATTCAAATTAAAAATGAGATTTGATTCAATATCCGAAACTGTCACACTCTCTATATTGTAATAAGTAAGTCTCAGTCATTAAATAAATAAGTCTCAATGAATTTTCTGGATTCATGACAGCACAATATATATATATTGTGAATAAAATGGTGATTTCCATATATCTTTCTTTTAACTAATTGAAATAATAGTAGATTTGTAATTATGTTGGCTTTTTCAACAACCTTATAAACTTCTGTTTTAAGGTTACTTACAAGTACTTTGCAAGTTCTTTAAAAAATTGTGAGAGATTAGATAAATCCTTTCATCAATGAAGAACTGTGAGTACTTATACTTACAATAAAAGTCAAATGTACTCTGAATAAAATTTAAGTTATATAATTAATTGATACAGAACTTATTTATCTATCTCTCTCTCTCTCTATCTATCTATATATATATATATATATATATATATATATATTTTGCTTGAAGGCAATTACAATGCGCATATCACATAAAATTCGATAATTATAGAAGATAATAATGACAAGTGAATTTCGCAAAGAATTATTCGGTGTGTAGAACATCGTGCAGACTGTTTCAACTTTATTAAGTCTCATCAGCGATGTATACTAACGATTTCCCTCCGACAGAAATCGAAACCGGGACTTCAGCAGGATAGTCAGAAACTATACTGCTTCAGCCACGATACAGCACGGAGAAATTCCTGCGAAATTAACCTGTCAATGATACTGAGACATCTCTACCATATGAGGCAAGGGGACGCTACCATATATATATATATATATATATATATATATAAACAGCAGTTGTGTGAATCTGTATGTCTGGAGTAATCTTCGAAAATAAAACTATTGACGACAAAATAATTATATGTACACATTACATGGCTCGTTTTTTTGAGCAAAAGTTATGCAGATTTGATTTATATTTTAGAAGACAGTTTTTTTGCAATTACGATAATATAACCTTAGAAATGTACAGCGGACATTGTTAATGAGTTCTTAGCTGAAACGTCATCAAATAAGTTACGGAAGATCAAAACAATCAATTTTTTTAATGTTAACTACTGATAATTTGATTTTTTAATTATTGAGTTTCAAATATTAGATATACAACTGTTAGATCTTTAAAGAATTATATTGGTTTGTTAATTTTTCATATTTAATTTAAAAATAACAAATTAAATGATAAAATTTCAATAATAAAGTTTTAATTAATTCTGCATTTTTACTTATTCAAAGCTGTCATAAATATTTCATTGAAAGTATTTTATAATTTAAAAAAAGATCATAGCCTTCAAAAATAAATAAAATATAATTTCATTGAAATTTTTTTATTGAATCTGACTTTTTTTTATTGTTACACTGCTTTTTATGGACCGTTTAAGAATTAAATTAATCATTTAATTTCACTTTTAAACTTCCATAAAAAAAAAATAATAATAAGTAGTCATTTTTTATTTACCTTTTAAATAAATTCAAAAGTTTTGATTCTTTTAAATTTTAATTCAATTACTATATATATATATATATATATATATATATATATATATATATATATATATATATATATATAACCTTTTTTTCACTTTGAAATATGATATCTATTGAATAAATAAAAAGTTTGCCATGTGCCATGAGACAAACTAAGAAAAGTTTGTTTACAAGATTATGTATTTCACGGAAATAACCAAAGTTTTTGAGACGCTCGGTAACGGTACCTCAGGAGTTTCTGTAATCTACGGCTATTTACTCAAAATATGATTGTAATATTATTTCTTGTGTGCAATTCTGCATTTGTACCAAAAATTTTAAACAAATTCAAAATTCCTTTTAATAAGATAAGTTTCAATTTTTTTTTCATTTAATATTTTAAATAGGAGGCATTAGTTTTTATTTTTAGAGTGGTTTGACGTTTGTGCACTTTTTAATTTGTAGAATGATATACAATATATATAATTATAATTGAATTTGAATAAAAATAGAATATAGATTTAATTGCGGTAGTTTTTCATTTGGTATGCTTTTATTTTTTTTTTAAAATAAAAAAATTAACGACAAAGTAAATATATACACATTAAATATCACCAGGGGTTGGTTTTTGAGTATTTGATTTATATTCATGAAGATAATTAAAAAATAAAATTTAAATGATAACAGCATGGATTTTTTTTTTCATTTAATATTTTAGATAGTAGACATTAACATTTCTTTTCAGAGTAGCTGGATCAATGCAAGGTCTATTTAGGGATGGGCATCCCACGAGGATTCAACTCACGATTCAATAATAATGGATCTGTTAGCCACTGCTAGTACATATATAAAGGACAGTTGTGTGTATATGTATGTCCGGAGGAAACTTCGAAAATAATACAATTAATGACAAAATAAATATATATACACATTAAATATCACCAGTGCTTGGTTTTTGAGCAAAAATAAAGATTTGGTTTATATTAGGGAAGATACTTAAAAAAATAAAATTTAAATGATTATAGCATAGATTTTTTTTTTCATTTAATATTCTAGATAGTAGACATTAACTTTTATTTCCAGAGAGGCTGGATCAACGCAACATCTTTTTTTTTTTTTTTTTACATAGGGATTTTAATGGGGCATACTACGAGGATCTAACTCGCAATTCAATAATAATGTATTTGTGAGACTAATTTTTTTTTACCTCCCCCACTACCCAGACAATACTGGGTAGCTGCTTCTAGTAGACAAATAAAAGACCATATGAATAGTAACAGCTCTATTCATGTGATAAATAGTTGGCTAGAGTTAAAGTTTTATGGAGCAGAAATTTAATACAGAGTGCAGGGTATGAAAATTGTTTTGAAATTTGAGTTTCTCTTTTGTAAAAATATATTGTAAAAATTCAATTGAAAAAAAATGTCTGAATTCTAATTTGTATTTTATCTAGAGAGAGAGAGCCTTGTAAATAAAATATATATATATATAAATTATTTTCCCTATAAAAAGCATATCAAAAGAGAAAGAGCACACGGTGTGAAAATTGTTTGGAAATTTTACTTTGTCTTTTGTAAAAATATATTGTAAAAATTCAATTGAAAAAAAAAATTGGACACATGGCCTAGTGGATAAGGTAGTTAGGTTAAGACAGTTCTAAGTGACAGTTATCTCTAGATTGCAGGTTCAATCCTGATCAAGGGCAGCAGTAACATAGAATAGTAATTAACACATCTTAACGCCCCTACCCCAGCTATGGTTAGCGGAATGAGAATGGGATACCCCCGTGGACTGAATAAAGGGTTAGGTTCAAAGTTCTGTGATGGCCCACGATTATGACAAGAAAGTTCCTGAGTCCGAAAAGGTTTCTGAGTCCGACAAAAAATACCTGTAGAAGGCCGGAGGGCATATCGGCCGAAACGTTGTACAGATAACAATGAAGATGAGGACAATAGTCCGAATAATGCAGATAATATTTATCATCAAACCTCATCTCAAACATTCAAAGAAATATGGAAAAAAAATTCTCTGACTTAAATAAAGTTTGACTGTTTTTACGCCTGTCAAAGAAAAATCTATCTATACATATATAAAGGACAGTTGGTGTGTATGTATGTCAGGGGGAAATTATGAAAATAAAACAATGACAAAGTAAATATACATACACATTAAATATCACCAGGGCTTGGTTTTTGAGCAAAAATTATGAAGATTTGATTTATATTCATTAAGATGATTAAAAATAAAATTTAAATGATAACACATGGAAGTTTTTTTGTTGTATTTAATACTGTAAATAGTAGACATTAATTTTTCTTTTCAGAGTAGCTGGAACAACGTAAGGTCTTTTTTTTTACGTGAGGATTTTAATGGGGCATCCTGCGGGGATCCAACTCACAATTTAGTAATAATGGATCTACAAGACTAACTTTCAAAAAAATCCTCCCTCTACCCAGGTGATGCTGGGTAGCCACTTCTAGTACATATATAAAGGTGTGTATGTATGCCCGGAGGAAACTATGAAAATAAAACAATTAATGACAAAGTAAATATATATACACATTCACTATCACCAGATCTTGCTTTTCGGGCAAAAATAATGAACATTTGGTTTATATCCATGAAGATAATTAAAAGATAAAAATTAAATAACAGATTTTTGTTTGTTTTTGCATTTAATATTTTAAATAGGAGACATTAATTTTTCTTTTCAAAGTGGATAGATCAACCCTCTACCCCAGCGACGCCGGGTAGCCACTTCTAGTATAATATAAATAAGTAAATAAGGGCAGGAATCCGGCACGCCAAAATGTCTATAGAACCAAATTTTCTGTAAAGCTGATAGTCAAACATTGACATGATGAAATCATTGCATTGTCTGATGAGAGCATATTTAAGTGTGATGTCAACTACATTCCTCTTGGGACCCACTCGACTTGTTGATAGGGTTTAGAATACACTGACTGTATCCCCTACAGAGTGGTAAGACATCCCTTCCCCTGAAAAAAGGATGTCCTGGGTGTGACACTGTTGTGATGTTAGTTCAACAGTAAAAAAAGAAGTCAAGTCGAGGTAGGGTAAAAAGAGACAAGTGTATTTACAATAAGGTACAAGAACGGCTAGCTTGCCGCTAAACAGTAACAGTACAGTAACAGTACGGTAACAGTACAACCTTTTCACTTGGTGTCTGACTATTTATAGTGAGAACCGGTTTATATTCTCCACTGTAGGAACGGCCGGTACAACAGACACTAAACTGTATCTGATAGTGAGTCTCCAGTTCTGAAGATCTGGGGCATGTTATGTACCAATTCATTAACATTACTCCCAGGTCCACTTTGATCTGAAGTGGTAGTTGGTTGGTTGGTTGGTTGGTTGGTTGGTTGGATTTTATGTAATGTTAAGCCTTGTTGGGTTATAAAATGATGAAGATGTTTTGTTTTATTCATTCTTGATGGATATTCAAAATTTTTTATCTGAAGTCAATTTTTTTTTCAACAAAATTTTTTAAAACTCTTTTTTTTCTTCTTTTTAATCCATAGATGGGGCCCTAACAGGTACTACCACTCTGGGTGGAGCTATGAATAATGGTGATGAAGAGGTATTCCACACTCCCCAGAGCTCCAGAACCTCACCATTAGATGTAGTTTCATGGAATAGTAGTACCTATTAGGGTGCCATTTATGGGTCAAATAGATTTGTTTGCAAACTATTTGTATTTGATATTCTAATAATTTTTTTCTTTTGTATTTCTTTCCATTTTTAAAATTCTTTTTATTGAAAATTTCCTTCATATCACTTTCTCCTTTTCTTTCTCTCTCTCTCTCTCTATCTATCTATCTATCACTCTCTCTCATTTTGTGGATTTTTTCTATAACTTTGAATCATTTTGTTTTAATTTTTTTTTCTTCTCATTTTTAGTATAAAATGAAATATCTAATCTTTTTCATTATAACAAGTGTCTTTTTTTCTTTTTCTTTTTCTTTTTTCGTTTAATTTTTTCCTTTTTACCCTCCAGTATTCTACTCATTTTTTTAATTTGTAGTTGAAACTATATAACTGTAAATTATTGGCAGGTTGGATTTTAGAGCATGTCAACCCTTGGGTTATTCTATGCCGAAGGCATTTTTGTTTTATTCATTCTTGTTGGGTGTACATTTTTTAAAACACAAACTCAATTTAACCAATAGAATGGACCCTAACAGTTACGACCACTACGGGTCAGATTAAACCTGGGAATAATGGCAATGAAGGCATACTCCACACTCCCCAGAGCTCTAGAATTGGAACCTCACCACTAGATGCAATATAACGTCATACCCAAGACACTAAGACCCTCAGCCACCACCTTCTAGGACATATATAATAAGAAGGGTTAGGGGTTTGCCATGGGAGAATATTTACTTGAATCTTTAATTGTTAACTAAGGATTATTATTATTATTTGTTAAAACCATATAACTATTTGCAATTAAATGACTATTTCTAATTAGAAATAATTACTTTGAACCATATAATTATTCATACTAGATAGGAATACTTGAAACCATACAACTGAGTTCAAATTATCTTTGTGTCTTTGGGGTAAATTCCATTATCAGTATTATGCCCAAAATACTACATTAGTTGGGTCACACCATCCGCATGCCTGCAGACAGACTACCCCATAAAATACTTTACAGTCAACTCACAGATTGCACGCAGAGGACAGGAGCCCACCAAAAAGTGGTTGAAAGACCATATTAAGACAATGCTGAAGAAATGTACCATCACACCTTCTTGTGTGGAAGATCTGGCCTCCAACAGACAGGGTTGGTGAGACACCTGCCACACAGGAGCTAAGCGGCTCAATATTGAGATAAACTGGACTGCAGAGCAGCAACGTCTTTGTCGTCATCATCATGAACAATCAAATGTAGATGGGAATTTCCCCTGCAGTGAGAGAGAGAGAGAGAGAGAGAGAGATTTTAGCTGAAATCTTGCTCAGAAATTTCCACATATAATGTTCTAGTCATGTACACACAAGTCTCAAAAGTTTTGACAAGGAAACTCGAAAATAAATGCTGATTGTGAAAAGTAAACCCATTTCCCTTTAATAAACTAACAGTTTAATGATGTCCCTAAAATTATATATATATATATATATATGATTTATATGAAAATGGTGACTTACCGGTGAAATTGGTCACAATGGTTAGTTGATACAAGTATCACAATGATAAGATAGCGATATAACAAATATAAAATGCTCAATATGTAAGTAGAGCAAATTTATTATTATAATGGTATACACAGGAATAACATACTAGAGTTTCAAAAATCCACTGAATTAATCAAGATACTGATTAATTGCAGCTGATTGTACGTGTGTATTTCAAAATACATGCGTACAATCGGCTGCAATTAATCAATACCTTGATTAATTCAGTGGATTTAACCCTAAAGATCCTTACGGTGAAACTCGAGTAGATTATTCCTGTGTATACCATTATAATAATAATAATAATAATATATAACGTTCTCCTGTGGAAGCCAACACATGGACATGCAAGGGTGGGGCACCCAGCAAGGACCTACATTGACCAGTTATGTGAAGATGCTGGCTGCTCCCAGGTGTAATGAATGATAGGGAAGGTTGGTGAAAGATTGTCATGGATACCCATGCTGCATGCGCGACATTATGATGATGATATATATATATGTATATATATATATATATATATATATATATTGTATTGTTTTATTTAGCCATTTTTTGTTGCAGGCAAAGTGAGATGTAGAATGTTGTATTAAGTGATCAGTACTGCAAGTTGCATCTGCACTGAGCATCAGTGCTGGCTGGTGTTTTATATACAAGCCTGGTTATTCCACTATGTACTTTGGCTAAGCTCATTCCCAGGACCCTCATTGGCTGCTCGTTTTCAGTGCAGACTCTTTGATCCATAAATACCCAACACATGGCTATGTTCTGGTAATTAGCACAGGACCTGTATTGGGTTACAGCCTGTCCCTTTTTTGTCTGGCACCTGGACACTAGATACAGCCTTCCTTTGGTAGTGTTGGTAGGTGGTTTATATACAGGTTATGGCTGTTCCATTATGTACCTTGGCCAAGCTCATTCCCTGGATTCTGATTGGCTGCTTGTTTTCAGTGTAGACACTGATCCCTAAATACCAAACACATGGCTATATTTTGGTTATTGGTATAGGGCCTGTATTCAGTTACAGCGCCTCTTTTTTTTTGTCTGGTAACTGGACACTAGTTACAGCCTTCCTGTAAAGGTGAGTATATGTTGATTCTACAAGAAAGAGAGAGTGAGAGGTAGGAAAAAATTAAAAATGAGCACATTGAGCCAATATGTACTGATATCCAATGGTTAGCAATATAAGATTTAAAAAGTGTATACTTAAATTTAGTTGGAAACTATATGACCCGAGCAAGGTCAGGTACATACAGCTAGTACATATATATATTGAAATACTGGAATAGACACATGAATAAATATTACGCAACTGGAGATTAATATACATTGTGATAGATTTAGGATTGTATTTTATTTTGAATTACATCATTTAGGTTATTTTTAGTTTTTTATATCAAAGCAAGACTGAAACGTCCAGGATGGAAATATCCACTTCCGAAAGATCATACAACTATGTAGAACAGCCTCAGACGATAATGTGTCATCAAGTTCACATACAAAAAAAAACAAAAACAAAAAAAAAAACAAGAAACAAAAAACAAAACAAAAAAAACAAAATCAAAATCCAAGTATTCTTTGAAGACAGTTGCAAATGACGTAATTTGCATATTTTGAACATGATCAAAGGGTTTTCTATCAAAATGATTTTGAAATGAAAACGAAAACGCGATTTGGACGATTACAGTTGAAACATTAGTTGAGCTAATTCGCAATAGATTTCTTTCCTTTCTGACATTTGAAAAGCAAATAAAAAAACTTACAAATATATCAGGGATTTTTTTTTTTAGTGGGGGAGAAGGAGGGGGAGGAGAAGGAGGAGGAGGAGGGTGTTACGATTCTTGTTGCCATTTTAGACGTTTCAGTACTTTCAGTGGATATTCTTTGTGGCAGAAAACTTTGATGTATTCCTTAAAGTAGTTATAACGGAGAAAGAATAAAGTGTCCATAGTAAAAAGTAAAGTCACCGGGGAGGCCTAAAGTTGTTATCAGCCAGACAGCGAGGGAGTCTATCCCCTTTTCACTAGTGCTAGACCAAGGAGATTATTTTTTAGAGTCTGAGGTGGATCGCCACATCTACCATCAGCTCCTCACTTTACTGCACATATCCCTGTGCTACTCATATGCTGAGTTGGCATGGGCTGGTATTGAACCAGGAACCTTCAGGTTCCCAGCCGAACACTCTACTGACTGAGCTAAACCGTCCGAAAACTCTTTATCTGTTAATCTGTAGTATTCCTTAGTATAAAGATTGTAGTATCAGGTTACTCCTTGTCTGTTAATCTGTAGTCAGGTTACTCCTTGTCTGTTAATCTGTAGTATTTCTTTTAGGAGTCAATCTTTTCGGAAACTTATTTTAGGACAATTTATCTTAATACATTTTTGTAATTTTTTTCATTGATCAATCCAGCACTGCTACTTGGTAGAGTCTATAAATATTATTGATGACTTTTCATACAACTTATACAATAGATATTCAAACAGATGGGAAGAGGAGAAGGGTCTCTCAAAGTTTTTTTTGACCAATGAAAAGAGAGACCCTTCGGTTTGGATTCAGAGTTTTTCCTAGACCAGTTGCCATACTAAAGTTAAAGAACCCACTCTATCCTACTATTTACCCTTAGCTGGAGGGAGAATATTTAGAATCCTATCTTTCTCAAGGATATTAGTGCTATGCAAAATGCAACTAGCTGCTTACAGGATTTGAACTCATCTTGCTGTGTCCATTTCCTATGATGGTAGCCATTACACCACACGCCTCCAGGATGTGACGCATGGACAATTTCTTACGCAGAGTTTAACTGGTTTGAATTCAGAGTTTTCTGTCTCCTAGACTTGTTGCCTAACCAAGATTAAAAATCTCAGATTAAAATTTACAGACTGTAGGGAAAATCTTTGGATTCCCACCTTTCTCAAGTACATTAATGCTATGTGAAATGCAACTAACAATGTTTAGGATATGTATTAAAAACAGAAAATATACCTCTAAACAAATAAAAAACAAATGGGTTGAAATAAAAGTCAATGTTTGTAACAATTATAAGAAATTAGCTAAATGTAGTGGATTTACACAGAGAAAAGCCAATCACAAACCAGAACTAACACCACAAATATAAAGTTAA
Source organism: Doryteuthis pealeii (assembly GCA_023376005.1). Classification (NCBI taxonomy): domain Eukaryota; kingdom Metazoa; phylum Mollusca; class Cephalopoda; order Myopsida; family Loliginidae; genus Doryteuthis; species Doryteuthis pealeii. The sequence goes on from CM042149.1 coordinate 31,241,921, forward strand.
AGTGGGCTAAAAAAAATAATTATGATGTGTGGACAATTGGATGAAAATGATGTTCTGTGATGAATAAAGAACCTGAATTAGCCAATGTGTTTATGCTGGAACTTTTTTTTCAGGTGCTATTCAAATGAAACATATAAAGATGACTGCGTGAATAAAACAATTAAATTTCCCCCATAGTCCTTAATTACATGGGGTTGCAATGTCATTTAAACAACCAAGAAAGATGATTCTTATTACCTCAACAATCAATGTAGATGTGGATATTGAAATCATGGATAATTTTCTCATTTTAATGATAGAAAATTGGTTTGGTGATGGTGAAATCATTTTTAGGACGATAATGCATCTTATCACAGAGCAAAGGGAATTAAAGAAATTTTCTTTAGAAAAAAGTATATAAAATAAATGAACAGTTTGTCAATTGAAAATTTATGGTGTAAATGTTTTAAAATTGCTCCATGAAAAAGCTTTATCCACCAAAGAAGATCTATTAATTGTTATTCAGGAAAGTTAGGACAACTTTGATAAAGAATATTGCATTACAATAATGAAATTTGTGCCTGAAAGAATCACGAATGTCATAGGAGAGGCAACTAAGTATTCCATATACTCCCCCCTCTCTCTATCTTTCCCCTATTATATTTTTCTGTGTAGCATGTCCTTTTTCTTCCTTTTCTTTCTACATAATAAAAACAGAATGGAAAGAATTATGAATGTCATAGGAGAGACAAATAAGTATTCCATGTACTCCCCTCTCTCTCTATCTTTCTCCTATTATATTTTTCTGTGTAGCATGTCCTTTTTCTTCCTTTTCTTTTACATAATAAAAACAGAATGGAAAGAATTACAAATGTCATAGGAGAGGTAACTAAATATTAATTCTAATTTTTCTGTCGATGAATTAAATTTTTTTCTCATTTATTGCATAATATTTTCCACTGCATGGCTGGTTAGCTAGATTCTATGGCATATCAACCCTTGTTAGGTTATTTTATGCCGAATACATTTTGTTTAATTCATTCTTGATGGATACTTAATTTTTTTATTTATTTAGCAGTAAATAAACTAATAACAAATAAGATTCAAAATATTTTTTTATTCATTTGAACTACCTTGATAAAGAATATTGTATTAAATTAATGAAAATGAAATCTATGCCTGAAAGAATTACAGATGTCATAAAAACTTGAGGAGGGGAAACTAAGTATTATTTTTAATTTTTTGTAAATTATATATATATATATATATATATATATATATATAGGTGGAATGATATGAGGAAGGTGTACCTTGAACACCGAAACTGTGGTAGAGAGAAAAACTTTTCTACAACTATATATGCTCTATATTTTCCAAGATATATTGATCCCTTTTGGATTAACTACTTATGCTACTGCAATGAAAAAATTTTTTGATAAATATATATATATATATATATATATATATATATATATATTATTTAAAATATGTATATATATATTTAAAATCAAATATATATATATTATGTTTTATATATCTTTTGGCAATGTCTTCCATAATGTTTTCCTTTGCATGTATTGGAAAAAAATATATCATTAATTTGAATTAATTAATCAAATAATTAAGTTTGTTTCAAGGTATATTTTATGAGGCCAGAAAATTCAACTATTTAATAAGAAATGTTTTGCATCTTCTCTGTTATTAGTTTATTCACTGCTAAATAAACAAAAATGAGGTGAACATTCTTCCTTCACATAATTTGCTAATTGTCAGTTGCATTAAGTCATTTTACTGGCCGTTTAAATAAAATAATCATGTATAAAATATTCTCATGAATTTGTCGATGAATCTGTCTGTGATATTTCAACTGAATATGAAATAAAAACTTTCACTTTCAAGCTGTAGTTGTATCAGTGCTACTGTATGGCTGCACCACTTGGACCCAAAAGGAACACTTAGGGAATAATTTAGATTGGAGCCGCACAAGAATACTGCAAGTGATTTTAAACAAATCGTGGAAACAACACCTCACAAGGAAGTAGCTGTACAGCCACTTGTCCCCTATCTCAAAAACCATCTGAGTGAGAGAACAAGATATGCTGGACACTGCTGGAGAAGCAGGGACAAACTCATAAATGATGTTCTCCTGTAGAAACCAGCAAATAGACACACCAGCAAAGACCTACTTTGTGGGCCATCTAGCAAAGACCTACATTGGCCCATTCTAATACTGGATGCTGTGCAGAGGAACTCCCGAGGGCAATGAATGATAGGGACGGTTGGCAAGAGATTTTCATGAATATCTGTGCTTGATAACATGACATGCTGATGATGATGATTTATATGATTTATTCCTACTGCGTAACTTAATTGCTGTTTTTGAGATCTTCCACCGCTCTCCTCTAAATGTAGGTGACAAATAATCTTCAAATAAGGTTCAAGGGAGGTAAATAATACCAGGTCTGTTTTTACTCAAGTAATACAGAATTAACCAATTAATTTTCTATTGCAAAGGTTAATACTCAGGTCATCCAATATCAATGGGCTGCCTTAACTACTTGTGTAGCTATTAATACTGCTAATCCCAACATGCCACACTTATTATTAGTCAGGTCTTTCTGATCACCTTTTATTATATAGGGCACTTGTTGTCCTCTTCGTGAAGGAGTGGTTAGTCATTATTATTGGTTTGTGGGGGGGGGGGCGTAATTGGTGGGCAACCTCTTTGTGTGTAAGAGACGGTGAGGAAGGAAAGTGGGAGGAGGCAAGCACCTGGGAATTTAGTGGATAGGGGTAGGGTTGAGGGGTAGAAGGAATTGTGTCTCTGGCATGTAATGACTTAAGCATAGAACAAAGGAAGGTGGTAGGTAATAGGTAGGTAAGAAGGTGAAACCTGACTTGAGCAATAATGAAAATAGCCTTATTTTATTGTCCTGGTTTTTAAAACTGCGGTCGGACTTTGCTATCCGCAATAGATAAGTTCCAAAACAACTTATCCAGCAGATAATAGCTACCATATTTATTATGTAATCTATCTATACATATATAAAGGGCAGCTGTGTGTATGTGTATGTCCGGAGGAAACTTTGAAAATAAAACAATTAATGAAAAAGTAAATATATATATACATTAAATATCACCAGGGCTTGTTTTTTGAGCAAAAATAATGAAGATTTTATTCATATTTGGGAAGATATTTAAAAATTAAAATTTGTATAGTAACAGAAGTAATTGAAATATGATGTTGATTGATTAAATTAATCACCTCATTTAAATTGTTTTTTTTTTTTAAATTGTAAATTATTGAATTAAAATTTCTTATTATATTGTTATATATTTACATGGGGATTTTATGGGGCATCCAGTGAGGATCTAACTTGTGATAAGTAATAATGGATCTGTGAGACTAACTTTTTAAAAATCCCCCCTCTACCCAGGTGATGCCGGATAGCCGCTTCTAGTGTTTATATATATCTGTATACTGGTAAAATGGTGAAGTTCCAATTTTGAGGCTCATCTAAGGGTTGAATAAGAGCAACCGTATATATTACGGAATACTTATATATATCTGTGTACTTGTAAAGGCGTTAAACTGCATCTAATGGTGAAGTTTCAAATTTGGAGCTCTGGGAGTACCCCTTCAACGCTATTACTCCTGGGTTCCCTCTGAGCCAGAGTGAAAGTACCTGTTAGGGGCCCATCTATGGGTTAAATAGAAAAAAAAACTGAGTTTTGAAAAAATGTGTTTTAAAAAAAATTTTGAATACCCATCAAGCAGAAATAGAACCAAATGTCTTTGGCATGAAATAACCCAACAAGGGTTGACATGCCATAAAATCCACCAGACCAAACCGAACATACTCATTTCTTATGTTGTAAAGCTGTGTGTCACTTTTCTTTCGATGTTATTTGTATCCTTCAAATGAATTTCCAGTTTTAGAATCAAATATTACACAGAGATAGGTCCGCCTGTCGGCTGGGGCGTTAGAATGCACCGACTGCACCTCTGCAGAGGGTAAGACTCCCCCAATGGGGTCACCTGTTTGCCGTGGGTGGCGACCCGTGATGCTTAAGGACTGAGTCTTGGTGGATGAGCGGTCCATGACATGCAACACTCCACTTAGAACCTTACTTAGACTAGACGGGCAGTCGGAGAGACCCCCTCCAATCAATCGGCTGGCCACGTCAAGCCCTAGCACCTATATCATTTTCCCAACCTTATTGCCCTTATGGCAAGCTCCAATCCCTTTTTATCATATGGGTGCTAGAAGGCAGTGGCTGCGGGTCTACATGTTCTGGGAATGATGTTAAACTCTATCTGATGGTGAGGTTCCAGTTCTGGATGTTTGGGGAATGTGGAGTACCCCTTCATTACCATTGCTCCCTGGTCCACTCTGACCCGGGGTGGTAGTACCTGTTAGGGTCACATCTATTGGTTAAATAGAAAACATGAGTTGATAAACAAAATTGTATTATCCATTAAAAATGAAATTATTTCAAAACTTTGTCGGCATTAAACATTTTTGAACACCAAATTACCAATAGAAGTATTCAGCATAAAATAACCCAATGCCGTAACCATGCCGTAAAACCCAACCAACCAAACAGAGATAGGTCTGGTGAGTATAGAGAGTGATGCACTTTGCAAACCTGACCGGTTTAGCTCAGTCGGTAGAGCACTAGCCTAGGAATCGCAAGGTTTCTGGTTTGATTCAGGTTTTCACCAACTCAGTGCATGAGTAGCACAGATTGGATAGTGCAGTAAAGTGGGGAGCTGACGGTAGGTGTGGTGGTCCACATCAGATAAAAATCTCCCTGGTCTAGTACTAGCAAAAAGGGGATAGACTCCCTTGCTGTCCAGCTGATACTGATGATAGGCCACACTGCCAATTTTACTTTACTTTATGTTTCACCAAAACCTTCAAATGGTGCCAAGTCTGGTTAGTATTGATATTGTTGCACTTGCGTAAACCTATCTTTCACCAGAACCTGATGTTCGAAAAGTGCCGAGTCTGGTTAGTATTGAAGGGGTTGCACTTGCGCAAACCTATCTTTCACCAAAACTTGATGTTCGAAAAGTGCCGAGTCTGGTTAGTATTGAAGGGGTTGCACTTACGCAAACCCATGTTTCATCAAAACTTGATGTTCAAAAGACGTCGAGTCTGGTTACTTTAGATAACGGCACAGACTCATCCCGACTTCGTCTAAACGTCAACCCTCATAAGGTCTTTATTTAAATTTTAGAGGAAATCTCAACTGGCAAACGTTGTCAGTGCAAACCCAAATTGAGGTTTAAGGACTGCCTCAAGGATACTCTGAAGAACACTGCTATTGCTGTAAAGGACTGGGAGAAGCTAGCTTGTAATAGGCCTGGCTGGAGAGCCACCATCTACCTGTCTGTGGAAGAATTTGAGTCCAACTGAATTAAACACCAAAAATTGAAACGGGCTATTTGAAAGGGCTATTTTCAGCCCAGCAACATTCAAAGTGGAGAAGTTCCAACATGTAGTTTATGTGCAAGAGTATGTCTCTCCAGTGCTGGCCTGGTGAGTCATCTGAGGAAACACAAGGATACAGTGTCAAATGCTACTAGCACCTAACTATGATGATAAAAAAAACAAAAAACAAAAAAAAAAAGCAGGAAATGGTCTTACTTGAACACGAATTAACAGCCATTATATATAGGGTGTTCAGAAAAATTTGATATCATCTAAAGTGTGAATATCTAAATAATTACAAGTCCTAAGCAAACAAAATTAAATAGGCTTCATGTTGAATAATAAAAGATTTATCTATTAAAATTTAAACAAAATACTCAGAAGCTTATGGGGTATCCCTGTGGTATAGTGGCTAATGTGCTGGACTGTGACATCGAGGCAAGTGAGTTCAAACTCCAGTTGCGCTATTATGTTCATTTTTTTAACTAATGCCCTTGGGAAAGATATGAACCCCTCACCCTCCCAGCTATGGGTTAAATAGTATGACTAGTGTTAGTGTTCTTGCTATAACATATATATATTCGACAGGGCTATGAAGTCAAAGGAGTTCACATACTGAGTTTCATGAAAGTTTACTTCTTAGCAAAGGAGTTTGTAGCAATAATAGCTCCTTTCTCAGTAATTATCCTCCCAAAAGTTCTATGAGAGATGAGGGGTGGGAGACATTCCTGCAGATTCCAATTTTATTTGCTTCCTGGTTAATTCTAAACTAAAATGTTTCAGGCACCTCTGAGAGAGAAGTCTCCCTTGCTCCTACTACCAAAGCACTTTTTTGAAAAGTTGTTTTGAGAAAAATAAATATGAGGACAACAGTCTGAAAAATCTTAATAATACAAATTATCAAGCCTTATTTAAAAAATTCATACAAGTTATCTATATATTAATACTTGTGTTCCTTAATTGTATGACCATTATCATCTTGCAACACCTTCTGGTTAAAAATGAGACTGTCCAAATCATCCAAGATGAAATGCAAAAATGTAAATCCTGATTATCTGGAGTTGCTTATCCACCCAATTTTCTTATTTCTTATGAGTGTTGTCACTATACAATGGATCATTGCATTTTTATTATAAAGAAATAAATGGAAGAAAAAGGACATGCAACACAGAAAAAATATAATAAGAAAGAAAGAAAGAAAGAGAGTAGAGGAAAGATAGAGAGAGAGGGGGTGAGCGTGCGGTAGTGATAATACTAATCTGTTTCAATCGAGCATAATCAAAAGATGAAAAGAAGGAAAGAAAGAAAAAAAAAAGAGTGAAAAGTTTAATCAAGATTATTATACTTCTTTACATATTGAATTATTCGTAATATCTCTTAAGTACACATATCAAACGTTGTAACAATTAAATTATTATACTGTGGTATATCCACATGTCATGCTAGTATCTTTATTATTGTCACACTGCATTCTGTGTATGCGTTGGCACTGTTGTGGTCATGTGGTCAAAATTTGAACCTGATCGCACCATTTTGCTTGCTGTCTTTACAAAATAAATGCTTCAGTCTCAATAGTTTTTTGATCTAACCTCATATATTCAGCAATATAGTTTTATTTTTGAACAGCCAACTGTGAAAGTGAATTCACGGTTGATTATTCCGCAGATGCGAAATCATGGTTGATGATTCCACGGATGGTGAGGTTCTGCTATAATTAACAAAAAAATATTCCAAGTTTCCCAAATATTGTTCAAACAACTGATTCCTACATTTCCTTATTGTCCTTTATATATCATTTTGATTGATCCTTTCTTCAACCTTCCTCATGTTTAGGATCTGAAGAAGAAGAAGGAGAAGAAGGAGGAGAAGGAGGAGGAGAAGAAGAATGACAGGAAGAAGGTGAGTAGGAGGAGAAGAAGAAGGAGAAAAAGAAGAGAAACAGAAGGAGGAGAAGAAGAAGGAGAAACAGGAGAAGGGGAAGTAGGAGGAGAAGGAGGAGAGAAGGTGGAGAAAAAGGTGGAGAAGAAAGAGGAGAAGGAGAAGAAGAAGGGAAAACAGGAGAAGGGGAAGTAGGAGGAGAAGGTGGAGAAAAAGGTGGAGAAGAAGGGAAGAAGAAGGAGAAACAGGAGAAGGGAAGTAGGAGGAGAAGGAGGAGAAGAAGGTGGAGAAAAAGGTAGAGAAGGAGAAGAAGGAGAAGAAGGAGAAACAGAAGAAGGGGAAGTAGGAGGAGAAGAAGGAGAGAAGGTGGAGAAAAAGGTGGAGAAGAAAGAGGCGAAGGATGGGAGAAGAAGAAGGAGGAGAACAGGAGATGGGAAGTAGGAGGAGAAGGAGGAGAAGAAGGTAGAGAAAAAGGTGGAGAAGAAAGAGAAGAAGAAGGAGGAGAAGGAGAAGGAGGAAAAGAAGAAGGAGAAGGAGGAGAAGAAGAAGGAGAATAAAGAGAAGACTCTGAATTCAAACAATTCAGAGTTTGAACAAAAAATTTGAGTAAAAAAGGCCTCAGTTGTCAAACAAATTTTCTGACTTTGAACCCACAAGTAAAACCAATGAAAATGAAAGTCGTGCAAATGACTCCCGAAAGCGCAATGAGAAGCAGCATCAGTTAGCGTCAGTTGCTATCTTGAACGAGTGTCTGATATTATTTTTGTGTAAATTCTTCACTTCATCTTTGCATTTCACCCAAGATGAAATGCAAAAGTGTAAATCCTGATTATCTGGTGTTGCTTATCTGCCAAATTCTTATTTCTTATGAGTGTTATCACCTCAGCTAAATGGACAATTCGGTTTTTATTATAAAGAAAGAAAGGGAACAAAAAGGACATCTACACAGAAAAAATATAATAAGAAAAAAAGAGGGTAGGGTAAAGATAGAGAGAGAGGGGGTGAGCACATGGAAGTGATCAAGTTAATCTGTTTCAATTGAACATAATGAAAAAATGAAAAGAAGGAAAGAAAGAACAAAAAAAAAGAGTGAGAGAGAGTTTAATTAAGATTATTATACTTTTTACATATTGAACTATTTAGCAATAGCTCTTAAGTATACATATCAAATGTTGTAATAATTCAATTTTCATCCTGCGGTATATCCACAGGTATGTATTAATCTGCAAGTAGAAGATAGAAAAACAAAGTATTCCAAAAAAAAGATGAATTTATTTTTTATGGTTAAGTCGACAGTTAAATGTTTCGGTCTATATTAAACCTTCATCAGGACAATATAAAAGAATTGAAAAAATTATTGTCAAAACCATGCTGGATGTTTTTAAAAATTTTTTCAGAATACTTTGATATCTTTTATATATTGTCAGCTTCATTTGCATATTTTCCTCTCGTTACCTTGGTTCTTGAAAATAATTTGTTCCAAATTTACCTTTGAGAACCAATTTGTTTGAAGACGGAAACAATATTTCCCATAAAAAATAGTATTTTGCAGTATTAAGGTTTTTTTTTTGTTTGTGAACTGATTTGACATTCTTCTCCGACCCAAACAACTACGGAGTGAATGAGCTCTGATGATGATTTTTGTAAAATCGAAATATTGATCAGTATCAGCTATGATTATATTATAAATTGCTTTCTTCTTTAACAGCATTGTGTGATGTTTTCATTCCACCTTTTCATACTCATAAAAAATAGTGTAAAGTGGATTTATGCGTTGTTGACCATTAGATGAATGCCTATTTACGTACCTACAGTTATATACCGCCCTGTCGGTGGGGCGTTAGAATGCACCGACTGCACCTCTGCAGAGGGGTAATGTATTAATCTGCATGTAGAAGATAGAAAAACAAAGTATTCCAAGAAGATAAATTTATTTTTTATGGTTAAGTCGACATTTAAATGTTTTGTCTATATTAAACCTTCATCAGGACAATATAAAAGAATGGAAAAAATTATTGTTTAAAACCATGATGGATGTTTTTTTTAATAATTCGTTCCAAATTTACAAATTTTTTTGAAAACGGAAACAATATTTCCCATAAAAAATAATGTAAAGTCGATTTATGCATTCTTGACCATCAGATGAAATGCCTATTTATGTACCTACAGTTATATATATATATATATATATATATATATATATATATGGAAAGATGTTTATTTAAACTACAGATAACACATAAAAATGTAAATACAAAAAAGAAAAGGATTCTTTTTTGCCTCACCATCCCCCACCACTCATTTTTGCCTCACCACCCTTCTCGATCTTTCAACCAGCCCTGGGATGTAGTATTGCTCATTTAGGGAACCCCTGGTATAAACAAACTAATTTAATAGCATTTTAACAGTTAAGGTTTGGTTTGGTTGTTTTACGGCATATCAACACTCTTCAGGGTCATTTAAAGCTGAATCAATCATTTTGATAAACAAAGGACTGTTCATTCACAATTTTCGTCATTTCTTGTAACTGAATGATTTTAATACTTCGGACTGTTGTCCTCCTCTTTATTGTGGTATGTATAAACACAATGTTCAAGCTACTGTAACCTCGGGCCTTGTTTAGGTGTTTCTTGTAATAAAGTCATCATCAGATGATAATCTTATGCTGCTTGATTTTGGTTTGGTTTGGTTTGGTTTTATGGCATATCAACCTCAGTGGGTCATTTAATGCCAATAAAGTTTTGAAATAAATCAATTCTTAATGGATAATACAATTTTGTTTATCAACTCATGTTTTTCTATTTAACCCATAGATGAAGCCCTAACAGGTGGGTCCCTGAGAGCAATGGTGATGAAGAGGTACTCCACATTCCCCAAACATCCAAACTGGAACTCACCATCAGATAGAGTTTAATGTCATTCCCAGCATTCTAGCACCCATATGATAAATTGAGGCTTGCCATTAGGCCATGAGACCGCCTGTCTAGCCCAAGATAGGGCCAAAGTGGAATTACAAGTCATGGACTGCTGAGCACCTGGTTTCTATCCTTAAGCATCACGGGTCGCCAACGGCCAACAGGTGGCCCATACTCCTCTGCAGAGGTGCAGTCAGTGCATTCTAACGCCCCAGCCGACAGAGCGAATATGCTGCTTGAAGCACAATGAACAAGTGGTAAGTGTGAAAAATAGATCAAGGTTAAAAAAGCCCCAGTTTGCCCTACTATTTACCCATAGCTGGAGGGAGAATAGTTGGATTCATACCTTTCCCAAGGGTATTAGCGCTATGTGAACTGTAGCTTCATCCAGGATTTGAACTCGGATTGATGAGTCCATTTCCTACGACTCTAACCATTACACAACGCGCTTCCAACAATATTTTGTCTCCGAAACCACGTTTGAAATCAAGGTTATTGTCTGATGATGATTTTATTTCAAAGTAATTAAGAAACACCTAAACAAGGCCCGAGGTTATTGTGGCCTGAATTTTGTGTTTATACATGCCACAATAAAGATAAGGACAACAGCCTGAATTATCAAAATTATTCACTTACAAGCCTCAAAAATATAGACAAATATTTCTTGTAACTGTTGAGATTTGTTTAGTCATTATGATAGAAAAACTTTGCTCTCATCCAAAAAAGGTTAAAATTGCAAATCGTCGTCAAAATTAAAATGGAAAAATTTGGCTTGGGCATAGATTTTAATGAATTTAATTATTACTAAGGACACGATTTATGTTATTTTTTACTTAGATTTTAACCGTTAGTTGTGTTTAAGGAAAAAAATAGATAAAATAAAACAGAAGAATAATACGACTAGTCAGAATTGATAAACATGTACAAAAAAAAACATACTTTCTATTTCAATATTACAGGCGACGCATGCTTTTCTTAAGTATGGATGATCAAAAGTGTAATAATCCATGATTTTTATGTTAATAAATTCTCGGAAAATATTTATCTCCCTTAGAAATTAGTTCTAACGGTTAAAATTTAAGTGAAAAAATAACATAAATCGTGTGCTTAGTAATAATTAAATTCATTAAAATCTATGCCCAAGCCAAATTTTTCCGTTTTTATTTTGACGATGCTTTGCAATTTTAACCCACCCAAAAACCTTTGCCATTAACATTGTCTTTTTAAAGAAAAGTCCTTGACATTTCAAATTTGATGTCAACAAACAATTGAAATCTTTTGTTTTCTTTTTATTGCTGGATTAATGAGTATTCATTGTCAACAAAAGATCACCGAGGTTGAACAGATGGTTGATTGAATTTAACAGCATGTCAACCCATCTGGGGTTATTTTATGCCTCGAGTTTGGGGAACAAAGCTACAGTTCACATAGTGCTAATACCATTGGGAAAAGTATGAATCCGACTACTCTCCCTCCAGCTCTGGTAAAATAGTAGGGCAAACTAGGCTGTTTAATCTTGGTTAGGCAACCAGTCTAGGAGAAGGAAAACTCTGAATTCAAACATGTTAAATCCGTTTGGGGTGAATAGAATAGGCTAGAATAGGCTCAGTCCTAATTAGTGATCTATTAAAAAAAAAAAAAAAAAAAAGGAACTGCTTACATTGTACATTTATATTTGTGGATGGTCATGTCAAGCCTTAGTACCTATATGATTGTCCCAACCGTATTGCTCTTATGGCAACCCTTTTTATCATATATGTGCTAGAAGGCATTAGCTGAGGGTCTTAGTGTCCAGGGTATGACATTAAACTGCATAAAATTGTGAGATTCCATTTCTGGAGCTCTGGGGAGTGTGGAATACTCCTTCATTGCCATTACTCCAAGATCCACTTTGACCTGGAGTGGTAGTATGTGTTAGGGTCCCATCAATAGATTAGATGTGTTTTAAAAAATTGAGTACCCTTCAAGAATGCCAAAGACGTTTTCATTTTATTCATTCTTGTTGGGTATTCAAATTTTTCTTAACTCATTTTTTAAACACATTTTTTAAACACATTCTTGAAACGTAAAATTAATAGATTCCTTCATACAAAATGGCAGCAACACTGGAATAACTGTATCCACAATAAACTCTTCCTAATCAAACCGACTTTGGGAGGCTGCAGACCAACTTTAAGGAAGTCTAGAAAGGAACAAGTCATTATGTCCCGATTATGCATTGGTCATACAAAACTAACACACTCTTATATACTCAAACAAGAACAACAACCACAATGTGAAACATGTCAAACACCCCTAACAGTCAAACACTTATTGATGGAATGCAGATTTTTTGCTCACATCAGAAAACATTATTTTAAAGCAAACAATATGAAGGATCTATTTGAAAATGTTAACATTGGGGATATTTTCTCCTTTTTAAGGGAAATAAAATTATACCATAGAATATAGACATGAAACAAATCAGTGCATACAATATAATCCCCAATAATGCTAGCACGTTGTTGGAGCCAATTACTGGAAGTATATATATGAATACACAATATGTATAACACCCCAACCGCTAGGCATGATATAACCCTGGACGGGTTGATATGCCGTTAAAATTAATAAACAAACCAACCAACCAACATTTTTAAAATTCATTTCTTGATCTATTTAACCCATAGATGCCACCCTACATTTCATAGCCATAGATAGTTCATCCCCAAACTTGTTCGACCAGATTAATATCAACTCTAAATTAATCCTAAAAAAAATTTAGTTCCAAATTCCTGCTTTGTAAAAGTTATATTTCAGTTGGCTTGTTTCCATAGAAACACAGTTGGTGCATGAGTGGTGCGTGTGTGTGTGTGTGTGTGTGTGTGTATGAATAAACCAGTAAGTAACAAGCGAGATAAAGAGTGAAAGAAAGTAATAAATTTCAACAATGGATGTTTTTTAAACTCCATCTCAAAATCAAAAGAGGCTCACATAAGACAAACTAACTCATATCAAACAAAAGAATTGAAGTCAACAATATTTTCTAAGATGAAATAATTTTTTTTATTACCCAAATGACTTAAGAAAAACTAGTTAGTAGTAGTTAGTAAAATAGATCACTAATTAGGACTAAGCAGATTCTTGTAGTAACCACCCCAAATCCAAGTATTTTCTCTCTAGCTATGGGTAAATAGTAGAGTAGACTGGGCTCTTTAACTGGTTCGGTATGGAGAAGGAAAACTCTGAATTCAAACACTGCTTAAAAAATTGACCTTGTGTCACATCCTGCTCGTGTGGAGATGCCACGTAAAAATATATGTAAATTTATAAAACGAATAAGTTGTTGCTCTTTAAATTTAACCTTGTATCAGACTTGGCTAAATATATATTTATTTACCAACCCCTCTGTACAAACAGGATATGTTGCAAGGTCAATTTCTTATGCAGAGTTTAACAGGTTTGAATTCAGAGTTTTTCTTCTCTTAGACTGGTTGCCTAACCAAGGTTAAAGAGCCCAGGATAAAGCTGTTTGCATTTCATTTAGTGCTAAAGTTTGGTGTATTTCTTGAAGTAGAAAGATTACTGTATCAGTTTAGTCCTTGTCTGTGGATCCTTCAGTGAGGAAATGCATTAGGCAACTAATTTTAGGACAATTTATCAATGACCTTAATAACATATTTGTCATTTTTTTTCATTGGTTAATCCAGCTCCTGTTACTTGGAATAGTCTATAAATATAAGTGGTAACTTTTCATACAGCTTATACCCACAAGTAATTCAACAATTTTCTAAGCCGAAAAATGTTGCAAGACAGATGAGGATGTTAGTCTGAAGATATATATATATATATATATATATATATATATATATGTGTTTTGTTGAATTCAGTGGACAATTCTTGTATGATGAGTTTTGTTTTGATCCATCTTTTTTATATCTGGGTGGAATTGGTGTATGAATCCATCAAAGGTTTTACCAAAAGTGCTTTCTGCACAACTTAGTGCCATCATCAGACAAGAATTGTCCATTGAGTTCAACAAAACATGTTTAAAAGAAAAAATGTTGCCAAAATATACTTAAATATATGTATATATATATATATATATATATATATATATATAAGTCATTGAACGGGAACAGAAAAAAAAAGACCTCATTTCTGACATTCGGTCAGAAATTTTGAATTTTCATCTGTGGTTTCTTAAAGTTCCCGGCCACCCACATGTTCTTTGAAGCCGTGAGATTGTTTGACAATTGTTTAAAAAAAAAACTGGTTCTTGACTTTCATAAAGAATTTGCATTCTTTAGATATATCCGCAATTGCAGCTGCTGGGAATTATTGGTCATTTTAGAAAAGAAATTAGTATTATTTGGATTATTCGGACTATTGCCCTCTGCAATAACACCTGTACCCCAGCTATGGTTAGCAGAATGAGAACAGGATACCCCCATGGACTGAATAAAGTGTTAGGTTCAAAGTTCTGTAATGGCTCCCAATTACAACAAGAAGGTTCCTGATTACGACAAGAACCGTATTGTCGTAATCAGGAACCCGAGTTTGAATAGAAGGTTCCCAAGACTGACAAGAAACACCTGAAGAAGGTCGGAGGGCACATCCACTGAAGCGTTGTACAGATAACAATGAAAATGAGGACAATAGTCCAAATAATCCAAATAATACTAATTATCAAGCCTCATCTCAAAAATTCCGAGAAACAGAAAATAAATTGTTTAGGATTTCCAAAAGGTACAAATAATCTATTTATAGACTGTTTATTTAGGAAATAGCTGTCTAAATTTTTGGATCCATTGGTTGGTTTTATGGCACATCAACCCTTATTGGGTTATTTATGCTGAATTCATTTTCTTATTTGATAATGATAATAATCACTCTGACCCTAAGTGGTATTACCTGTTAGGGTCCCATCTATGGTTAAAGTAGATATATATCCAACCTGGTTACCACAGGTCAGATGTGTCACAAGGTCTCTAGTGTGGGGCATCCAGCATGGGTCAAACTTGCTATTCAGTAGAAATGGATCTGTAAGACTAGCTTGCTAACCATTACGCCATGATGGACCTGTTTGAAGGTTGTAGAATTTTGTATTAGGCAATTAGTATTCAGCTGTGTTGCAAGTTGAATCTGCTCTGACCATCAGAGTGTTGGTAGGTGGTTTGTATACAGCTTTGGATTGTTCCACTATGTACTTAGGACAAGCTCATTTTCTGGATTTTGATTGGCTGCTGGTTTTCAGTGTAGACACTTTGATCCATAAATACCCAACACATGGCTATGTTCTGGGAGTTAGTACAGGGTCCGTATTTGGCTGCAGCCTGTCAACCCCTTGTCTGGCAACTGGACACTAGTTGGGGCCTTCCTGAGACGATATGATATGTTGATTCTACACTGGTGAATGAGGTAAAATAAATCACAGATTCCCAGGAGAACGCCCTCCACCCACCAGGGATCACTTAACCCCTTGCTTAATAGGGTAATCACCATGTTTATTGCCTGGTGCCTGATCCGCCCCTCAAGGGAATTCTGACAGGACCACATATCTTTTGTGCTGACCATTGCATGAGCTTCGGTTTGTGTGTAGCTCCCCATGTAAAAATGTTAATCCGGTCTGGTGGGAGGCCTGGAAAATATATATTTGATACCATATAACTACAAATTAGTTTTATTAAGAATAGTTACTTGAAGCTATAATTATTTACTAAGGGTTATTAATAGTTACTTAAAACCATATAACTGAAAATATACAAATCGAATACTCAAGTTTTTAGTAAATAAACTAATAACAGATAAGACGTAAAACATTTTTCTTTAAGAGCTAAGCTTCATAAAACTTCATTCTGTCTTCATAAAATATTTCTTAAACAAAATAAATTGAATTATTTAAGTGAATGGTATAAACAGAGAAAAAAAACAAAGAATAAAGAAAGAAAAAGTAAAAAACAAACAAGCAAATAAAACAGAAAATCTAAAACAAACACAAACAAAAACAGACAAAAGCAAAAAAAAAAAAAAAAAAACGCACAAAAAGGGCAAACAAATAAAGAAGACAAACAATTAAAAACAAACAAAAAACAAACAAAAGCAAAAAACAAAAAACAAAACAAATAAATATAGTAGACAAACAAATAAAGAAGACAAACAAATGAAAAAAAAATTTTCACTACAGGGAGGTTTAAATCCCCCCCCCATTAGAGTGTCTTAATATTATTGAAATTTGCTGAAATTTTGTAAATAGGCATGATTGTAATATACTTAATATTCCCACATCATACGTCAGGTATATAATAGAGAGAGTTCTCAGGTATATAATAGAGAGAGTTCTTAGGTATGTAATAGAGAGAGTTCTCGGGTATATAATAGAGTGAGAGTTCTCGGGTATATAATAGAGAGAGAGTTCTTGGGTATATAATAGAGTTCTTGGGTATATAATAGAGAGAGTTCTTGGGTAATTATTATAATAGAGAGTTCTTGGGTATATAATAGAGAGTTCTTGGGTATATAATAGAGAGAGTTCTTAGGTATCTAATAGAGAGAGTTCTCGGGTATATAATAGAGAGTTCTCGGGTATATAATAGAGAATTCTTGGGTATATAATAGAGAGAGTTCTTGGGTATATAATAGAGAGTTCTTGGGTATATAATAGCGAGAATTCTTGGGTATATAATAGAGAGACAGATAGTTAGATTAAAGATGATTGTTCTTAATTGATTACTCTTCTTGCTGGTTCAACTTGTCCTAACTTTTCAGCCATTTTCTCTGTTGGGCTTCTTTTAAGGGTTGGTCTTCTTCTTTGTGTTGGGCTGGACATTTCTTGTTTTAACACTTAATTAACAACAAGACTTGGTGTTCTAATAATAAAGCTTTATTTCCCCAGCCCATGTTGATTCTGCTGCGGAGTGAGATGGACCCCAAGAGCTGACAACAACATCTACGCTCCTTGAAATCCGGGTCAAATCTGACTAACTAAAACTAAAAAACAGATTTAGCAGAAGTCTTGAATTTCAGTAATATACGATATAAACAAGGGATAGGAGTTAAAAACAACTGACAGATAGAATTACAAATTACTTTTGCCTGATAAGCAGATGAAAACTAATCTTTAATTTCAAAGGAAACAGTTTAGATTTAAGACTAAAGTTTTTATTAGAAGACAAGGAAGAAATAAAAATAATTCTAAACCAGACAAGTATATATAAAATTAGCTACCTATAATTTTTCAGTTCTCCTGAGGAAGGTGTACCTTAATCACTAAAACCATGGTAGGGAGAAAAACTTTTCTACAACTATAAATGCTCTATATTTTACAAGATATATTGAGCTCTTTTGGATTAACTACTTATGCTACTGTAATGAAAACACGGTAGTAACTTTTTGATGAATATTAGCACTAGAAAAATACTAAAAAAATATTTTTCATCTTCATTATCAAATTTGAGAATTCTGGGTTTGTGCCTGTTTCTATATAGATTCAAAACTACATGTGTAAGATAAGTTTTCATATCCATGTTAAGTAATTTGATTATGTTTACCATAATTTATTAGCCAATCAAATTAGAGATTTATCTTGTATTTAATCAGAAACATATGAACCAATCAGGGGGCAATTTTTATCAGCCAATCAGATTATATTCAGCATTGACTGTCTACCTGTTACTTATTTTTTAATGAAACTTACACAGATGAAGATTTATGGCTCACAAACACTCTCATATATATATATATATATATATATATATATATGTACATATACTAGCAGAGGTACCTGGCATTGTTTGGAGAAAAGAGATTAGAGCAAGTTTTCATAAAAGTCTTAATGAAATAATTCTCTAGATACAGGGACTATGTGCTTGTTTACCAACCCCCTCCACATGAGCAGGATGCGACCCAAGGTCAATTTTTAAGTGGAGTTTAACATGTTTCAATTCAAAGTTTTCCTTTTACTAGACTGGTTATCATACCTAAAGTTAAAGAGCCCAATCTGCTTTATTATTTACCCATAGATGGAGGGAGAATAGTTGGATGCATACCTTTCCCATTGATATTAGTTCTATGTGAAATGCAAACAGCCTCATTCAGGTTGTGAATTTGTGTCACCGTGTCCATTTCTTACAGCAATAACCGTTACACCACGGGTGCCTCCACAGGGATTATATGTTGTAGTTTTCACTCTCATCACAAAGTGTGGTGATTGTTTCTCAGAAGAAACAGTATGTGTGTGAGTGGATTTAGATGAGCAGATGCAAAAACGATATCCCTGGTCTAGCACTATTGAAAAGGGAGTATGCTCTCTTGCTCTTTGGTTGATACCAACAATATATATTTACCAACCCCTCCGCATGAGCAGCAGAGTTTAACAGGTTTGAATTCAGAGTGTTCCTTCTCCTAGACTGATTACCTAGCCATGGTTAAAGAGCCCAGTCTGCCCTGTTATTTTCCCATAGCTGGAGGGAGAATTGATTCATACCTTTCCGAAGGTATTAGTGCCATTTGAAATGCAAACAGCTTCATCCAGGAATTGAATTGGGTCGACGAGTCCATTTGCTATGACTCTAACAATTAGACTATGCGCTTTCACATGATACCAACAATAGGCCAGTCCATCTACTTAGCAACTTACTATTTGTCTGTAATCATTTGTTTGTTATCTATCTATCTATATATATATAAAGGGCAGTTGGTATGTATGTATGTCCGAAGGAAACTATGAAAATAAAACAATTAAAACAACAACAAAGTAAATATACATACACATTCAAATCACCAGAGTTTGCTTTTAGTGCAAAACTAATGAAGATTTTATCTATATCTGGAATGATATTTAAATATCAGGGTTTCAATAGTAAGATGCTGGTTGGCCCACTTTTAGAGTGGGCCAACCAGCAAAGATTTACATTGATCAGCTTTGCCGTGATGATGACCTACCAGGATCGATAACCGATAGGGATGGGTGGTGAGAGAGAGAGGAGAGTCATGGGAATCTGTGCTGTCAGTGTGACATGATGATGATAATATTGTATGGTTTCAAGCATTCCTATCTAATACTAATAATTCAAAAACAACTATAGGCTTCAAGTTTCCTATCAAATACAAATAATTCTTAAATATATCAATTTAACCCATAGATGAGACCCTAACATGTACTACCCCTCCCGGAGTGAGTCCCCATGGTGTAATGGCTAGCATGCTGTATTTCAACATCATAGTAAGCAAGTGTGAACTCTAGTCATGGTATTACATTCCCTTTCAAATTAATACCCATGGGAAAGATATGATCTCCCTGTCATGGGTTAAATAGTACCACTATTGTTCTTTTACAAGGATGGTTTTGGATTAAATATCCCATGAAGACTGATATGCCATTAAAGAAAAGAAATCAAACCAAACTATCACTCCAGATTGCAGTGGACCTGGAAGCAATGGCAATGAATGGGTACTCCACACTCCCCAGAGCTCGTCTCACCATCAGATGTTGTTTAGTTACTTTAAACCATAAATGTATTTACCCAATCACTTTGCTTTGGCATAAAATAACCCAACAAAGGTTGACATGCTGCAAGATCCAACCAACCAACCAACCAATCTCTCTGCACGTGTAGGGTGTCACAAGGTCAATTCTCTAAGCAGAGTTTAACAGGTTTGAATTCAGAGTTTTCCTTCTCCTAGACTGGGGACCTAGCCAAGGTTAAAGAGCCCAGTCTGCCCCCTTTACCTACTGGAGGGAGAGTAGCTGGATGCATACCTTTCCCAAGTGTATTTTTAAATGTATACTTTAAAGCATATAACTATGTATACCCAAGACACCTTTGTTTGAAGGATAGGTGTCTTGCCCCTCTGCAGGGCTATTTTAAATCCCGCCAATAGGGCTGGTTATGATTTGAGACTAGCCAAGTCTTTTTTTCTCTTTTTTCTGGCTGAGCTGCGACACTCACTCTGTGAATCTACACTCCCCTCCCCTATCGACTGTGTGGCAGAGACTTCACCAGTTTTTCCCTCTCTTGTGAGAACAGCAGACGTCGATTCTGAGTTCTAAATGTCTGGCTAGAAATCTCTAAACATATCGTTCTCTGCATTACAACCCGCATTTATTGTAAAATGGTGGTGGTGGTGATGGTAGTGGTGGTAGTAATCGCCCGACCCTACTGCCACCACCCCCTCCTACCTTCTCCACCTCCTCCTCCTCCTCATCTGCAGTCTCTTCTTTCTGACTGTTTCTGTGGGTGACCTTCACCCTTTCTCTTCTTGACGTTGCTGCTGCTGCTGCTGCTGCTTTCTTTAGCCTCTTCTTATCCCCCCTCACTCCCACCACACCTATCCAACCTTTTGTTGTTGTTGTTTTTTTATTTTTTTATTTTTTTAATTCTCTTTCACTTTTTCTCTTTCTTTCTTTCCTTCCTTCCTTCTTTGCTTGTTTTTATATAATAAGCAAAGAAGAGAAATAACACAAGCAAATTATGTGAGTATATATATATATATATATATATATATATATATATATACTCACTTACATACAATTTGCTTGTTTTATGTGTGTGTATATATATATATATATATATATATACACACACACACACTCAAAAAAGCAAATTGTATGTGTGTGAGTGTATATATATATATATATATATATATATATATATACACATAAAACAAGCAAATTCTATGTGCATGAGTATATATATATATATATATATATATATATATATATATATGTATATATATATATATATATACACACACACACAAAACAAGCAAATTGTGTGTGTGTGTATATATATATATATATATGTGTGTGTGTGTGTGAACTATTTGTGGATCCTTTTGGGCTCACACTGACTGGTAGTGAGTAGAGTGTGCTTTCTGCTACACACACACACACACAAATATGAAGAGAAAGAAAGAAAAATAGTGAGTAAGTAAGGAAAAATAAAGAGGGTGAAGATCTATAGTGAGAAGGTTGAAAGAAAGAGAAAGAAAAAAAGAATGGAAAGGCATGATCAGCAAAGGAACAGAGAGAAGTACAGAGAGATGGATGGATAGGAAGAAAGAAATAAAAAGAGAGAGAGAGAGGGGGGGGTGAGAGGAGTGGATAGGAAAGGGGAGAGAAGAGAGAATGAGAAAGAGTGGAGTATAGAAAAAATGCGGAAAAAATGATGAGAAAGAGAAGAGTACAGTTAAAGAGAGAGGGATGAAGAGCAAGGGGGAACTAAATAGAGAAAGAGAAAGGAAGAGATAATGAGAAAGAGAGAGGAGAGAGGATCTGGAAGAGGATGAGAAAGAGAATGAGAGAGAGAGAGAACAAAGGGGGAGATGATGAGAGAGAGGATGGGAGATGAATACGAGAGAGAGAGAAAGAGAGAGAGAGAGAGAAAAGGAGATGAATAAGGAGAGAGAGAGAGAGAGAGAGATGAATACGAGAGAAAGAGAAAGAGAGAGAAAGGGAGATGAATACGAGAGAGAGAGAGAGAGAGAGAGAGAGAGAGAGAAAAAAATGAATACAAGAGAGAGAGAGAGAAAGAGAGGAGAGAAAGAGAAAGAGAGATGAATACAAGAGAGAGACAGAGAGAGAGAGAGAAAGGGAGATGAATATGAGAGAGAGATAGAAAGAAGAGAGAGAGAGAAGAGAGAGAGAGAGAGAGA
Organism: Doryteuthis pealeii; assembly: GCA_023376005.1. Classification (NCBI taxonomy): domain Eukaryota; kingdom Metazoa; phylum Mollusca; class Cephalopoda; order Myopsida; family Loliginidae; genus Doryteuthis; species Doryteuthis pealeii. Next base: position 31,263,765 of record CM042149.1, read on the forward strand.
GAGAGAGAGAGAGAGAGAGAGAGAGAGAGAGAGAGACGATGAATATAAACAGAGAGAGTATTTAGCAGTATTGATTTTGTAAAATTTTAACCTCAAATTTATGCCAGTTTTCAGCACTCCATAAATATAACCTTTTGGCAGACTTAATCTACTCTAAGCACATACACGATGGAGTTATTGGCATCTGTCCTTCTGCAAGAGACGATGGTGTAGTGTCCAATTTTTTTATTTATTGTACCTACGAAGCCTGGCGGGTTCATAGGGGGTATGAGCTGTTGCCCAAGCAGCAAATCCCCCCTCTTCACATTGTCACTGTGATCCAAAGGAAAGGCAAGAAGCCAATGCAGTTTGGCAGCAGTAGTGTTGCAGGAGTTGCTGGGTAGCACTGAATTTCAGCATCACACCACCTTAGGGACTCCAGCTCCTGATTTTTTGGGGGGGTTTACTCCCAATGGAGTGATAGTTACCTTATTAAAGCTCTTCATATCACAGTGGTTATCATGTAGATCCAAGGGTTGCAAATTTGTTTCCTTACCTTTGTTATCTCACTTATTCAATTATGGCCTTGTGGAAGATGGATTGTGAAAATTAACTCCCACTCTTCATATGGTCACAGACTGAAAACACATATCACTGGTATGCCAAGAAATTCTTTTACATATATTTAGCCAATGGTGGCATGTGGTGTAATGGCTAGTGTTGTAGGAAATGGACATGGCGGAACGAGTTCAAATCCTGGTATGCCATTAAACATAAGAAACCAAACCAAACTACCTATCCAGTTTGCAGTGGACCTGGAAGTAATGGCAAGAAAGGGTACTCCAGAAAACACAGAGTTCCAGAACTGGAGAATACCATCAGATACTGTTTAGTTGCTTCAAACCATATACAAGGTGTGTCAAAAAAGTATCGAGATTTTTTGTAATTTTTGACACACCTTGTATTCTGAAAAAAAATAACTCATTCTTCATTTCTATCTTGGTAAATACAGCTTTAAACTTTTTTGACACACCTTGTGATCTGAAAAAAATGAACGAATGGAACATTATTTTTTTCCAGAATACAAGGTGTGTCAAAAATTACAAAAAATCTAATGCTTTTTGACACACCTTGTATGATTAAAGTAACTATTCTTATTTACAGTCTGTAATAAATTGAGTCCTATTTTGTGTTTTACTCAATAAATTTTTACTGCTAGTTTAAACCCATTATATCGTTGAATAGAGCTTCTTTTTTTTTTAATCTTAAAATAAACCCTAAAATTGGTCCTGGTTGTCAACCCATCTAGGACAAGAAAGAGTCTGTTATAAAACTATTTCACACATTGGCTGCAATGGCTAATACAATACTTATTCCCACCCGGTGTCATGTTTCAACTTGAATAATATCAGTATGAAGGTATGAAGGTAGATATCAGAGTGAAAAGTTGAGTGCAGCTTTGCACTGACAATAATGCTGACAAACAATCAGCCATCACCTTATCTTTTCAGTTTCAAAATGGTTTTTGCAAATAATTTGAAAACCTCTAACCAGGATTCATTGAAATTCAAGATTGTGAGGTTTTTTATTATTTTGTCATTTGCCGTTACAAATAAAGATTTTCTGTTATATCGTTGTTTACTTTGTTGAACACTCCTTAACAGTATTAATGTTTTGCATTTTAAGATTTGGTAATTAAAACTGATTTATGGCCATTTTAAGAATATATATACTTTTACAGGTGTGTACCATATATGGTGCACATTACAGTTCTTTGTGTACTATATGTAGCGCACATCGTAGCCAACATTTTGAATAGTGATTATTATGTGTCAATTTTTTTGGCCAATGATTATTGCTTCTCAATTTTGAAATTTTTATTAGAACATTTTAAGAGCAATACACTCTAATATTACATAATTCATAGGTTGCCTTTCTCTGGGTCTGGCAACCACTGCACATGGGTTAGGTGCTTTGTACCTCTTAAGTGGGGGGTTTTGTGCCTCTTAAGTGGGGGGCTTTGCCCTCTCAGCAAATTATCAATAATTGACTAATTTCTACATGTAACTATGTATCACTTCTTTAGGACTTAGTCCTACATCCTTTACCTATGTTTATGTATCTGTTCTATATATCTATCTTTTACCTTGTCATGAGTATATGTATACCTGTCATGTATGTACTTTCTCCATGTGCTCACAAAATAAAGTCTATGTTTGTTATTATATATAACTTCTTTGTCGGATTAATTCATGTACACATATGTACTCACGCTGGAAGGTTACTTTGAGCCTTCTAACATATAAGAACATTCCCATCTTATATCTGTATCAACAAGAAGAGGAATTCACCTCAATGGCCGGTCAACGGGAAATAGAGCCCTCCTACTCACTCTTCTCACCATTTATATACCCGATACAAAAGGGGTATATAAGACAGAAAATTAAAAAATTCCCTCTCTGATTTGTGACTAAATGATAATTTTGTAGAGATTGCATTTGTGAGTGATATATCCGGGTTAAGGGATATATTATGAAGTTGGTAGTAAGGTATATTATCGCAATAGTAGCTGTTGCGTCGAGTAGCTGTACCTCTTACAAGCAGTCGTGGTGGTAGTCTGGCTAGTAGGCTTAGGCGCTTGAACCACCACAGTGTCGAATATTTATAGAGGACACTATCCAATCAGATTATAGTGAGGGGGTACCAAGGTATTTACATATTCATTACATCAGTGAGGAATATCATTTATTGGGATTAAAATAAAACTAAAATAAAATTAAAATAAAAAAAAGACAACAAACTCCCATGGGCCTTCATCGCAAGAAAAAGGACCGACTCCCAAAAGAATATCTCATCCATTCGAGTTTGGGCCTTACTGTGTGTAGTCATTTCCTTGGCCAGGGGGATATCTCCTTGCCACAGACTAATATGTCTGGTCAATAAAGTTTAAATCATAAAACCACCTTCTGTCTCTTTCTTTTTCGTTCTTTAAATTCCTTCCTTTTCAGCGCGACCACCAAATGAAATGGAGTAAAAAGCGAAAACCCTAAGAACATGCAGTCAGAGAATATCCAGCCAACTTTAAACCATAAAACACCTAATGCTACCCCATACATTTTGACTAAACTTTAAAAAATATTGTCTGAAATAATTCTGTAATTGATTTGTTTTTTATTTATTATCATTTTTTTATTACAATGATATTTTGTAGATGAAAAAAAATTCTATTGTACCTATTATTATACTAAAGCTGAGTTAATCAACATTTGCTTCCTAAAGGTTTTTTTAATGTTTAGTTTAATGACATGAAAATTATACTAAATTATTCCTTACTTTTAGGACTGAATTATGTTTGAAAAAAAATTCTGTTTTAATTAGTTCTAATTAGTTGCAATTTGCAATTAAGACAAAAACTGACCAATCTCTTACTTTACTCTGTGTCTATCACTTTTTTTCCTTCTATGTATCTCTTGACTACCTCCTTGTTATATAATGTTAGTTTCCCTGGAGAGAGAGAGAGAGAGAGAGAGAAAGAGAGAGTGAGAGAGACGGGAGAATTTGAAATGTAATACTATGTTAAATTTCACAACCAGCAACCTGTAGCTTAAATGAGGTCAAGCATTCCCTTTCTTAGAAAGGCTACAAAAGGATTTTACGGTTTCGTCCAGCCGTATTCATTTATTTAAAAAAAATTTATTCGCTTTGCTAACTCCCTTTTCCCTAATCTCAATTATCTACCCAAGCTGAATGGGTGACCCAACGTGTCACGTTTTGTCTAGTATATTACTAAAAGTCTCATTAAGTTTGGGTTGAATAGTACTACTAATGTTCTTATACAAGGATGGCTTTGGCATTAAATAACTCACAAAGGTTAATATGTCATTTAAAACAAGGAAACCAATCTACAGAATACATGCAGAGTAATCTTATTATAATGGATATTCTGTGTCTGTCTATAACCAAAACTATATCACTACCCAAGTCATAATTCTCTTAGTTATTTACGTCACAATCTCCATGATTTTATTTTTATTTAAACCTCAATTATTAATAAAATTGTTTTACATTGTTAATACTGTTAGCCTTACCTACACACTAATAACATGCAAATGTATATATACAACAAAATAACGGTTTACAGTGTGAACAGAAAGGCTAATTTGCATATTGATATTAAAAAAATTGATTTTAATAAATATGTGCTTGGTATTATTGATTTCTAATTGTTTTCGTTTTATTTTAATAAATATGAGCAAAAATCTCGGGGATAAATCTTAAAAGAAATTCATTAACAAGAAGAAATAAGTGTAATTTTATTCTTTACTTCCTAATTTAACTAAATAATTAAATTATAAAAACTTAGCAATGAAAGACAGGTGTGATGGAAAATGATGGAAGAGTTTGTTTTAAAGTTATTATCTTTTTTTAGATTATGCCCCCTCTATTTCAAATCATTTTATCTGCATTCTTATCTAGTTTCATTAGTCTTTCTAATCTAAAATATCTTATTACGTTAAAACTTAAATACTTTCACCCAGAGGGCGCATATTCTTGCTAGTTATAATAATTTAGATAACTTGTCTGAATTTTTGAGGCTTGATAATTTGTAAATTTACATTTTTCCATGTTGTCCTCATATTTATTGTTCTATACACAACATTTCAAAGGAATGCTTTAGTAGTGGGAGCAAGGGAGACTTCTCTCTCAGAGGTGCCTGGAACATTTTAGTTTAGAATTGACCAAGATGCAAATAAAACTGGCATCTGCAGGAATGTCTCCCACCCTCATCTCTCATAGAACTTTTGGGAGGATAATTACTGAGAAAGGAGCTATTATAGCTACAAACTCCTTTGCTAATGAGTAAACTTTCATGAAACTCAGTATGTGAACTCTTTTAACTTCATAGCCCTATTGGCTGGGACTTTAGAATACACTGACTGCACCTCTGCAAAAGAAGTAAGACCCCCAACAGGGCCACTGTTATATACCCACATTGAACATTGGGTATATAATTGAGAAAGTGAGAGTTCAGAGAGAGAGTTCTCGGATGATAGAGAGAGAGAGAGTTCAGAGAGGTGATTAGAGACTTACTTGTGGAGGAGATGGTCTTACTTTATCACTTCATTTCTTTAGTTACTCTGGTTCTTGCTGATTCTTCTACCATCTCCTCTAGCTGCTATCTTGTTGTCTAGTTGTTGACTGATTCTTCCAACTAAGAGCTTCTTTTGGTCATTGCAATTAAAACAACTAACAAGACTTTTTTTGTTGCTTGATCAAGCATTTTTCATTTAGCCCATGATTCTTATTTGCCATGCGGAGAGACCAACCTCATAGCACGTCTAAACTCTTTGACAGCCGGGCTGAATCTAAAATTAAAACTAATCATGTGAGATTCGCACCTCTAGGGGACAACAGGTTACGAACAGTCACTGGTAAATTTCCATTGGTTCCCTTGAATTCAAAGTTAACAGCCCTTATTCTCACTACAGGGTCTGCCAACAATTTATGACACCCATAAATTGTAACACCACTAATAAGTAAACTTTCATGAAACTCAGCATGTGAACTCTATCTGATCATGTAGTTCCAATTCTGGAGCTCTAGGGAATGTGGAATACCCCTTTATCCCCATTACTTCCAGGTCCACTGACCCTGAATGGTAGAACCTGTTAGGGTCCCATCTATGGGTAAAAAAATTGAATACTCAAAAAGAATGAATAAAACAAAATGTCTTTGGCATAAAATAACCCAACAAATGCCATAAAATCCAACCAACAAAAACAAAAATCCTTTGACTTCAAGGAGTGTTTTGTGTGTGTGTTTGTGGGGTGGCCCTCCCACATTGAAAGGTGAGCATAACATCTTTAGCTTAAAATTGATTATGAAGTTATAATTTGTCCAGAAAGCAAATTGAATTATCATCTGCTGGAGCAGACCCCTGGCACTCACCCCCATCCTCAAGAGTGCAATGTTTTCAAAGAAAAATGGTTAACTGTAAGGCAGGATTTAATTATTTATGGGCAATATTGTCTTTAATTAATATTCAGGTAAGAAATGTAAAGGTAACTTGTACCTACACACACAATAAAATCTTCACCAGGTGTGTTCACTTATTGGCAATGCCATGGGCTCAATCCACATTCATTGCATTCCCATTTTTGATATCTTCTTTGGGATTCTTTGTTCTTTGTATCAGGTCCATTTTTGGAAAGGGAATTCAATATGTAAAAATCATTTCCAATGCAATTTTATAGTAAAAATCATTTCCAGTGCTTTTTTATAGTAAAATTCATTACCAGTGCATTTTTATAGTAAAAATAATTTGCAATGCATTTTTATAGTAAAAATCATTTCCAGTGCTTTTTTATAGTAAAAATCATTTGCAATGTATTTTTATAGTAAAAATCATTTCAAATGCCTTTTTACTAAAAAAAAATCATTTCCAATGTATTTTTACTATAAAAATCATTTCCAATGCATTTTTACTAAAAAAAAATCATTTCCAATGCATTTTGATAGTAAAAGTAATTTCCAGATGAGTGAACCAAGGCCTTTATTTTTGCGAATTTAAAAGTGCTAGCATAAAATTAAGTACAATTTTGTTCTTCATTAGTATTTCTAATTCAATATAACATCTAATTTTATTATTAGTTCCATTTCCTATGATGATAACCATTACACCATAGACGCCTCGTATGTGTTGTCATCTTATTCTTACCTGTTATTATATCTTTATATAATCTTCCCAAGTTATCTTACTTATAATTTTACATTGATTAACTTTCTAAGGGTGTATTTATTTATGGGTGATACTATAATATTTAATAATATCTTTTTTAATAGTGTAATGTTCCGCTAAAAATGATAAAATTCTGGTATCTTTGTTATCAAAGAAAATTAACTTTTTATATTAAAAAAAATGCAAGGTTGATTGGTTGGAGTTTATGGCATGTCAACTTTTTTGGGTTATTTTATGCTGAAAACATTTTGTTTGATTTATTCTTGTTAAACTCAATTTCTAAAAATACACTTTTTTCTATTTAACCGAATAGATGAGATCTTAACAGGTACTACCACTCCGGATCAGAGTGGACTTAGAAGTAATGGTGATGAAGAAATACTCCACACTCCCCAGAGCTCCAGAATTTGAACTTCAACATTAGATGCAGTTTAATCTCATACCCAAGATATTAAGACCTTCAGCCACCGTCTTCTAGCACATATATAATAAAAAAGGGTTAGGGGTTTGCCATGAGGGCAATAGGGTTGGGACAATCTTAAAGGAGCTAGGGGTTGACGTGACCAGCTGATTGATCAGAGGGGGTCTCTTGAACGACCGTCTAGACTAAGTTTGGGACAAAGTGGAGTGTTGCAAGTCATGGATTGCTCAGACACCAGGATTCTGTACTTAAGCATCATGGGTTGCTGCAGCCAACAGGTGGCCCCATTAGGGGGATTTAACCCCTCTGCAGATATGCAGTCAGCCCCAGTCAACAGGGCTGAAAAATGTAAGATGGTGCACTTATTTATATGTGATGCTTGACTGAGTCACAAGACTTCGTATGTCAACCATGTAATATATATAAATTATATGTTTGGTTTGGTTTGGTTTGTTTTATGGCATATTAACCTCAGTGGGTCATTTAATGCTGACAAAGTTTTGAAATAAATTCATTCTTAATGGATAACAAATTTTGTTTATAAACTCATGTTTTTCTATTTAACCCATAGATAGGACCCTAACAGGTACTACCACTCTGGGTCAGAGTGGATCAGGGAGCAATGGTGATGAAGGGGTACTCAACATTCCCCAAACCTCCAGAACTGGAACCTCACCATCAGATAGAGTTTAACGTCATTCCCAGGACATGTAGACCCTCAGCCACCACCGCCTTCTAGCACCCATATGATAAGAAAGGGGTTGGGACTTGCAATAAGGGCAATAGGGTTGGGAAAATCATATAGGTGCTAGGGCTTGA
>CM042149.1:31276722-31296722 GCA_023376005.1 Doryteuthis pealeii
CAAATCCGTTGCAGATCATTGGGATCAATAACCCTTTTTTCCCATTTAAAAATAATAAATAAATTTAAAAAAAAACGAAAAACAGATTAAAGTTTTTCTTTTTTTTTTAATCATAAATTGGATTCTTTAAATTCTAAATAGAGCAGATATATAGATCATTCCAGATAATTTCATTGCCCCCCCCCCACCTCAAACCTGACACCTGTATTTCCTGAAATTAGATCAGATATCAAATTTCTTCTAGAACAGCATACAAAACAATTCAAGTTTGTCAGATAAAACTAGTTGCTAGAATTGCTAGAATTGCTAGAAAAAAAAATACAACTGCAGGTTACCAGGTCAAATCATTCCCTGGTTAAAAAGCAGACACCTCTAAAATGTTTAAAATTCAAATACAAAGGAAACAGATCAATTTGTGTGGCCATTTTAGGTGAAAGCAGTTTTACTGTGGAGATACCTTGTGGCACAAAGTTTGATCCTTTCTTGAAGTAGAAAGAGGTAGTATCAGTTTTAATCCTTGTCAGCTGATTCATGTTAAAGAATTGTATACTCCTTGTCTGTTTGTCTGTACATCTAATCAGCAATTGAGTGACAATTTATCAACGCCTTTAAATAGTAAATCAAATATGTTTGAGTGTTTTGATTGGTTGATTCAGCCAACAGAGTTTTTGGAAGAGTTTATTAATTCAAGTTGTGATCTTCAGTACACCTTATATACAAACAGGCTGTCTGCATTTCACATAGCACTAATAACTTTGGAAAGGTCTGGATCCAACTATTCTCTCTGCAGCTATGTGTAAATAGTAGGGCAGACTGGGCTCTTTAACTTTGGTTAAGCAACAGTTTAGGAGAAGGACAACTGAATTCAAACCATTTGTAGACCTGGAAGGGATATTTCATGCTTATAATTTAATTGGTTAATCTTTAAGAACTTTGTTTGGCAGGGTGGGGTGAGGGCTTAGAATACACTCAATGTAACCCCTGCAGAGGGGTAAGACCGCCCTTCCTAGGAGTGTCCAGGGTATGTCACTAAACTGAATCTGATGAGGAGGCTTCAGTTCTGGAGATTGTTAAGTACCCCTTTATTGCCATTACCCTTAGGTCCACCCTGATCCAGAGTGGTCATACCTATTAGGGTCTAAACTATCGGTCAAATAGGTCTGTTTAAAAATCATTTGTATTCGATTGGACCTAAACCTCCTCCCAAAAAAAAACAACGCCAAAAATGTAAATATGAATGTACAATGAATGTGATTCCCTAACCTCTGGGCATAAAATAACTCTAGATAGGTTGACATGCCATTATAATCAACCAATCTTATCTATTTTCATATTTTTTATTTCTTGTTCATTAATATTTTTTTTCTTTATTTTGCATGTTTCTTGATTTGGTATGCTATCACTTAGTATTTGGGGAAGTTTTGATGGGGGGAGGGATGTTACCCCCCTCTTTAAGGGATAAAGCATATTCTAAGCCCCACCAACAAGCTTATGAATTAATTACAATGTAAAAATAGTATGAAATTAGACATATTTAAAAAAAAAAATTACTGTAGAAATGGTTTTGTTTTGTTCCTTTGTTTAATGGCATATCAACCTTCTTGGGTCATGTAATGCCAAAGCCATTCTTGTAGAAGGACAATAGTGGTACTAGTTAACCTATTGCTGGGACTGTAGAAATGTATTGCAAAGGAATTGCATTGGAAACATTTGTTATAAAAACTAGCAAAAATATGCATAAGTATTTAACTTTTAATGAAATTAGAATAACTAACAAAATTAAATAAAAGCGCATATTTAATTTCACGTTAGGCATTGAAGCGACACAAGTACATTTGGAAAATTTCATTTTTAAAATTGGGTGAAATAAAATGGAACAAATAATTAATCTGCGATTAAGTGACATCTAATAAATCGGGATTTACAATTTTGCATTGCATCTTGGGTAATTGGGACAGTCTCATTTTTAATTCAAGGGTGTTGCAGGATGATGACAGATGAAGATTTAGGAACAAGAATATTAATATGATATTTCTCTTTCACTCTCTCTTTCACTTAGTCTCTCTCTCTCTTTATGTTTTAATTGACTTCTATATAAAATCCTTCATAGGATTGATTTTAATGACAGAGAATAAAACAATAATATTAGAGATCAATAATACTAAGTAATTATTTATCAAACCCGAATTTGTTAAAAGCAATATGCAAATTAATCACACCATATATTATGTAAAACTTTATTTCTTACTGATATATAAGACACATTGAGGGATTTTGAACACACTAGTAACATGGGTTGTTTTGAGGCAAATTTAACTCAGATTTTCATAGAGACATCATTAATAAATAAGATTTATTTTATGTATTAATAATTTTGACTATAATATAAATTAAATACTCATTGATAAACTTATGCAATTCCTGAGAGTATTGCGACATAAGCAGTGACATAGTTTTGGTTACAGACAGATAGACAGTGAATCTCTATTATAATAAGAGATGCAAAGCAAATGATTTACTATAACAATTTATTTCAAAATTATAAATTGGTTGTGATTTAAAAATAGAATGAAATTAGATATAAAGTATTTATTATCTATATATTAATACTTGTGTTCCTTAATTGTATGACCGTCATCATCTTGCAACACCCTCTGGTTAAAAATGAGACTGTCCAAATCATCCAAGATGGAAAGCAAAAATGAAAATCCTGATTATTTTGTGTTACTTATCTGCCGAATTCTTATTTCTTATGTGTCACTTCAGTTAAATAATGAACCAAGGGAAGAAAAAGGACATGCTACACAGAAAAATATAATAAGAAAGAAAGAAAGAAAGAAAGAGAGTAAAAGGAAGATAGAGAGAGGGGGTAAGCATATGGAATTGATAATGCTAATCTGTTTCAATCGAACATAATGAAAAGATGAAAAGAAAGAAAAAAAAAGGAGAGAGAGTTAAATCAATATTTTTATACTTTTTATATATTGAACTATTAAGCAATAGCTCTTAAATAAGCATATCAAACATTGTAAAAATTAAATTATCATACTGTGGTATATCCACAGGTCCTGTTCTTTGTGTATCTGTCATTTAGTATTGGGTGTGTGCCATTATCATCTTGGTTATTTCTTTTTTGCGAGATTAAAAAAAAAAGTTTTAAAATATTTATGTTTCTTCCTTCAATATGGCCTAAACTGATCATGTGACGTATTTTGGTGGTACCTAGAGTCCTGGCTATGATGTCAAACTGCATCTAATGGTGAAGTTCCAAATTTAGAGGAAGTGTGGAGTACTCCTTCATTTTGAAGAAAATTAATATTTCATTCATTTTTCATATCTGACTTTGTAAAATCAGATTCAGTCTTAATACTTTTTGAACATCCCATCTATATATTTATACTCTTATTCCTCAAACGTTGTGATAATTAAATTATCATACTTTGGTATATCCACAGGTCCTGCTAGTAGAAATATATTTATTGTAGAAATGTATTGGAAACATTTATTATAGAAATGCTGAAATTCATTTTGCTAGTTTCTTGTTTCATTTTGTAATTCTAATTTTTTGTTCTTTAATTTTTTTTTTTTTTTCTGGTTTTTTTTGGGGGTTTTTTCATCTTTGTGTTTCTGTCATTTTGTATTGAGTGTGTGTGTGTGTATGACCATAATTATTTTGCAACAACCTCTGGTTAAAAATGAGATCCTCCAAGATGAAATGCAAAAAAATATAAATCCTGATTATTTGGCTTGGCTTAATTGACAAATTCTTATTTCTTGAGTGTCATCACCTCAGCTAAATAATAGACTATTCTGTTTTTAGTATAAAGAAAGAAAGGGAAGAAAAAGGACATGCTACACAGAAAAATATAAGAAAGAAAGAAAGAAAGAGATTTGAGGAAAGATAGCAAGAGGTGTTGAGTGTGTGGAAGCGATAACGCTAATCTGTTTCAATCAAATATAATGAAAAGATGAAAAGAAAGAAAGAAAGAAAGAAAAAAAAGAGCAAGAGAGTTAAATCAAGATAATTATACTTTTTACATATTGAAGTATTTAGGAATAACTCTTAAATAAACATATCAAACGTTTGTATTATTTGGATTATTCGGACTATTGTCCTCATCTTCATTGTTATCTGTACAACGTTTCGGCTGATGTACCCTCTAGCATTCTTCAGGTATCTCTTGTTGGACTCGGGGAACCTTCTCTTCGAACTCGATTTATGTGGAAAAGTATGTCTCTCCAGGGCTGGCCTGATGAGTCATCTGAGAAAACACAAGAATACAGTGTCAAATGCTACTGGCACACAACTATGATTTAAAAAAATACCCAAAAAAACAACAAACAAATAGGAAATGGTTTTACTCAAACACGAGTTGACAGCCATTATATATATATATATATATATATATATGCATACGCAATATATACACATATATATACACACATACTCAAAACGCACATTGAAATATAAGATAGGTTCCTGAAGATATCATATAGATCAAAACTATGGTAGGCCGCTGTTGCTGTAATAAGATGTACCTTCCACCTGTTCAATCAACAAGTTACATGGTAACAATCTTAAATCTAGGAGATCATTCTTTCATACTCTGATTTAGTATTCTGTAACAAAAAACTTTAATACTCTTCAGAAGCAGAAAAATCTTAATCATCAAAGCCTAAAATCTTGCCTAGTCTGAATAATCTTCATCTAAAACATTTAGAGAAATTTATTGGTATTTCAGTCTCAGAAGACTATAATATAGTTATTGCACCCCTGAAGTTACAGCGCCTCCTGTGACTGTAAAGTTCAATGTTCGAAAAACATTTCAGTCTCGGAAGACTATAATATAGTTTTTGTGCCCCTGAAGCTACAGCGCCTCCTGTGACTGTGAAGTCCAATGTTCGAAAAACATTCTCAACCACAGATGTCGCATGTGAAGGCTGTCCCTGAAGATGTTGATGTGCCTGTGCTTTGTTGCCACTGCTTTCTTCTGGATCTCTTGGCTTCATGGTGTTGCATCAGACATGAACAGCCGTCTATGATGATAAATTAATTGTAATTATTAAATTATCATACTGTGGTATATCAACAGGTCCTGCTAGTTGTTATTCAATGTTTAATCTCCTGAATGTTAACTGTTCTCTAAAGAAAGCAAATAATGGATTCATTAATGGCATGTCAACTTGTATAGGGTTATTTTATACCTAGAGGTTAAGGAATCATGGAAAATTCATGGGAAAGAAAAGTTTGTTGGGCTTTTCCTTTTCTTTTCTTTAGACATATTGATTTGCCTATATAATCAGTGGATGTGTGTGTGAATATGATTTCTTAACTAGTTTTTACAAAAAATATCTCACCGAAAGAATTTTGTCTCAAACTTCAAAAGTATAAATCAAAGAAAAAATTTCTTTTGTTGTCTGTTTTTTCTCACACAAACAAGTGTTTATATATATATATATATATATATATATATATACTGGATAGACTTACTAGTATATATTATATATATATATGTGTGTGTATATATATATATATATATATATATATATATATGTGTGTGTGTGTGTGCGTGTATATATGTACAAGTAAGGCTATCCAGTGTTGCCCATTTAAGGGGTTCATCAAAGTTAAAGTCGCAATGAGCCTGTTCAATACTTTGATGGGTGACCATTTAAGCCAAAGCAAGTAGTGTAAGCAACCTGATAATAAAATAGAAATAACTTGATTTGGCATTAAATAACCCAAAAAGTGTTGATATGCCACAAAACAAAACAACCAAACGACCAACCATTTGGAGGGAAGAACATCATATATTAGTAGTAAAGTGTGGCCTATCGTGGGTATCAGCCGGACAGCAAGGGAGTCTATATCCCTTTCACTTAGAGCGAGATCAGGAGATTCTTTTTGCACCTGAGTTGAAGCACCATACCTACAATCAGCTCCCAGATGCTTTATCACAAGCTGTACAACTTATGTGCTGAATTGGCGAGGACCAGTATTGAACTCAGAAACTTGCGATTCCTAGGCCAATTCTCTACCGACTGAGCTAATTGTTCTTATTTTAAAGTTGTATAATTGTTGTTGTTGGTGGAGTGGTTTATTGTTAGCTCCCCCTTTTATGTGCTACTCATGCGCTGAGTTGGCAGAGTGGCCTATTGTTGGTATCAGGCAGACAGCAATGTATTAAATAGAAACAATGAAAAACCATGCGTTAAAATTGATTTTTAAATAAATTTGAACACCCACCAAGCATGAATAGTCGAAAACGACTTTGACGTAAAATAATCTAACATGGGTTGACATGCCGTAAAATTGAAAAAGAGAATCTATCCCCTTTTCGCTATCCCTTTTTTTAAATTTCAATTATGTTTTAATTGGTCTCTATATAAAATTATTCATAATAATAATTTTAATATTTTGGAGAATAAAACAATAATATTAGAGATCAATAAAACCTAGTAATGTTTTGTTAAAACCAGTGTGCAAATTAATGACACCATATATTATGTAAACCTTTATTTCTTAGTGATATATAAGACAAATTGCAGGATTTTAAATGCATTAATAACATGGCAAATATAACTCAGATTTTCATAGAGACTTTGTTAATAAATAAAATTGATAAAAATTAAAAAATAAAATAAATAAATTGATTTTAATATGTTGGAGAATAAAACAATAATATTAGAGATCAATAAAACCTAGTAATATTTTGTTAAAACCAGTATGCAAATTAACCACTCCATAAATAAAATTTATTCTATGTATTAATGATTTTCACTATAATATAAATCAAACACTCATCGATAAACCTATGCTCTTACTGAGGGTATTGTAACGTAAGCAGTTACATAATTTTGGTTATAGACAGACACTGAATCACTATTATAATAGGATTTTAAAGTTGAGAAAGGATAATAATATTATTTTGACTCCAGTAAACATGTTGATTATCTTAACCCAAAAGAGTTTCTAATTCGATTAACGCAGGAATTTCCTTTGCTGGTCAAATTTTTAAATGATGGACATTCTTATAACGGACAGACGTATGTGCATCATAATCCCATTTCGGTGCGCATTTATCATTTTGGAGATGCAGTTTTTAGCTTGACTGAGCATATTTATCTTTGAATTTAAATCATGTGAGAATTGTGAATATTTATTCTCAACTCGAGAGTGCCATTCATTTGCCATGGCTGGTTGTTAGAGATTCTCTTGCAGACACAAAAAGTATGGATGGACAGAGGGGAACAGAGGAGGAGGCTGCAATCGCCATTGGTCCAATCGGATTGCATATTGGTTTTTGTGATCATTTTCGGTCAAGTGCTTTTGGAAATAGATAATTATTTTCTGGTAAAATTCTATCTTTCACACTTGTTTTATATCTATCTCTCCCTCTCTCTTTCACTCTCTCTCTCTCTCTCTCTATATATATATATATATATATATATATATATGGAGAAAGGCAGACAAACACGGGATGTTGTACGAAATGGATGTTTATTGTGGTTAGTGATGTCGATGTTATAACGTTTCGGTCTGTTAGACCTTCTATAGGACATTGGTTTGAGTTCTTGCTTCAACAGTGAACATTTTCATACTGGTGAATTAGGAGGTCATGAATAGGTAAGGGGTGGTCAATTGTTGGTGTTAGCAGGAGTTGGTAGTGGGAGTGCTATTTATTTGTTTATCTATTTATTTTTTTGTCTACCTTTCTCCACATATTGTCGGATTAATTTCCTCTTATTTCTCTATACATATATATATATATATATATATATATGTATAGTCATCTACAGACAGTCCTGTTTTGATGTATCATGTCTCCTCAGTGCAACTAGGCTTAGCAGGCTACCTCCAGCCAGGATTGAAACCAGATTGATTTTTCATCAGTCAGAGTCCCTAACCACCAGGCTATCAGTACACCCACTAACAAGAGAGAGAGAATTTTACTAATAAATACATACATATGTAAATATTTTTGGGAGATTATGTGCTTAATTGAAGTCATACCTAATTTGAAATTTAATTAGTTATAATCAAATGAATTAGGTGTGCATATTGGTTTAAATGTAAGGCGTAATCAAATCGAGAAAAGGTCAATCTCTGTATGTACATTTCAGCCTATTAGGCCTCATCAGCAGAGTTATAGACAGGGTAGTGCTTTGTGCGGGATTCGAACCCTGCCACAAAGCACTGCCCTGTCTATAACTCTGCTGAAATGTACATACAGAGATTGACTTTTTCTCGATTTGTTTACGCCTTACATTTAAACCGATATGCATGCCTAATTCATTTAATTATAACTAATTAAATTTCAAATTAGGTATGACTTTAATTAAGCACATAATCTCCCCAAAATTGTCGGCTATCGCCATCTCAAACAGATTGTTTGTCCACTTCATATGTATATATGTAAATGTGGCCAGAGAGTTCAAATCTATATGATTGTCATGAGCCTAGTGTTCTTATCGCAAACCCTCAACCCTTATTTTATCATATATGTGCTAGAAAGCAGTGGCTGACGGTCTTAGTATTCTGGGTATGAAATTAAACTCCATCTTGTGGTAAGGTTCCATTTCTGGAGCTCTGGGAGTGTGGAGTACTTTTTCATTACCATTACTCCTCAGGTCCACTCAGACCCGTTGTGGTAATACATGTTAGAGTCCATTTATGTATTTAATAGACCAAAAATTAGTTTTTAAAAATGTGTTAAGATAAATTGAATTTAAAAAAAAATTGAATATCCAATAAGAATGAATAAAACAAAAACGTCTTTGGCATAAAATAAGCCAATAAGGGTTGACATGCCATAAAATCCAACCCGCCAACCAATCTTGACATGAGGTATCATCAGGATAAATTTAAGGCAGTATTGTAATCGTGATTTGGACTATGATTCTCCTTAATCTATAAGAGGATTTAAAAAATTAAAATCCCAAATCTGCTTGTGTTGTATTTCTGTTAAAGACAGATTTTAAAACATCAGACAAAGTTTTGATGATAACCCTAAAAGTTTAAATATTTCCATCAAAAAAGCAAAAAGGAAATCTGAAGATTAGCCTGAGACAAAAAAAAAAAATGTCATAAAAAATGTCTTTCTTTGCAAATATAGGCTTCCATACTTTATTTTTAGGCAGAAAAAACATTACCAAACTCTTAAAAAAAATTAAATCTAAAACTCTTCATGAAAAACATTAGAAGGAAAATTGATTTTATTTCTTGTTACACTGAATATCTTACAGGCCTGTGTGAAAAACTGGTTATATATATTTAGCAACCCTCCGCACGAGCAGGATGTGACACAAGGTCAATTTCTTAAGCGGAGTTCAACAGGTTTGAATTCAGAGTTTTCCTTCTTCTAGACCGGTTGCCTAACCAAGGTTAAAGAGCCCAGTCTGCCCTATTATTTTATCCATAGCTGGAGGGAGAGTTGGATTCATACCTTTCCCAAGGGTATTAGCACTAAGTGAAATGCAATTACCACATCCAGGATTTGAACTCGGGGCGACGAGTCCATTTCCTATGACTTTAACCATTACACCATGCACTTCTACTGGTTATAGGGCCATGCCAGATGAGAAATGCAGACCCCACTTGATTCTAACTATAATATGAATATTCTTTACCAAAGGGCCCACCTTCCAGGTGGAGTAGGCTCTCTCAAAATTGCAGACTTTTGGCCATTTTTTTAGGTCAATTACTGGGAAGCAAGGACAAACTGATAAGTGACATTCTCCTATAGAAGCAAGTAAGAGTATTTACGGTTTTCGAAGGAGCTCTTATTTCTCCATAGTTGTAGGCAAATTGTCGACAAAGAAGGAACAAACATGAAAGTAAATGCAGACACTTGTATTGAAAAAATTACATAAAATTGTTGCAAATTTTAATGGTATTTTTACAAGACTTATCTGAGGAGGAATTTTCTTGGAGTAATGGTGATAACACGGTTTTCTTCTCGTCGGTAGGAAATGTTGATAAGACGCTTCATCTCGGTAGTTTCTCGTCCTTCAGTAAGTGTGCAATTGTACCGGTCTTTATGCAGTATGCAGATACAATGCCTTAGAAGGGAGCTGGTTGTAAAGTTCTGTGATAAGTGGGCCCTGTTTGGGCTTGGTACTGAGAGCTTGGTGTTTTTACATCTCTCCTCCAGTACTGCTTTTCGATAAGTAAGCCCTGTTTTTGGGCTAAGTGATGAATGAAGTGTAGGGACCGCTGTTTACACGACTACCCTCAGTGGGTGCTCCGTGATAAGTAGGCCCTGTTTTTGGGGTAAGTGAGAGAACATTTATTTTTACGTCTCTCGGTAACAGATCCCAGATAAGTGAAGTTTGGTATTTGGCGCCAACATATGATGTTGGCATTCGCCCCCTGGCGGCAGGGGGAGATAATTAGCTTTGGAATTTCCAACACAAGCTCATGGACACACCAGTGTGGGCTGTCCAACAAAGCCCTACATTGATCAGCTCTGCGCAGATACTGGATGCTGTACAGGGGATCTCCCGAGGACAATGGTTGGCAAGAAATTGTTGTGGATATCTATGCTACTAGCATGACATGATGATGATGATGTTTTTAGAATTTGCTTAGTTGAGAAAAATAAAAGATAATTTTTTAGACCTGGCAGAACATATTCTTCGGCCTTCCTCAAGAATATGAGTTTGAATTTAGTTAATATTTTTCTGAAAAATGTGAGCCAGTTTCTTATATCTATCTCTGTCTGATCATATCTCTATATACATCTTGGTTTATTCATATATATCTATATATCTATCTTGGTTGTTAATATCTACCTCTTTATTTTGGTCTGTTCATCTTCTTTGTCATGTCAGCAGGCCAAGCCACCCACTTCCCTAAAATGAGTGTCTGGGATATTTCACAAATGCTACAACTAGTAGTGAAGCTCCAGTTCTGGAGCTCTGAAGAGTGTGAAGTATTCCTTCATTATAATTACTCCTAGTTCCACTAATGCAGACGTGTTGTACTTATTAGGGTCCCGTCTATGGGTAAAATAGATCTGTTTAAAAATCATTCCTGTCATGAATAAAACAATAACATTAAAGATCAATAACATCAGGTAATTATTTATTAAACACGGTTTTGTTAAAACCAGTATGCAAGTTAACCACACCATATATTATGTAAACCTTTATTTCTTTGAGATATATAAGACGTATTGCAGGATTTTAAATGCACTAATATCATGGGCTGTTTTCAGGCAAATCTAACTCAGATTTTTATAGAGACCTTGTGAATAAAGAAAGTTTATTCTATGTATTAATGATTTTGACTATAAATGAAATACTCATTGATAAGCTTATGCAATTCCTGAGGGTTTTGTTAAGTAAGCAGTGACATAGTTTTGGTTACAGACAGGCACCAAATCTCCATTTTATAAAGATGTGACATACAAGATACAAAGTATCGAAATTTTTTGTACTTTTTGACACACCTTGTATCCTGAAAAAAATTAATGAATAGAATGTTATTTTTTTTCCAGAATACAAGGTCTGTCAAAAAGTTTACCAAAGGGCCCACCTTCCAGTACAAAAAATCTTGATACTTTTTGACACACCTTGTATATAATTGCTTATAAAAAAGTCTGACTTTGGCATTGAATAGCCCAAGAAGAATTGATATGCCATAAAACCAACCAACCAACCAACCAACCAAATGTAAACTTTTAATATGTTATTTTGAGTTTTTACTAAAATCATGACCCTTCTATTTCTTTCTCCCCCCAACAGATGGCAGTCTTTTGTCGCTGGCCGAAGTTTGGTCCTTGGTTCCTGGACATTACAAAGACAGATTACAAAATGAACGATGGAGTTTCATTACTCAACAGGTATTTTCAAATGCTGTTTTTCAAGGCATGCAGGCTGGCCCTAATCTGTTTCGGCCTAATTAAGAAACAATATTTGTTTTGTTTGTATTTTGTTAGACAGAGTTTTTTTTTTTTTAAGTATATTTTTTTTGGTAATTTGATGATTATCAGAGTGGTCTAGAATTAATAATTGACCTTGTGTCACATCCTGCTCATGTGGAGGGGTTAGGTAAATATATATTATAATCATTTATGTTCTAGAAGTTGTCCGTCCACGCTATCATCTGGGGATGTATAATGTGCCAAATGCACCTCTGCAAAGGGGTAAGACTCCCCCAATAGGGGCCACCTGTTGGCTGCGGGTAGTGATCCATGATGTTTAAGTATGGAACCCCGGTGGCTTAGCTTTGGCCCTTACTTAGGCTAGACAGGTGGGCAGAAAGGCCTCCTTTGATCAATCGGCTGGTCATGTCAAGCCCTAGTACCTATATGATTGTTCCAACCCTGTTGTCCTTATGGCAAACCCTTAATACTCATGTCCTGGGTATAACTGTAAACTGCATCTAGTGGCAAAGTTCCAATTCTGGAGTTCTTTTTCGCCATTACTCCCAGGTCCACCTTGACCCAGAGTGGTAGTACCTGTTAGGGTCCCATCTGTGGGTTAATTAGAAAAAAATGAATTTAAAAAAAATTTTAAAATTTGTTTAAAAAATTGAATTTAATAAAATTTTTAAATATGCATCAAGAATGAATAAAATAAAACATCTTTGGCATAAAATAACCCAATAAGGGTTGACATGCTGTAAAATTATTTACACACTTAAATATCTTTGAAGTTATGATGTTGCTAATTATAATCATGCTTAGGCCCATTCATTCATCAACTGCTTTCAGGTATAATCCAAGAGGAAAAAAGAAGAAAAAAAAGAGAGTAAGTTTGACAAACATGATGTAGAGTCTTAATTACCAATTATATTTTAGTATTATTTGTATTATTCAGACTATTGTTCTCATCTTCATTGTTATCTGTACAATGTTTTGGCCGATGTGCCCTCCGGCCTACTTAAGGTATTTCATGTGGGACGTGGGAACATTCTCGGACTCGGGAACCTTCTTCTCATACTCGGGAGCCATCATGGAACTTTGAACCTTATTCAGTCCACAGGTGTATCCTGTTCTAATTGCACTAACTATAGACGGGGTACAGGTGTTAAGCTGTGTTAATTATTTTTTATTCTTATTTTCCACTCAAGCTGGACCTAGCACCTATATGATTGCCCCAAACCTATTGCCCTTATGGCAAGCCCCAACCCTTTTTTATCATATGGGTCCTAGAAGGCAGTGGCTGAGGGTCTTCATGTCCTAGTAATGACATTAAACTCTATCTGATGGTGAGGTTCCAGTTCTGGAGGTTCAGGGAATGTGGAGCACCCCTTCATCACCATTGCTCCCTGGTCCACTCTGATCCGGAGTGATAGTACCTGTTAGGGTCCCATCTATGGGTTAAATAGGAAAATGCGTTTATAAAAAAAATTGAGTATCCATTAAGAATGAATTTATTTCAAAACTTTGTCGGCATTAAATGACCCATTGAGGTTGATATGCTGTAAAACAAACAAACCAAACCAAACCACTCAATCTGGAAAAATTATTTTAGAAAAATATTTTCATGAAAACAATTCCAGGAGAATTGGATTAATCTTGCCGCAAAGCAAATAATGCTCAATTTGAAATTTTTCAAACAATCAAAAATCCTTTGAAAAAGATTAGCGTTATCATATCTACACACTCACCCTCCCTATATCTTTTCCCTACTCTCTTTCTTTTTTCTTCCTAATTATATTTTTTCTGTGTAGAATGTCTTTTTCTTTCCTTTCTTTCTATATAATAAAAACGGAATGGTCCATTTTTAATTAATGTACGACACTCCTAAGAAATAAGAACTCGGTTGATAAGTAACACTCGATAATCAGGATTTACATTTTTGCATTTCATCTTGGACAATTTGGATGGTCTTATTTTTAACCAGAGGGTGTTACAAGATGATAATGATCGGAAAGGTAAGACCGGCCACCAGCTGCCATCATCTGAAGAAAGGCTGGCAAGTACATAGCTGAAACATTGTAAATAAAACCCCCATATAAATGAAGGACGTAAAGTGGTTGCACAAAATCCCCCACTTAGAAATTAGAAGCAGAGCACGCATTGACCCAGTTAGGACCATCCTATTGCAACGCCAACTGCAATGGTTGGGTCACACCATCCGCATGCCTCCAGACAGACTCCCCCGTAAAATACTTTACGGTGAACTCACAGATGGCACATGGAGACCAGGAGCCCCCAAAAGCAGTTCAAAGACCATATTAAGACAATGCCGAAGAAATGTATCATCACATCTTCAAGCGAGGAAGATTTGGCCTCCAACAGACAGGGTTGGCGAGACACCTGCTGCACAGTAGGTAAGCAGCTCAATATCGAGATAAACAGGACTGCAGAGCAGCGACATCTTCGTAGTTATGAACAACCAAATGTAGATGGGAATTTCCCCTGCAATGTGTGTGACTGCATCTGCAAGTCCAGAATTGGACTAATGAGCAGCCAGAGGGTACACAACTGAAGATATGGAGTGACGTCATCGTCGTCTGCGACAGACTTCCAAAAGAAAGAAAGAACGGACAGTCCAATTAAAAAGAAAAAAAATCTGGATTAAAAAAAAATAATAATGTACTAACAAGAATTATATAAAATCTATTTAATGATGATATCTCTCTATTTATTATCACCACCTTTGCTCAATGAAATGGTTTGGTTGGTTGGATTTTATGGCATGTCAACCCTTGTTGGATTATTTTATGCCAAAGAGGTTTTGTTCTTAATGGGTATTCAAATTTTTTTTTAATTCAATTTTTTTAAAACTCAATTTTTTAAAAACTCATTTTTTCCTATTGAACCCATAGATAGGACTCTAATAGGTACTATTACTCCAGTTAAGAGTGAACCTGGAAGTGATGATGATGAAGCGGTACTCCACACTCCCCATAATCTATGTATACTATGTTGATTATATACCTATTTTAGCAGATAATATTGATGAAATCAAAAAAATTACAAGAAACATTTCAAAATAACTGTCCTCAAATTTACTAAATTTAAATAACAAAATTCCTTTTCTTGATGTACAAATTGATACAAACAATAACAATTTTAACACCTCTGGGTATAAAAACCTACTAGTATAAATTCATGTATTCTAAATTATAAAAGTGAATGCCCACATATGTATAAAGTAGCTATTCTAAAAACTGTTAATTCACACAAAACTAATCTCTTCATCTAATAATAATATTTTAATAATATATTTTATAATGAATTAGAAATATCAAAAAATAAAAAAGAAGAATACAAAGAGTGTTGATATCGTTAGCATTTGGAAAATATCATTTCTTAAAAATCTCTTTGCAAAAAAACGTTCCTATACAAAGATGATTTGAGTTTGTCATTGTCACAAGGATTAGCTTAGATTTAGTTTATTAATTTTCAAACAATGAAAAAGAAATTGTAATTTTATCTAAATGTTAATGGATGCCAGCTGCCATTTGCGGAATAAATCTAATGAAGGTTTTATTGGTACAAGTGCTGAAACATCATATATCTATACATATATAAAGGGCAGTTGGCGTGTATGTATGTCTATCTGGACATTTATGATAATAAATCAATTAACAACAAAGTAAATATATATACACATTAAATATCACCTGTTCTTTCTTTTTGTGCAAAAATTATGAAGATTTGATTTATATTTACATAAGATGTTTAGAAATTAAAATATACATTGAGATAGCATTGAAATTCTACTAAAAAGTTTCCAGCATTTGTAAATCTTAAAAGTAAATACAACAAATATAACAAACATAATTTTTAATTATTATTATCAATTATTATAATTTTAATCATCCAGTTTCTTGATATAACTGAGATACCTATAATATACTAATTAGAATTCTTTACAGCTTATTAAATAGAACAGGCCTGTGGGCTGGGACTTTAGAATACACCGACTGCACCTCTGCAGAGGGGTAAGAACACCCTCCACCCCCTACCCCCCAATGGGACCTCCTGTTGGCCATGGGTGGCGACCCGTCATACTTAAGGATGGAATCCTGCTGGATGAACAGTCCATGACATGCAACACTCCACTTAGACCCTTACTTAGGTTAGACGGGCAGTCGGAGAGGCCCCTTTCGATCAATCGGCTGGGCATGTCAAGCGCTATCATCTATGTGATTGCCCCAAACCTATTGCCCTTATGGCAACCCCCAACCCTTTTTATCATATCGGTACTAGAAGGCTGTGGCTGAGGGTCTTCATGTCCTGGAAATGATGTTAAACTCTATCTGATGGTGAGGTTCCACTTTTGGAGGTTTGGAGAATGTGGAGCACCCCTTCATCACCATTGCTCCCTGGTCCACTCTGACCCGGAGTGGTAATACCTGTTAGGGTCCCATCTATGGGTTAAATAGGAAAATACGTTTATAAAAAAACTTAGTATCCATTAAGAATGAATTTATTTCAAAACTTAATTGGCATTAAATGACCCACTGAGGTTGATGTGCCGATAAAACAAACCAAACCAATCCTAAATAGAAACATCAATATCATCATAGACTGTTGTTACAAATGGAAGGAAAAAGCTTCTCAACTCATCTAGTCTCTTATTGTTATTTACTAAGCTTAGCTTAAATGTGGCACAAGGCCAGAAGTATGGAGCGCTCAGTGAGAATCGAACTCACTATCAATGGTCTGCTAATCTAGCTCACTAACCATTACACCATGTAAGGTGGCCATCTTGTCTTTTATAAATGGGTTTTAGATAAATCTGCATGTGTCTGTTCCCACCTTTTATTATAAATCTGCTGTATATGATATATAAGTTGGTGTTTGTCCCTCCCACTTACTGTATATAGATCTGTGTGTATCCTTATATTCTCAATACAATTCTTGGAACCACAAGGCTCTTATAAATGGGTGTTATATAAGTCGGTGTGTGTCTCCTCTCACCTGCTGTATATAGATCTGTGTGTGTCCCTTATATTCTTAATACAAGTAATTTGCACACATTTCTTGGAACCACAAGGTTCTGGGTTCAATACCAGCCCTTGCCAACTTATCCCATAAGTTACTCAGCCCTGATCTGTGCGGTAAAGTGGGGAGCTGATGGTAGTTGTGGTGCTTCAACTTAAAAACAACTCAATCCTTGTTTTTACCTAGAAATTGGTGTTGGTGGTGATGGGGAGAAGACACATCTTTAATTTGAATTCTATTTAAAATAATTAATTCATTTCATTTTAATAAAATAAAATAACTTTTCTGATTTAAATATTGAAAACGGTAAATTTTCTAACCAATTTCTTGGCCAAATGTTGTAAAAACAAGGATTTTTTTGTGTATTTTAGCAAACGATCTTTGATGCTATTTCCTCAAACAATGGTATAAGTAAAAGATCTAATTTTTGGCATCAGTATTGAGTATACGAACACACAACTTTTGCATAGATGGACAATTTGATATTTGAAAAAAGTGAAAAATTAACCAGAGGGTGAGGGAGATATTTCTGACTTATAGTCGTTGGGGTGGCTTAAAGTTGGTATCAGCCAGACAGCGAGGGAATCTATCCCCTTTTCACTAGCGCTAGACTAAGGAGATTGTTTTTTAGCATCACCTCCTTACTTTACCACTCAGATCCCTGTCCTACTCATACACTGAGTTGGTGAGGTCAGTATTGGACCTGGAACCTTGTGGTCCCAAGTCAAACGCTCTACCGACTGAGCTAAGGTTGAATATTGTTGTCTAGTCTCTTTTGTCTTCTTTTAACTAAGGGCTTCTTTTCAAGTCATGTATTAATTAACTACAAGACTTTGTTTTTCTTTGATCAAAGATTTTATTACTGCATTGCCCTGATTCACTGTTCAGTCTGAGTTAGACTGAGATTAGCTAGACTAAGGAGATTGTTTTTTAGCATCACCTCCTCACTTTACCACTCAGATCCCTGTCCTACTCATACGCTGAGTTGGTGAGGGCCAGTATCGAACCCGGAACCTTGTGGTCCCTAATTGAATACTCTACTGACTGAGCTAAGGTTGAATATTTTACTCAGTGAAATAAATTGTTATATGCCTCATGGCAGAGTATATAATTGAGAGTGATAGAGAGAGTCTTTGGGTGATAGAAAGAGAGAGAGACATTAGAGAGGGACTTACTTGTTTGTTACTTCTTTCTCCTTTCTACTTCGTCTAGTCACCATGTTTCATCTTTACTTCTTTGGCTGGTTGTTGTTAGTCTCTTCTCATCTTCTTCCAACTAAGGGCTTCTTTTCAAGTCATGCATTAATTAACTACAAGACTTAGTTTTTCTTTGATCAAAGATTTTATTACCACATTGCCCTGATTCACCGCGCGGTCGGAGTTACAACCTCAGCAGCACACGTCTGTCCTGCCTCATCTCTGATTGAAAACTGATTACCTAACTCTATCACATGACTCGCGAGGTTTTCGCCTCTGGGGTCAGTTAGGGCCATAATTGTTATTGGTATTTTTCCATTCGCTGGTCTGAAAAACAATGGCCCCTTAGAATTTTTGCTACAGGGGTGTTCACAAACCCACGCCACCACACAATTATGCAACAAATACGGCTTTTTATAATTCTTAGGGAATAACTAAATAAATCTTTGATAATCAAGCATTCACTCCCAATAACTAATATACATTTACATTTTTGCATTTTATCTTGGCTCATTTGGACGGTCTCATTTTTAGCTAGAGGGTGTTGCAAGATGATAACAGTCATTCAATTAAGGAACAAGAGTATTAATATATAGATTACTGTTTATGGGAAAAAAATCATAACGACCTACATTTTTTATTCTATTTTTTTCTCAGAATGCCTACAATACACGGTTATTAAAGATCCCGGGTTAGCTCAGACGGTAGAGCATTCGGCTGGAAACCACAAGGTTCCTAGTTCGATCCCAGTCCTTGCCAACTCAGCGTATGAGTAGCACAGGGTTATGTGCGGTAAAGTAAGGAGCTGATGGTAGGTGTGGCGCTCCACCTCAGACGCAAAAAACAATCTCCTTGGTCTAGCGCTATTGAAAAGGGGATAGACTCCCTCGCTGATTGGCTGATACCGACTTTAGGCCACCCCAACGACTTTTAAAAGATCCCTTAAATTAGAAATTAAAACATATCAAATTGAATAATCATGATCATTAATATATAGATTTTTAAAATTTTCAATTAATTTTTCCTTTTAAATTTTTACATGATTTTTTAAAATCCTTCCTTTTCCCAGTACAGCAAAAAAATTTATTAAATTTCATTCATTTTTTCTGAGATTTGTTGAATTTTAATTCAGGGGCGGGAGCTAAAGAAACAACAACAACAAAAAAAAAAAAAATGAAATTTTGACCATACCTATTATAAAGAAAGAAACGTTTATTTTGAGTAGGAACAAAGTCCTAAACTTTTCAGTCATCAGTCGCCCAAATTCCCCCCCCCCACATTTGACCCAGAGCTACTTACTCTAATTCTTTTTAATCCTAATTTAAACGAGGGCACAGGAAGCAGAATAGCAGGATTTCAGTAGCAAGCACTTGAACTCAGAGTTGAGCTCTAATTAACCCTGAACTCATGACCTTGTATTAAACAGTTGGTATGTTTAGCCCCAGGCGCAGATAAAGCGCCAGGAGGAGAGTCCTAAGAAAATTATTCCCATTAAAAAAATATGATTGTTATTACAATAAATAATTATATCATAGTATTTTCAAGATTGGGCTTTCACTTTTAATTAATGATAATGAATACAGCGCCATGGTAACAATGAACGTAGCAATATCTTTCATTCATTTATACTAGCAGGACCTGTGGATATACCATAGTATGATAATTTAATTATTACAATAGTTGATATGTTTACTTAAAAGCTATTGCTAAATAGTTCAATATGTAAAAAGTATAATAATCTTGATTTAACTTTCTCTCACTCTTTTTTTCTGTCTTTCCTTCTTTTCATCTTTTCATTACGTTCAATTGAAAACGATTAGTGTCATTGCTTCTACATGCTCACCCCCTCTCTATATCTTTCCGCTACTCTCTTTCTTTCTCACTCCCTATTTCT
>CM042149.1:31299222-31359222 GCA_023376005.1 Doryteuthis pealeii
TAACAGGTACTACCACTCCGGGTCAGAGTAGACCAGGGAGCAATGGTGATGAAGGGGTGCTCCACATTCCCCTAACCTCCAAAACTGGAACTTCACCATCAGATAGAGTTTAACGTCATTTCCAGGACATGTAGACGCGCAGCCACCTCCTTCTAGCATCCATATTCATAAAAAGGGGTGGGACTTTCCATAAGGGCAATAGGGTTGGGAAAATCATATAGGTGCTAGGGCTTGACGTGACCAGCCGATTGATCGTGATGGTAATCGTGCAGCCGCATAACCTGTATTGTCTTGTAGCCCGTTGCAGGCATTACAGATGATAAAGAAAGGGCCAAAGTGGAGTATTGAACTGCTCATCCACCTGGGCTCTATCCTTAAGCATCATGGGTCGCCACCCAAGGCCAACAGGTGGCCCCATTGGGGGAGTCTTACCCCTCTGCAGAGGTGCAGTCGGTGCATTCTAACGCCCCAGTCGACAGGGCAGTCTATTTACAAAATTATATATATATATATATATATATGAGACTCATCTATTCATTATATCTGTTCAACCAGTCAGGTCTACAGATGGAACAGATATAATGTTATGAAACCCAAAATCTGTAAGGATACTGGTGTAACATCACCAATTGTCCCTCTGGTGATGTTTTACAAGACTATATATATGTATATATATATATATATATATATATATATGAGACTCATCATATATATCAACAAATAAGCACATGTGGTCTCCTCAACAAGATCATTCATATATATATATATATATATGAGTATATAAAAAGATATGAAAACACCATGCTGTTAAAAGTTTTTATAACTTAGCTGATATTGAACCGATTTTATGAAAATCATCATCAGAGCTTGTTTATATTCCATGTTGTTATCATATGACTTTTGTTCTCACACTCTAAATCAAAGCTATCAGCATCACTGCATTAACCAACCATTTTATTACTAACATATTCATATTAACGCAAACAATTATGTGCAGTAGTGTCAACATATGCAACAATAATTTCATTTTTTTTTTTTTCAGGAATTACATTTTGTCTTGGTTGAGTGCAGTCGGTCCTGTGGTTTTGCTGGAGATTCCTCTCTCTTACGGAAAGAATATGATCTCAGACTGATACTGTGAACATTCCATTGACTCCAACAGATTTGGAAACTTTATATTTGACACATCCCTTGGAACCAAATTTGATTTCCAATCAACTCTAAATAAATTATTTGAATATTAAGAAAAAAAATGATTTACCATTTGTTGTAACTTTTCTTCCAGATTCTGATTTTTTTTTCTTTAATTCTTCTTCAGTTTGGCTGTGTGTTGCATAGGGGCCAAGTCGGGTTGTAGTAGTAGTCGTTAGTGGTAGTAGCCATCATTAGTTCAGAATGACAACACACGAAAGTCGTATAGCCAAAAAGGGTTTGTTTATTTCTTTCTAGGCTCATGGCAGTAACATAGAATAATAATTAACACAGCTTAACACCTGTACCCCAGCTATGGTTAGTGGAATGAGAACAGGATACCCAGTGGACTGAATAAAGGGTTAGGTTAAAAGTTCCAATTACGACAAGAAGGTTCCTGAGTCCGAAAAGGAGGTTTCCCAAATCTGACATGAAATACCTGAAGAAGGCCGGAGGGCACATCGGCCAAAATGTTGTACAGATAACAATAATCCAAATAATACTAAATATCAAGCCTCATCTCAAAAATTTTGAGAATTAGATAAATAAATAAAAAAATCTATGGAATGATGAAAAGCATTCATATAATCAACATCAGATAACTTTAATCAATTTTATAAAAACAAATATATATATATATATATATATATATATATATATATATATATTTTTTTCAAAACATTTGACTAATTTTATCCTGTTTACTAACAACCTATGAACACCTGCATTTATCAAAATAAAATATTTTTTGAAGAATGATACTTAATACATTGATTTTTAAGATCCTTTCTTTATATATATATATATATATATATATATATATAAATATATAAAAGTTTTAGCTTATATTCATTATCATTGGAACAATTTTGCTACCATTGGTTTCTTGCTCTTTTGAAAACACTTTCGTTGCCTGAAGACTGCCACAGAGCAAGAAACCAATGGTAGCAAAATTGTTCCAATGATAAAAAATATAAGCTAAAACTTTTATTTATTTATTTATTTATTTATTAACACACTATCACAAATATTGAGCACTCTTCTAAAAACACTGTAAGTTGGATTACTACCCCTTCTTCAAGTATAATAGTGCCAACCATACACATTGATATATATATATGTATATATATAATATATATTATATAGGTAGATAGATATATGTATAGTCACCCACATATGCTGCCAATTTATGCTTAAATTGCATGGCTCTCTTATTAAACAGTTATGACATATATACCTATGTACATATTTATCAGTTAAATTATCTCTCCTTGCTTGTAGACCCAGTGGTTAGGAACTCTGACTGATGAAAAATCGGTCAGGTTTTGGTCATGGTTAGACATAGCCTGCTAAGTCTAGCCTTACTGAGGAGATGTGATACGTCAAAACACAGTGTCTGTGGATGACTTCATATATATATATATATATATATATATATATATCTTTAACAAACACTCTGCACAAATAGGATGTGACACAAGGGCAATTCTTAACTGGAATTTAACAGGCTTGAATTCAGAGTTTTACTTCTCCTAGAATGGTTACATAACCAAGGTTGAAGAGTCCAGTATGCGCTACTATTTACCTATAGCTAGAGGGAGAGTAGTTGTATGCATACCTTTTCCAAGGGTATTAATATTATGTAAAATGCAAACAGCCTCGTCCAGGATTTGAACTCAGGTCAACAAGTCCACTTCCTATGACTCTAACCATTACACTACACGCTTCCTCTTTTATTATATATAAGTTAAGATAGCGTAGGCACAAAGTTAATGATGCTTGGTGACTGTCAGAACAAACAGACTGATCTGATGATCGCATAGGTGAGAAACTGACACTCACCAAGTGGTGTCGTTTGATTGTGTCTGTGCTATCCCAACTTAGATCTACATATTCCTTATCACAGATATTGAACACTTTTTATTTGTAAATACAGAAAACTGCATTATCTGTGTATATATATATATATATATAAAGATAAATCTAATGAGTCAGATAAACCTACTAAAAATTTCGCTTAATGCTCTTCAGGGCTAAAATTCGATTGGTTGGTACGATTATCTTGGTCTTTTCTTTTTTTCCCCAAAATTTTTTTCTCCTCGGGTAATGTTTGGTAGTATATTTTTACAATCAAACTATTTACTGTTTTTTTTCTCACCATGAGGATTTACCAACAAGTTTGGTATATTAGATATATATATATATATATGCATTATCTGTATATATATATATATATATATATATAATATATATATATATATGCATTATCTGTATATATATATATATATATATATATATATATTATATAACGTTATTTTTTTTCAGAATACAAGATGTGTCAAAAAGTACAAAAAAAATCTTGATACTTTTTGACACACTTTATATATATATATATATATATATATATATATATATATATATATGTATATGTAAAGTGTGTCAAAAAAGTTTTTTTCAGAATACAAGGTGTCAAAAAAGTACCAAGTTTAAAGCTGTATTTGTAATAATTAAATTGTCATATTATTTTATGTGAAATCTTAAGTCTTTAAGATGACTGTAATGGTGTTGCCTTAAAAAATCTCGCTTGCTACGATGTGCCATTTCTTGCTGTGTTACAGTGACATACATTCAATAGTTGAATCATTATAATGCACACAAAAACGCACACATAATATATATATATATACACATACAAGGTGTGTAAAAAAGTATCGAGATTTTTTGAACTTTTTGACACACCTTGTATTCTGAAATGTTCCATTCATTAATTTTGTTCAGAACACAAGCTGTGCCAAAAAAGTACCAAGTTTAAAGCTGTATTTACCAAGATAGAAATGAAGAATGAATGGAACGCTATGTTTTTTCAGAATACAAGGTGTGTCATAAAGTATAAAAAATCTTGATAGTTTTTTGCCACACCTGGTATATATATATATATATATATATATATATATCATTCCTCTCAGAATTATCTTGAAGATTATTCTTGGTGAAACCTGGTTTATTTAGTTGTTTATGTTTCACCCCAAATCTGTCCATCCTATTTCAAAGCAGCATCCTTGATGTTATATATATATTATCACGTGGCTCAATCTTTAGTGCCAAATTACTAAGAAGATATCCACTGTTGCTAACAACTAAAGTCTTTTATTTAGTGATATATCCGGGTTAAGGGATATATTATGAAGTTGGTAGTAAGGTATATTATCACAGTAGTAGCTGGTGCGTCGAGTAGCAGTACCTCTTATGAGCAGTCGTGGTGGTAGCCACAGTGTCGAATATTTATAGAGGACACTATCCAATTATAGTGAGGGGGTACCTAGGTATGTGCATATTCATTACATCATTTAGTAAATCATTTGAGTCTGGAAAGCTTATTTATTATTTAGCATTTTTCTTACAGGCAGAACCCTACAATTTCCAGGACCCTCATTAAAAACAGACACTATTTTTGGGAATCGACCACTTCTGCTTCCTTCACAGGTATTTTTTCCCTTTATAATCCCGGATCAGGTATGCAAATAGCACAAGACTATCATTCATTCCTGAGAGATGCTTTGTGATTATTGTATAATTCCCTCAACAGTTGCTCTGCCGGTGTATCTGCAAGAAGTGCAAGTCATCAGCATAATCTACATATGTGACTTTTTGTGCGGGATATTGCCTGCTTCTTGTCTTTTTTTAGTGTGAAACCTTTTTCTTTTATGGTATCTAATGATGTTCAGAGTACGTAGTCTAGGCATATTATAAATATATATGGGGCCAATGTATCTCCTTGTAGGACTCCAGCGGCGATGTCAAAGAAATCTGTGTCGCTATCAGGTGAGCATACCATCGCTTTAGTGTCTTTGTATAGCATTATTATAGCTGTAACTGTTTCTTTGGGGAGACCATATGCTAGTAGTATTTGTTCCATTTTTCCTCTATGTATGGAATCAAATGCCTTGGAGAAATCTACGAATAGTAGCATTGCCTCTAGATTCTTTGCTCGTACCCCTTCTATGATCCGTCGAATAGTCAGGATCTGAGAGGTTGTGGATCGATTTCTGCGGAATCCGTTTTGGTTTCTCCTAAGGATTTTCTCTATTTCAGGTCGGATGTGATTAAGAAGAAGGGCATTATATATCTTGGCTGCAATAGCAGTAAGAGTTATGCCTCTGTAGTTTTTAGCGATTCTGAGATCTCCCTTTTTGGGGAACGGGAGTATATATATTTTCACGCACACATGCATATATATGTGTATATATGTATACATATATATATATATTTCACACGCACATGCATATATATATATATATATTCACTCACCACATATAACTATATTTCTGCATAACAGTAACAGAATTTCCCTGTTGGGCATTCTTCACAAAACTGCAGTAATGGTTTTCTTTTTTCTCCGACATTTTTACTTACATTTGCTATTACGGATTTTGTTGCAGCTGCAAGGGAGATGAGAATAATCATGTCGTAAAAATATGAATGTCTTTTTACCTCCATCCACCACC
The DNA here is from genome assembly GCA_023376005.1 of Doryteuthis pealeii. NCBI lineage: Eukaryota > Metazoa > Mollusca > Cephalopoda > Myopsida > Loliginidae > Doryteuthis > Doryteuthis pealeii. The sequence continues at coordinate 31,304,919 of CM042149.1, forward strand.
GTCCCCGCCATCTTTCACCTGCCAGTGTCCCTTGTTTCCGACAGGTTGAATCACCTCGATGTGCAAAACATTGCCAAGGCGCCAGATAATGCACAAGGTGCTTGGCACTTACCATTTTGGCCTTTTTTATTGTCGTTCCTGTTCTTCTTGTTGTCATTGTTTTGTTTTTCAAGAGCAGATCACTCGAGATAAAATATTCAGTTTTTTTATTGTTATGTAGCGTCTCGTTAACCTGGCGTACCTTTTCTCTTACTGCTAAAATAAATGGATAAATGATTATTAATTTTTGACAAGTATTTTCCACCCCCTCGAGATAAAAAGGGGGGGGTGAGTTGCACAGTGAGCTTATCCTTCATCCCTGTTCCTTATTGTCGTAGATATAAAAACCAGAGTTGCAATAAAATAGAACTAATATTAATTAAGATGAAGGAATATATATATGTATATATATATATATATAGTCATACATAGACACCATGTTTTGACATATCACATCTCTTCAGTGTGGCTAGTCATTTGCAGGCTATCTTCAGCCAGGATGGAAACCCGATCGATTCATCAACAGATAGTCTCATTAACCATCGGCCATATATATATATATATATATATATATATATATATATATATATATGTACATATATAGATATATATATGTCTAATCCAGTATTGATAAACAAGAAAAAGAGAACATCAACTGGTAGATTTTGCAGTCCCAGCAGATCACAGGGTGAAGATGAAAAAAAAATGAAAAGATAAGGACAAATACCTGGACCTTGCTAGAGAATTGAAAAAAAAAAATCTGTGGAATATAAGGGTGAAAGTGATACCAATTGTAGTTGGTGCACTGTTAAGATTAGCAAGAATGCTCAGAAGAGTTCTGGAGACCTGAGTAGTCTTGTCACTCAGACTCCAGTGAAAGACCATCATCTTACACTGGTGTGAAAAACTCTCAGGAGTGAAATAATAGTAATAATGATAATTAATAATTTGCACAGGTATCAAGTATTCTTATCTAATACTAATATTCTATACAAAGTTATATAGTTTCCAGTTACTATTTCTGTTTAATAATAATAATAATCATTTGTTCGTGCAGTTATATAGTAACAAGTATTCCTACCTATTGCTAATAATTTACACACAGTTGTATGGTTTCAAGTATCTAATGATAACCAATTATAGCTTCAAGTAATTATTGATATGAATAATTTGAACAGTTATTACTTTGTAATACGAATAATTCAAGTAATTAGGAGGGTGTATGAAAAGTTTTAAGCATCAGAAAAACTAAAAGGGGATAAAAGATTTTTGAACATTTATTTTTCAACATAGTCCCATTCAAGGTCTGAACACTTGATCCAGTGGTGCTGAAGTGCTTTTATCCCAGTGTAGAAGAACTATTTTGTTTAGGACTCAAGAAACCCCTCGACTGCAGCAATGCTTAAAACTTTTCATACACCCCTCGTACATGCATTTAAATAAATATTACTATTTAATAATCATTTGTTTACACACAATTTTATAGTTTCAAATATTCCTGTGTAATACTAGTAATTGGCATACAATAGTTTCAAGCATTTAATAATAATGATCATTTGTTTGTACACAGTTATATTGTTTCAAGTTTATGGAGGCACATTGTATAATGGTTAGAGAATGGACCTGTCAACCCGAGTTCAAATCCTAGACAAGGCTGTTTGCATTTCACATACAGACATACATAATCTTTCTTTATATATATATTCCTATGTATTTAATAGTTTAAAAACACCAGTCCCCGCATCAGCTGTCAGTGGGCGAGGGGATAAGATATCGGACTACCATGCGGTCAGTCTGAGTTCGAACCCTACCCAAGGATAGTTGTGTCTAGCCACACTGAAGAGGCATGATATGCCGAAACACGTATCTGTGGATGATTTATTATTTATATATATATATATATATATATATATATATATATAATTAACCAGGTTAGTTGATAAATAGTAATTAAGAATATTATTATACCCCTTTTGAGGGTGTATTAGCTCTCTGCCGAGGGGTAAGACATTCTCAAAAACTGGTGGCAGAGGGGTTGGGTAAATACATACTCAGACCATCAGTAAACAAATATAAATGCTGAATTTTTTTATTAGATCAAGCATTGTCAGCCATTATTAATTTTTGACTAATTTTTCTTTCATCTTAATATCAATTGCTTTTCATCCCGACTACTCAGACCATCAGTCTATGATCATCAGTAAACAAGTAGTAATATTATCTTGAATTTTTATTAGATGAAGCATTGTCAGCCATTATTAATTTTTGACTAGTATTTCTTTCATCTTAATTTCAATTGCTTTTCATCCCAACTACTCAGACCATCAGTCTATGGCCATCAGTAAACAAGTAGTAATATTATCTTGAATTTTTAGTAGATGAAGCATTGTCAGCCATTAATAATTTTTAACTAGTATTTCTTTCATCTTAATTTCAATTGCTTTTCATCCCAACTACTCAGACCATCAGTCTATGGCCATCAAATAACAGGTACTACCACTCCAAATCAGAATGGACCTGGAAGTAATGGCAATAAAGAGTTAACTCCTCACTCCCAGAGCTTTAGAATTGGAGCTTCACCACTGGATTCAATTTTTTGTGAATGGGTGGTGATCTTATCCCTTCTTCAAAATTATGCATATAGTAGAAGACATTGTTTTGGCTTCTGTGATACTAACTTCATCAGAACGTTGTGTATGTACATGTAATAATGTGTATTACTTGAAGCTCAATTGGCTACACATTCGGCGAGGGAAACCACACAACCTTCTGAATCCTAGATTGTTCGTGCAAGAACCGGAGAAATTTCTCATTTCCTTTTTTCATTAAATAACTCTTTACAGTTTCTTACATACGTACGAGAGAGGTTCATGGTGTAATGGGTTTTATTGTAGGAAATGGACACGGTGACCCAAGTTCAAATCCTGGACGAGGCACTTTGCATTTCACATAGTGCTAATATCCTTGAGAAACTTATGCATCTAACTATTCTTTTTCCAGCTATTGGTAAATAGTAGGGTTGACTGGGTATGGTGTGGTATATCAACCAGTTTAGGAGAAGGAAAACACTGAATTCAAACCTGTTAAACTGCTTGAAAAATAGACTGTGTCACATCCTGCTTGAGCTAAGGGGTTGTGTAAATATATACATACAATAAGTATTAAAAAAAAAAGAAGTATCGAGAATGAAACTGTAAATCTTATTTATTTGTTTAATGGCATATCAACACCTTATGGGTTATTTAATGCAGAAATCTGGGTAATTTCACCTTTAGTTGTCAAAATTCATAGCAAATAAGGCAATTAGAGTAACCTCCCTTGACTTTCACTTTGAACTAAGCTGGTAGCTATTTTGAAAGTCTCCATGCAAAATAAACAAATCTTAGAAACTTTTTCGAAAACAATACAACTGCATGCTTTAACACAAGTTTACACTATCTAATTTTTGATATTCAATAATACTTCTTTTATTTGTCTATAATAATCAATCGTTTGCACATGGTTATATGGTATCAAGTATTCCTGAATAATCTTATTATAACGGAGATTATGTTTTTCTGTCTGTAACCAAAACTATATCACACTCAAGTCACAATTCCCTTTGTTATTTACGTCACATTCTCCATGATTTTATTTTTATTTAAACCTCAATTATTAATAAAATTGTTTTACATTAATAATACTGTTGGCCTTATCTACAGGTATTTGCATGAGGGCATGACACAAGGACATTTTTATGTGGGCCCACCCACAAGCCGAAGCTCATGGGTGGTAGGTGGAAAAAATTGCGTCGATCCCGTCAGCATTCCCCCATAAGGGGGTGCCTCAGGCGCTGGGCAATAAACCCAGCCCTGCCCCTTTAAGTCAATGGGGCAGGTATTGCCTGAGTGGATAGCCCCTGGGATCAACGCTATTAACTTGTAAAGATTAAATAACATACAATTATATTTATATATACAACAAAGTAGCGGTTTATTGTGTGAATGGGAAGGCTAATTTGCATATTGATATTAAAAATTTGATGTTAATAAATATGTGCTTAGTATTATTGATTTCTAATTGTTTGGATTTATTTTAATAATATGAGCAAAAATCTCCTGGATAAATCTTAAAAGAAATCCATTAATGAGAAGAAATAACTGTAATTTTATTCTTTACTTCCTATTTTAACTAAATAGTTAAATTAGAAAAATTCAGCAATGAAAGACAGGAGTGATGGATAAGTAAGTTTAAAAGATGTTCTATATTTCGATTATTACCCCCCTCTGTTTCAAGCCTTTTTATCTACATTCTTATTTAGTTTTATTAGCCTTTCTAATTTAATATAATATTTTATCACATTAAAACTTAAATACTTGCACCTGGAGGGTACTGATGCATAGGGCCGAAGTCGAGTTGTAGTAGTAGTCGTTAGTAGTAGTAATCGTCGTTAGTTCAGAAACAACATATGCAAGTCGTATAGTCACAAAGTGGTTTATTCTTTTCTAGGCTCGTGGGTTCTTTTTCAGAGAGGAGAGAGAGAGAGAGAGTAAGATCAAATTATTCTATCGTAAATCATGTTTGGTACTACTTTGCAAAACCCATACGGGGGAACCGGGAAAGCCCTGTCTGCCTCCCACAAAGCCTGGCCGAAAAAAGAGATATTTTTATTCTTCCGTTTCTCATCCCAGAGTGGGAGGGTCACCCAACTTCCACTTCCATTCAAAACCCGGAACTTCTGTTTTCATTTTTAAATCTAATTCCGGGGTCATTCATCGATCAATTGCTGGCACTCTGTTGAGTATTTACTCTTCTAAACTTTAATCTTTATTCTTATTTCCTTTTTTCTCTTTCTCCCAAAATCCGAACACCATCCTCCTTTCAATCCCCAAATTCCCCGTAGACCATAATAATTACACTACAGGTGCATATATTTGCTAGTACAAATAATTTGCACATTGTTATCAGGTATTACTATCTAATATCAAACATTTTCAAACGGATATATTTGACTCACAGATGGTACCCTAACAGGCAGATCTGGGAGTAAAGGGGTGATTGTAGATTCTTATTCTGCCCTTCTGTCCAGTATTTGAGCACTTTCTTCGCTTAAGAGAAAAATAATGTTTTTAAATGATTTCTCTATTCACCTACTACATAATATTGTATATTAGATAGTGTAAACTATCTAATACTAATAATTTGTATTATTTGTACAAGCAAATATATGCACCCTCCGGGTGCAAGTATCTAAGTTTTAATGTAATAAAATATTGTATTAAATTAGAAAGGCTAATGAAACTAAATAAGAATACAGATAAAAAGATTTGAAACAGGGGAGTATAATAAAAGATTTGAAACAGAGGGAGTATAATAAAAATGGAACAACTGAAACTTACTCTTCCATCACTCCCGTCTTTCATTGTTATTTTTTCTAATTTAAGTATTTGGTTAAAAGAGGAAGTAAAGAATAAAATGACAGTTATTTTATCTTGTTAATGGATTTCATTTAAGATTCATTGAAGAGACTTTTGCTTATATTCATTAAAATAAAACCAAACAGTTAGAAATCAATAATACTAAGTACATATTTATTAAATTCGATTTTTTAATATTAATATGCAAATTAGCCTTCCCGTTCACACTGTAAACCGCTATTTTGTTGTATATATAAATATAATTGCATGTTGTCAGTATGTAGACATAGTTAACAGCATTAATAATGTAAGACAATTTTATTAATAATTAAGGTTTAGATAAAAATAAAATCATGGAGAATGTGATGTCAATAACTAAGAGAATTATGACTTGAGTAGGAATATAGTTTCGGTTACAGACAGAAAAACACACAATCTCCATTATAATAAGATTATTGTCTTTATCTCTATTGTTATCTACACAACATTTCGGTCGATGTGCCCTCCGGCCATCTTCAGTCATTTCTTGTTGGACTCGGTAACCTTCTCTTTGAACTCAGGAACCTTCTTGTCGAACTTGAGAGCCTTGTAATCTGGAGCCTTCCTAGAACTTGGAACCGAACCCTTTATTCAATCCACAGAAGTAGATGTTCTCATTCTGTTAACCATAACCTGGTACAAGTGTTAAGCTGTATTAATTATTCTATGTTACTTGGCCAGGATTGAACCTGACACCCAGTGATAACTATAACTTAGAACTGTATTAACTCAATGCCTATATCTGTTGTGCCATGTGTCCAATTGCACACATGGCTCAACAGAAGAAGGCTAGAGGGTATGTTGGCTGAAACGTGTATATAACAATAAAGATGAGAACAATAGTCTGAATAATACAAATAAAAGAAATAATCAAGCCTCATCTAAAAAATTCAGAGAAATAGTACTAATAATTTATTATTTATAGGGATATGATCCACTGAGGACCAGCTTCATTTTGATGTATGATACATGTTCTGTGTTGGTAATTATACCTGTCCTAAACAAAATGGCATTACTTTTTGACTAACCCTAGTATGTATAGATAAATATAAAACATGTCCTGGGTATTACACTAAACTGCATGTGACGGTGTAGCGTCATTACTTCGACCAGCATTTGTTTGGTGGGCAGCTGCTTTTCTTGTTCATCGCTTGAATCAGATGAAATGGCTGAAATAACTACTTTTCATCGGATTTCACTTTGTTTGATTTAAAGTTCTTATCTAATAATTTACACAATTATATTGTTTCAAATATTGTTACATACTCATACACATATACCCATGTTGGGTACATACACAAGTGTTCTTTTACTGGAGAGAGGGGGGAGAGATAGACACAGGTAGATAGAGAGATTCATAGCTTACTTCCTTGGCCATTGGTGATCTCTAGTCGTTTCTATTCTTTCTCTGTGACTTCTATTTCTCTGTTCTTGCTGGTTGGTTGTCTTTGATTCATTTCTTCTTCTAGGTCAGTCTTGTTGCCAAGACACCCATCAACCACAAAACCATATTATTTATTTAAACTTTTATTTACTTAACTAAACATTTTCCTCTAACTAAACACAGCGCGCGTGTGCAAGTGAGCACCAGCTAAGGCAGATATATCTTATCTGCCTGACGTCCAAGCTGCAACTGCGACCCAACCAGGTCCCACGTGACTTCACGTATTTCGCGGGCTTTCTGTAATGTTCCATGGAAAGTACCACCCGTGACATGAAAATGGCCATCCCTTCAGAATTACAGGGGATTGACAATAATCTTATGCAACAATATTACAAGGGATTTAGATAAAGCTAAATAGTTTCAAGTATTCCTCTCTAACATTAATAATTCTATTTAATAATAATCATTTGTTTGCAGTCAGTTATATGGCTTCACATATTCAAATCCTATATTCATTTTCAAACAGACCTATTTGACCCACAGATTGGATTCTAACAGGTACTTCTACTCCTGGTCATAGTGGACCTGGGAGTAATAACAATGGAAGGGTACTCCACACTCCCCAGAGCTCTAGAACTGGAGCCTCGTCATCAGATGCCCAGGACAGACAGATGCACAGCTGAGCAACCAATAAAGTAATGATGTCTAGATAAGTCAATTTGTGAAACACAGGATTGTGTAAGCACAGCACTCATCAAATCTAACTCTGTGTAACATTTTTTTGTTTTCTAAACTGGGAATTCATCTCAATTCTAGAGGACATTAACAAGAGATAATCCAGCACAGCTTCATACCATATAAAAAGAGGGGTTTCAAAGGTGCTTCGACCAATATATAAAATCGATGGAGTAAGTGTGTAAAATGCCAAAAAGACTATTTTGAAGAAAAAGTCACAATGCTGCTGCTTGGCATTCATACCAGATGGTTTGTGGGATAAAGTTAATGCAGTGGGACCTCTTCCAGGGCAGTACCTACCTCTTTACCTAAAAGGGGTAAGGGTTGGATTTATTACCAGGTGCCCCTGAAGAGGAATGCTATTGGGACTTGAGCAATGTTTAGCCCACCCCTCAGGAGACATGCTTCCTGCAGGGGGCCTCAAAGTTAATCCAACCGTGTCACATTTCAAGACTATATGTAAGTGGGTGAGAGAGGTTAAATATATACAGAAGTTTGGCTGAAGCACAAAAATTTCCAAAGATGGAACTTCCGGTTCAAAAAATACAAAGGCCGATACTACCGGGACAAGAATCGCTAAAAAAGCAACTTCAGGCTCAATAGTCGCCAAAGACGGACCTTTCGGTTCAGGAGTGGCCAAAGATGCAACATCTGGCACAACAATTCCCAAACATGGAACTTCTGGCACAAAATTGTCAGAGTCAACATTCAGTCCAAGAATCGCCAAAGAGGAAACTTCCGGTTCAAGAGTCTCTAAACTCACTACTTCCGGCACAAGAATCGCCAAAACCATTACTTCCGACACAATAGTCACCAAAACCGCTACTTCCGTCTCAGGAGTCGCCAAAGAGACACCTTCCGGCTCAAGAGTCTCTAAAGAAGCAACTTCCGGCACAAGAGTAGCCAATGACAAAAAGGAATGCGCATGCGCAAGAGACTACCTTCCATGCTCCGAAATCGCCAACTTCATCATACTATAAAAATGCATTGGCGACTATTTACAATGGAAATGCATTGATTTATTCAAGAAATTCTGTGGCAATGATTTTCCCCTCCAAAAAGATAAAGAAATCAATAAAGAAACATTTAACAATTGCTACACTGGATTTTGTTACTTTTCAGAGGAATTAACATGAAAATATAAATGAAACGTTATTTATAATCGACGTTTTTCATGGACAGAAGGTATCATTAAAAATGTATTCAAACTGAAGATTTATATTTAAATGAAGATGTGTGCACATTTGAGCGATTTTATCATCAGTTAATTATATAGGGGAACGGTTTAGCTCATTCGGTAGAGCATCCGCCTAGGAATCGCAAGGTATATATTTGTTCAGAGGACATCTAATTGTACTCTGATTGGAGAGGTGGCAGGTGAGGCATGTTGGTTGACATTGTGAAAAACTTGAGAAAGGTGTTGATCATTTATCAGAAAGAGGGGAATTTCTAATTGTTAAATACATTTCGAACTCCCTGTAGGCCAACCAGCGATTATTGGCTAAAATATCGTTCTTCTCTCTCTCTCTCTCTCTCTCTCTCTCTCTCTCTCTCTCTCTCTCTCTCTCTCTCTTTGACACCCAACCGACCGGAGTTCAATTCCGACTGTAGGTAGCTTACAAAATGTCTAGCCACACTGAGGAGACTTGATAAGTCGAAACACGTGTCTGTGGATGACCATATATACATTTATATATATATATATATATATATATATATATATATATATATAATTTAAGTTTTCGCGCATGCTTCTAAATTATTTAGTTAAAAATTAATGGTAAAATGAATGAATCGATGAAATGAAAATTAATAAAATGAGGGGGATAAATGAAAAATCCTTTCCAAGGGACCCCTCTCAAAAGTATTAAAACACTTTTTGAGAGTTAATCATTATATTAACTTGATGCTTCAAAAGAGTCTAATGATAGATGAGAAAAACTTTCTATCAGGGACCCCAATGTCAAAAAGTGTTTTAATACTTTTGAGAGGGGTCCCTTGGAAAGGATTTTTCATTTATCCCCCTCATTTCATTCAGTTTTATTTCATCCATTCATTCATTTCAACATTAATTTTTAACTATATATATATATATATATATATATATATATATATATAAAGAAGCAGCTACCCAGCATCACCTGTATAGAAGGAAGCAAAAAACCCTGGTGTATTGATTTGTTTACTTTTGAGATTTACAAATGCAGGACATTTTAAAGTAGAATTTCAATGCTATTTCTATGAATATTCTAATTTTTAAATATCCTCGAATATAAATCAAATGCTCATTTTTGCACAGAATATAAAAAAATAAATAAATACGACCGGACGAAACCTTAAAATCATTTTGTTAGCTTTCTAAGAAGGGAAATGTTTGACCTCATTTAAGCTACAGGTTGCCGTTTGTTAATTTTAACATAAAATACATTTCAAATTCTCCCATCTCTCTCTCTCTCTCTCTCTCTCTCTCTCTCTCTCTCTCTCTCTCTCTCTCTCTCTCTCTCTCTCTCTACGCTCTCAGAGAAACTAACATTATATAACGAGGAGGTAATCAAGAGATACATAGAGGGGAAGAAAGTGATAGGCAGAAAGTAAAATAAGAGATTGGTCGGTTTTTGACTTAATTGCAAATTACGACTAATCAGAACCAATTAAAACAGTTTTTTTTTTCAAACATAATTCAATCCTAAAAGTAAGGAATAATTTAATATAATTTTTGTGTCATTAAACTAAACAGTAAAAAAGGCTTTAGGAAGCAAAAGTTTGTTAACTCAGCTTTAGTATAATAATAGATAGATGGATATTTTGAAGTAAATTCAATTTTAGTTTAGAAACAAACACTTTTACCAGCAACGTACTATAGTATTCTTTTCTTTTTGTTTTTCTATAAATCTTTGGTCATTTTATCCGATCCGGCCAAACAAGCGAATGCGATTGACGGATAATGGCCAGTCAACTGCTTTAGTCAGCAGCTTTCATTAAAAATTAATGGCGGCTGTTCAGCCCATTATCAAATTACCGCCTTGATCAAATCTTGATGCGCTGATCAGTTAGGGATCAATACATCGAACATAACACCAGTTTTCAGTCACGCTTCAGATAAGAAGAAGAAAAGAGAGAGTCCACCCCACTTCAAACATGGAGTTGGGGGAGTGGCGGTAAAGAGGTGTTTTTATTGGATAACTTCTTCATTACGCCATTGTGACATTAATGTTTGGCAGATTGGCGAAGGAAATAAAAAAAAGAAGAAATATTACATGTCTCACGACCAGTTTCATTAAGTATTTATACAATAAGCGCTTTCTAGTATGACCGAGATAGTTGCTTTTTTATTTCTTCAATTTCTCCGCCCTATTAGCGGGGCGTAGAATACGCTGACTGCGTTGGAGTCGCAGGGTGTGATGGTTGCCGTCCTAGGAAATGGAAACGGCGAGACGAGTTAGAATCCTGGACCCGGCTGTTTGCATTTCACATAGCGCTAATACTTTTGGAAAAGGTACGAATTCAACTACGGTCCAGCACTATCGGCTGTGGATTTAGAATACACTGACTGCACCTCTGCAGAGAGGTAAGACCCCACCTCTAATGGGGCCACCTGATGGCCGTGGGTCGTGACCCGTGATGCTTAAGGATAAAATCCTTGTGCTTGAGTAGCCAATGGCATGAAACACTCTACTTCTTTTTATTACATAAGGCCAGATATGTCCTCTTCGACCAACCAGCTGGTCACGTCAAGCCCTAGCACTTATATGAATGTCCCAACCCCTTTGCCTTTACAACAAGCCCACTCCTTTTTATATGTGCCAGAAGGCGGTGATTGAGGGTCTTAATGTCCTTGGTATGACGTTAAACCCTATCTGATGGTGAAGTTCCAATTCTGGAGTATGTGGAGTACTCCTTTATCCCATTACTCTCAGGTCCAGTCTGACCCGGAGTGGTAGTACCTGTTAGGTTCCCATCTATGGGTTAAACATAAAAAAATGAGTTTAAGAAATGTGTTTTAAACAATTGAGGTTAAAAAAGCTGAGTAGTATCAAGAATGAATAAAACAAAAATGTCTTCGGCATAAAATAACCCAGCAAGGGTTGACTTGCAAAATCCAACCAGCCAACTAACTATTCTCCCTCCAGCTAGGGTTACTGGGCTCTTTAACCTTGGTATGGTAACCAGTCTAGGAGAAGGAAAACTCTGAAATCAAACCAAAGTATCCCTCTTCTCGTTAGTCAAAAATTGCTTTGAGAGCTCCTCCTCAACCCTTCCTCCTCAAGCCCTCCTCCTCCACCATTTCATTTACTTTCCAAAATTGCAAGTTTCCATACACTTGATGCGGAGGAATAAGATACCATCCCTCAAAGGTTTGGTTTGGCTTATTTGTTTAATAGCAAATCAAATCTTTATGGATTATTTAATACCAAATTTTAATAATTTCGATTGTCATAAAGAAGAAGAAGAAGAAGAAGAAGAAGAAGAGAGAGAGAGAGAGAGAAGAAGAGAGAGAGAGAGAGAGAGAGAGAGAGAGAGAGAGAGAGAGATGAATTGGTGAGAAAAAGAAAAGACCATCCAGAACTGGAACCTCACCATTAGATGCAGTTTAACGTCATATCCAGGAAATTAAGACCCTCACCCACTGCCTTCTAGCACATATATGATAACAATTACTCTCAGGTCCACCCTATTAGGATCCCATCTATTAGGATCCCATCTATGGGTTAAATAGATAAAAATAAGTTTTAAGAAATGTGTTGAAAATAAATGAATACCCAACAAGAATAGATAAAACAATACGTCTTTGGCATAAAATAACCCAACAAGGGTTGACATGCTATAAAATCCAACCAACCATACAACTGTGTGCAAGTTATTTGTATTAGATAGGAATACTTGATATCATATAACAGTGAAAAAACCCTTAAGAAATACCTACACAAAAAATATAAATATGGACGTTATATAGCCGTCTAAGTACATATACAATATATCAAATACATAATATGATATACGGTATATTACATATACAGTATATACAAATATTATATTATGGAGAGGGACACCTGTCTGGTTATCTATTCTCGTATGAGAGACAACCAAAACATACCTGACAGTGAGGTTTAGACAATACCAACTGTATCCTCTGCAGAGGAATAAGAAATCCACAAAAATAGTCCTGACACTAAACCGAATCCGATAGGGATACTCCAATTCAAAAGCTTTGGGGAATGTGCCATTACTCCCAGGCCCACCCGGACACGAAGTAGTAGTACCTGTTAGGGTCCCATCTATGGGTTAAATAGAAAAAAAACGAATTTAAAAATGTGTTTAAACAATTGAGTTTAAAAATAAAAATTGATCACCCATGAAGAATGAATAAAACAAAAATTCTTTAGCATAAAATAACCCAACAAGGGTTGACAAACCGTAAAATCCAACCAACCAACATTACCATAGATACTACACCAGAGGTTACATTGTAAGAGTGAGATAAAAGTTCGTACTCAAGTTTCCTTTACAGGTGTATTTTTGTGGATGTATTTTATATCTTATTCATAATTTTCGATATATTTCCATTTCTCTCAAGAAGGAATAAATACACGTTAGTACCCTCAAACAGACCACTCATATTATTTGTGTTGAAATATTCCTTTCTAATTAGATTGAAAACTCCACACTCCATAAGGAAATGTTTGATAGTGTAGGATGTGGGTGATCCTCCTGCTTGAGCATAAAAGAGTAGAAAGTTTGTTGATTTAAAAAACTTTTTTGTTTTGTTTTACAGTAACATTTTGGTTCAAACACTCACTCAATTTAGATGAGGGTAGCAAAGATGATAGTTAAACAAAGTAAACTAGGCAGAGTTGCCTATTGTCAGTATCAGCAGACAGCAAGGGAGTTTTTTCGCTAGGGCTAGACCAGGGAGGATTAAATCGAACATAATGGACCTAAATTCCACCATCGTATGTCACTCCGCCGAAAGAAAAAAAATACCAAAGATAAGGGAATTAACCAACTTTAAATAAATTTCCAGTGTTGATATATTAATGAATAAAAGATATAATGTACCAGTTTTTTATTTAAAAACTTTTACATTTTTCAGGTCAGTTAACTTTGAACCACGTATCTTTGAGAATCTGTGTTACGCTTCAAAATACGTGGTTGAAAGTTAACTGACCTGAAAAAATGTAAAAGTTTTTAAATAAAATAAGTTAAATTATATTTTGTATTCATTTTATCTTTTATTTTCAACACTGAAAATTTCATTGAATTCGGTTAATTCCCTGGGTTTTTTTTGTTGGTATTTTTTCTTATTTCGGCAGGGTGACATACGATGGTGGAATTTAGGTCAGTTAAGTTCGATTTAACCCCAGGGATATTGTTTGGCGTTAAAAGTGGTAACAAGGGTTGACATGCCGTAAAATCCAACCAACCAACCAACCAACCAACCAACCAAGCATCATGACCATAGATACTACACCGGAGATTACATTGTCGAACAATTAAATTGATCTGTTAGTTGAGTATTTCATTCTGTTTTGTGCGTTAATATATTCAGGTAATATTATATCGTTATCAAGAATTCTTTTAAACAGTTTAGTGGGCGACTCTACACTCCCCCCACACACCCAGAGCTAAAGAACTCGAGCCTCACCACCGGATGTAGTTTAGTGTCATACCCAGGACACAATAGTTAATTGGATTTTTTTTTAAATGTCAGTTAACCCTTCGGGTCAATTAGTTAGTTTCTGTGGAGAGATACGAGTCATTAAGTGCTTTCAAATATCACGATTGTGTAGGATGAGTGAATATGATTTTGTTAATTTTGACAAGTCACTATTGTTTGGTCACAAGAAGTGTTTAATTCTGCTTATGTTATTGGTTATTACTGTGACCACACCCACTACGTATAACAATGGCAACAGATGTGATAGTCGTGGCGGTCGGGCTATAGTAACGACGACTAAACGCTGGTTTGGTTGGTTTGTTGTTTTTTTAAGGCATATTAATCCTTATTGGGTTATTTTATACCGAAGACATTTTGTTTTATTCATTCTTGTTTGGTATTCAATTTTTTTTTCAAACTGATTTTTTACACATATTTCTAATACTCATTTTTCAAGGGTTAGGTTCAAAGTTCCGTGATGGCTCCCGATTACGACAGGAAGTTCTCGAGTCCAACAGAAAGTTCCCGAGTCCGAAAAGAAGGTTCCTGAGTCCGAAAAGAAGGTTCCGAGTCCGAGAAGGTTCCCGAGTCCGAAAAGAAATACCTAAAGAAGGCCGGAGGGCATATCGGCCAAAACGTTATACAGATAACAATGAAGATGAGGACAATAGTCCGAATAACGCAGATAATACTAATCATCAAGCCTCATCTCAAACATTCAGAGAAATACTCATTTTTCAATCTATTTAACTCATAGATAGGACCCTAACAGTTCTACAACTCCGGGTGTGGGTGATCCTGGGAGTAATGACGATAAAGGTTACTCCATATTCCCCAGAGTTCCAGAATTGAAACTTCACTAGATACTGTTTAAGGTTATACCCAATACACTATGACTAAGACAGGGCTTGACATGACCAGCCAATTGATCGGAGTGGGCCTCTCCGTGTTAAATATATATATTACCAACCCTTCCGCACGAGCAGGATGCGACTCAACGTCAATTTTTAAGCGGAGTTTAACAGGTTTGTATTAAAGTTTTCCTTCTCCTAGACTGATTACCTATCCAAAGTTAAAGAACACAGTCTGTCCTACTATTATCCATAGCTGGAGGGAGAATATATGGATTCATACCTTTCCCAAGGGTATTAGCGCTATGTGAAATGCAAATAGCTTTGTCCAGGATTTGAACTGGGGTCGTTGAGTCCCTTTCCTACGACTCTAGCCATTACACCACGCACCTCATTTCATTTTGTTGAATATATCGGGTAGTTTTGACACGACAGAATGGACATTCCTAGCTTCCGTTAAGATTGTGGTTTGTAGAAGAGTCAGATCGTAGTTCTTGTTGAATAAGTAGGCACATAGCTAGTTGATATGGTATGGTTTAGTCGACTCATAGTGTTAGTAAAAATGAGAACACAAGACGTATTTTAACGGAGGTACTGGACGCACGTGCTTACACATTGGTTTACTTAATGGAACAGAATGATACAATGCAAGTTTAAAGAAAAATTAAGTAACTATGGTGTTGTTAGTTTACCTTGATTTATTCTTAATATTTCGAGATAAAGATCTCTTCATCAGAAGATTTCTGAAGGTCCGGAGATGTTAGCTTGCTGCCAGGTTCTATCCATTCTGTTGTATTCTTCCTTGTATTCTCTGCGTGTGTGTATGTTAAGTCTCTCTCTCTCTCTCTCTCTCTCTCTCTCTCTCTCTCTCTCTCTCTCTCTCTCTCTCTCTCTGTGTGTGTGTGTGTATCCATGTTCCGGACCTTCAGAAATCTTCTGACGAAGAGATTTTTATCTCCAAATATCATCTATCTATCTATCTCTATCTATATATCTCTGTTGATATGGAATGGTTTAGTCGACTCATAGTATAAGTAAAAATGAGAACACAAGACGTATTTTAACGGAGATACTGGACACACGTGCTTACACATTGGTTTACTTCATGGAACAGAATGACACAAGGAACAAAGACAAGGTAAAGACTAATTACGCGCCAATTATTGGTGGGCCGACAGGGGTCGCGTAGTAATTTTACCATGTAGTTCTGGAAACGCGACTTACAGGCAATAGGCTATGCTCAAGGGACTATTTTAGTTGGTAAAACTCAACTGTTCTACTCGTAAACTGGTCTGAATTCCTGGCAGACATATATGGTTTATTCAAACGACGAGGGTGGAACTTTCGTTTCGTATCTTTTGACTTGTCTCTTACCCTCAACGAAATGATCGTTTTTATATCGATCTGTGCGAATTTTTGTCTTTGTGATTTGGCGTTAGATTAAATGAAAATTCGCCTTGTGAATTTCTTATTGTTATTTTCACTGACAAGCGTCAAACAAAAACCACTTCTCAACTTAAAGTTCACTTAAGCAAAACTCAAAATTTCTTTAAGCGAAAAACTATTAAATTTTTCTTCATCAAACTGTCAAGCCAAAACCAGAACAACATCGCCATGATGTTTAGGACATGTTATTAATTTTACATTTCAAATTGGTGACAGTTTATTTTTTTTAAATTATTGTATGTATGTGTGTGTGTGTGTGTGTGCGTATGTATGTATATATATATATATATATGTGTGTGTGTGTGTGTGTGTCTATGTATAAGTATATATATGTATATGTGTGTGTATATATATATATGTATATTCAAGGTGTATCAAAAAAGTATCGAGATTTTTTGTACTTTTTGACACACCTTGTATTCTGAAAAAAATAATGTTCAATTTATTTTTTTAGAATACAAGGTGTGTCAAAAAAGTACCAAGTTTAAAGCTGCATTTACCAAGATAGATATGAAGAATGAATGGAACGTTATTTTTTCAGAATAAAAGGTGTGTCAAAAAGTACAAAAAATCTCAGTACTTTTTTAAAACACCTTATATATATATATATATATATATATATGCGTGTGCATATGTATGTGTGTATATGAATGTGTGTGTATGTATGTGAATATAAATGTTTGTGTATACGTATATGTATGTATATGAATATCTTCTATTATAATACTGAAGCTGAGATTATACTAAATTATTCCTTAGTTTTATGATTACGTTATGTTTGAAAAAATCCATTTTAATTTGTTCGAATTAGTCATATATATATATATATATATGCATGCGTGTGTGTGTGTGTGTGTGTGTGTGTGTGTGTGAAACTTATTACACGCGCTGTTCGCCTAGGATCGTTTGGAAGAGAAATTATCATAAATAATGACAACAATACGACTGCATTCTCAGATTAACTTTTTCTTTTCTTTTTTTCCACTTGACCTGGCCCATCGCTTCAGCGGATTCGACCAAAATCGGCGGCCGATATTTTCTTTTTTGACAAACACAACGTGGGGCGAGTCGCTTAACCGGCGAGACGGGATGTGTACTACCGCATTACTTAAATGTCACCGCAGAAGACAATTCCTTAAGTTTGTTGTTGTTTTTCTACAATGACACCTGCCAATCACTCACATACAATACACATACACTTTTGAATTTCGTAAAAGGGAAAACTATTCTATCTTTATTTATCAATCTGTCAACCAAAAACCATAACATCACTATGTCATTCATGACATGTTATTATTAATTCAATTACTTGTCATGTTTTTACATAATTTATAAAAACTTTTTGTATTGCGTAACGTGTCAATGACATGACCAAACCCTTTTTAGTGGGTAGAAATTCATATAAGGTGATCAATATTTAGTTGTGTTACAAGTTGAATCTGTTCTCAGAATCCTGCGTTAGTAGGTCGCTAATATAGCAAGTTAGGCTATTCCACTGTGTACTTGCTCATTCTTAGGATTCTGATTGGTTGCTGGTTCTAGTGTGGATACTTTGATCCATATTACCCAACACATAACATGGCCAAGTCTCTTTTTGTGGGGAGAAATTCATATGAGGTGATCAGTATTCAACTCTGTTGCAAGTTGAATCTGTTCTCCGAATCCTGAGTTAGTAAGTGGCTTATAAGCACGTTAGGCTATTCCACTGTGTACCTTGGCCATCTCATTCCTAGGATTCTGATTGGCTGCTGGTTGTAGAGTGGATAAGTTGATCCATATATACCCAGCACATGACTGTGTCCTGGCAGTTTGTACAGAGTGTATTCGGTTACACTCTTTTATTTATTGTCCGATGACTGAATGCTAGTCATAGCCTTCCTGTGAAGGGGAGTATGGTGTTGATTTTAGACAGTAGAGCCTTATTATTTGCAATAGATAGATTCCGAGATCGCCTTCTAAGATGGACACCCTGTAATCGGCTACAGTTCCTTTTTTCTGGTAACTGGATGCTAGTTAAAGCCTTCCTGTGAAGGTGAGTATGATATGTTGATTCTACAGTGGGATATCCTCATAAAGAGATCAAAATAACTGCTTTTCTCTTAAGAGGCGTTGAATTGAAAAGGGGCTAAATTCGCACTTTTTTAGTAGGGGGATATCAAGATGTGCCACCTCCTTGCGGTAGTCAGAAAAGTCATCTTGCAGACGAGAGTAGTTAATTCAACAATTTCTTGGTTAATGTCTTCTTGTCTCGACCAATGAAAAGCTTCAAAAAGTTATCATCTTTTAATCAAATTTTATAGAATAATTTTCCAGTCGCAGATTTTCCTATGGCGTTTCTGTAGAAAATCAATTTTCCCCCAACTCTCTGCGTCACGCAAAATATAGAAAGGCGTCATGATTTGTCTATTTTCTTAGGCAGATAACTTAAAGAAAATACATCGCTGAATTTTGTCGAGTTCTTTCAAACTATCTCGATCTTTCGAGACTAAAATAATCCGGTCTGAAATCTTACGATTTTTGTGGCCATTTTTAGGCTGCAAGTGAGAACACTTTACAGTGGAGATCTCTTGTGTTCCTTAGTGATATGTAGAATTCTTTGGTTGTTCCTTAGTGAAGAATCCTTGGTTGTTCCTCGGTGTTAGGCAGAATCCTTTGATTGTTCCTTAGTGACGAATCCTTGGTTGCTGATCCGTTCGTCCGAGGCGCATACGTGCAAATGAATGGCTTTCAAGATCGGTGATTAAATAGTTAACTAACCACGTATTCGAGCGTGTTGATTGGCTGGCTTTCATCCACGCGCCTAAGCAGTGTCTATAAGTTCAAGTGGTGGGCCATAATACACCTTATATTACAAAAATAATCCAACAATGAACAAAGATTATATTAGAACAAATTATATTAATTATATTAAAATAATCCAACAATGAACAAAGATTATATTAAATTTATTAAAATAATCCAACAATGAACAAAGATTATATTAAATTTATTAAAATTATATTAAATTTATTAAAATAATCAACAATGAACAAAGATTATATTAAATTTATTAAAATAATCCAACAATGAACAAAGATTATATTAAATTTATTAAATAATAACCCAACAATGAACAAAGATTATATTTTAAATTTATAGCATTTCCATTGGTTATCAATCCATTTCTAAAATTATGAATTTATTTTTGAGTAATTTTCCTATTAATTATTAATCCGATTCTATCTATATATTAATACTCGTGTTCCTTAATCATCCGCGACACCCTCTCGTTAAAAATGAGACCGTCCAAATCGTCCAAGATGAAAAGCAAAAAAAAAATCCTGATTATCTGGTGATGCTTATCCACCGAATACTTATTTCTTATGAGTATCGTCACATCAGCTAAATAATGGACCATTATGTTTTTCTTATAAATAAAGAAAGGGAAGAAAAAGGACATGCTTCACAGAAAAAATACAATAAGAAAGAAAGAAAGACAGAAATACTCGGCAAAATTACCAGCGAATAGTAATTTTCAGTTTATTTCAGTATGGGACTTGATAAGTTTATAATCTCAATTCCCTTAAAATAACAACGCTGAGGTAAAAAAAAAAAATGTATAACTAAATGACTACGCAACAACTTTAAATCTATACAACATCAATTAATGGTGTCTTTTAATTTAAAAAAAAATTATAAATGAATTAGCGTATTAACAAGTTATATTTTCCTTAGAGTTTAATTCATATTAAAAGTATTAATCCTCAGCTGAGAAATTTAAAATATATACAGGGTGGACCATAATGATGGGACACATTTTAAATGCTATTTTCTCAAATTAATAAAGCAACACAGAATACTAAGTATATTTATGACATAAATGGTACACAGGAGTTTTACATGTAATCTAAGATTATGTCTTGGATAGTCACCATCATCGTGAAAACATTCGAGAGCTCGATTTCTCATATCACGTAAAGTGTGGTTTAGCATATCAACTGGAATTGCTTGTCTCTCGGAAATTTGTAACAGCACGAAGGATCACTTTTCGGGATGGTGCCTCTCGCTTTCCAAAATGCTGTCGGAATTTTCTTTGGGCTACAACGATGGATCTTTGGCTGGCGAAGTATTCTTCGACCACATATGCAATTTCTTTTGGACTCCACGGCATTATGGGGATCATCAAAAGCAATACCTGAAAGTAATAAAAACAATGTAATAGTCAAATCTTAGATAACATGTAAAACTCCTGAGTA
This sequence comes from Doryteuthis pealeii, assembly GCA_023376005.1. NCBI lineage: Eukaryota > Metazoa > Mollusca > Cephalopoda > Myopsida > Loliginidae > Doryteuthis > Doryteuthis pealeii. The sequence continues at coordinate 31,325,699 of CM042149.1, forward strand.
TCAGTTATGTAATAAATATAGTTAGTACTGTGTGTCGTTTTTATAATCTGAGAAAATAGCATTTAAAATGTGTCCCATCATTATGGTCCACCCTGTACATTAGACTTCATTTCATATTCCACTAACATCTGTCCGGTAGATTATGGTAAAATTTACTCACCCGAATTCACAGTCTACCTCATTTTTCTTCTTTCACTCGTTTCTACTTCCGCAACATTTCTTCATTCATTACATTCCTCAGTTCCATCTTTATTTCCTGTTTTTATCACCCCCCCCCTTCATTCATCTCCTCTATTTCTCCATTTTTCTTTATCCCTCACCCACCCCTCTACTTATCCCCGTTCATAACTTCCACCTCAGTCGTTTTTTTTTTCTCTTCTTGTCTACACCGAATAAGCCCCGACCGTTTCCCGATTTTTCTTCTTTATTTGTACAGATATTTTTACTCCTCGAAAAAAAAATCGTTAAACTTCAGGACGTCTGTACTAAGACTAACAAACACTATACAAACACAAACACCATATTTCACGCTGTATAAGACGCACTTGTTTTAGATACTGAACACCTTTAAACATCTTAACAAAAGAAAAGCAAAGAGATATGTGAATTACAAGGAAAATGCAGAGGCATCGGTCGATTGAAATCCTTTCAAATCCTTCGACAGATTTCGTTTATTTGTTTAACGGCATATCAACTCCTTATGAGTTATTTGATGCTGAACTTTGAGCCATTTATAAAGGTTTGGTTTGGTTTATATGTTTAACGGCATATCAACTTATTATGGGTTATCATATGCCAAAATTTGATTCATTTGTAAAGCGTCGGTTTGGTTTAATTTGTTTTATATGTTTAACGGCATATCAACTCCTTATAGGTTATTTAATGCCGAAATTTGATTAATTCATAACGGTCTGGTTTATTTATTTAACGTGCACGTTGAGAATTTTGGATATAAGGCGTATGCTAGATGTCCACTTCTACTTATAGACTCGCCGATAACCATGTGACTAACCTATTGACCAACCACTGGCAGTATTCTGCTGCTGATATTGTTATTTATATCGGCTGTTCTGGTCATACCTGCTCACACTGCTTTGAACCTTCGTGGACGATAACATAGGATTATATCACTGGACCTTTGACACTACGTAGATTCCATAACCCAGGACTTATTCACTTACCAAAGGATTATATAGCTCGGGACTTACTTACTTTAAGTTCTTTACAACTGGTCAAGGATGGCGGCCAGAAACTGAACACGGCATATCAATTTATTATTTATTAACGGAAGAACTATAGCAAGTAAGGGAAATAACCCCTACAAAATAAAATAACCATCAAACTATAGTTGTTTTATGGAATTTTTATAACATTTTTGTCCAGACTTTATCGATACATTATGATTGGTTTAGTTAACTGTAATAATAGTTAACTGTATAGTGATTTGTAAAAGGACAATAGTTCTTTGAATATAATGTTTCCTCGTGTGGAATGAATGTGAGAACAATTCCCGACGAAGTAATAACAAGAATATTTTATTGTCTGAGCAAACATCAGAAAAAAAAACATGACAGGAGATACATGGAAGAGCTTATACAGAGTTGTATGAGTGAATTGTCCTAATATGAAAAAGAGTCTTTAGTAGAGAAAGTGTTGAATTAGTAACAAGGGTATTTTATTGCCTGAGCAAACTTAACAGAAAAGAATACAAACATGACAGGCGATACAAGGAAGAGCTTATGCAGAATTGTATGAACGAAATGTTCTAATAGGATTATAGTTTTTTTTTTTTTAGTAGAGAAAGTCTTGAGTCCTTGCTGTATAGCGGTGTGGAAAAAAGAGTTCCCTCGCCATTCCTTCAATTTGGTCGCACAAACATCAGCATTAACTGTAAACGAGTCGACATGTTTATTCAGTTCCCTTTAAATTTTCTGCATTCACACAGCTTTATTTTAAAAAATCAAAATATTCCGCCCAGAAAAAGACCGTTTTCTGTATACTCAAAATTTTATGTTTCTCTATTTTTATTTCATTTTATTTTATATCTAAAATAATATTTAATAGGATACTATATATACAAGGCCAAATTCTTGGTCAAAACACGTGTCGGCAATTCAATAAATTTTTCTTCATATAACATATTCTTTCCACTTATCTTTCAACATAATCGGCGGATTCACTTCTATTTTTCTCAATTATATATATATATATATATATATATATATATATATATATATATATATATATATCATTCCTGTCACCTTAGTGACAATCTTATACTGTTAAAAATTTTGTTATATTTTTTGTTTTTGTTTGAATTTATTTTTAAATTCTACTTTTTGTTTTCTGAGAAGTGCAATTTCAAAAGTGAATTGATACCCATTTGATGAGACTGAATTTTGGGGAGCTATATCAAATCAAATTAGATTTATATATGGAATTACGGTGTTGAGTTCTTCCTTCCTTTCTATGATAAATATTGCTCTGTATATAATCTAAAAACTTTATTATACATTGAGCTCTCTTTTAGTGATTTAAAGATTAACTGTATTTATACATACTGGAACATACAATATTAATAGTGTATCTTAGAAATCACATATAGATTCATCCCTTACTACCAAGTTTTGGATAAATCTCTCTTATATATATATATATATATATATATATATATATATATATATATATATATATATATATCCCGGGGATATGAATGATAGAGAAGGTTGGCGAGTGATTTCCATGGATAGCCGCGCTAATTGCGCGACATGATATATCTATATTTATATCTATCTTTATTTAATGCCAAAATTTGATTCATTTGTAAATGTTTGATTACAATAATAACATGTTCCATTGCATTTTTATACAATCGCTCTTAGACTATAACCATTTGTTTTTACAGTTATATGGTATCAATTATTCCCATATATTCTTATCAATACTGATAGGTTTGGTTTATCTGCTTAATGGCATATAGAATCCTCATGGGTTATTTAATACCGAATTAAATTCATTTCTAAAGGTTTTATTCTTCAATCTTCTATTGCAATCATTGTTTTTTTCCTAATTGCCCTTACCCAACAAAGGATGACCACCTGTCTAGTAGGGTAAGTCGATTTTGGAACTGTAATGTTACCATGTAGTGAAAGTTGAAAATTAACATAAAGAATTACTACAAAAAATAGTTTTCTTCAAAACTCTTGTCTTCATTTGAGGAAACATATTTCAATCTTTTAAAGCGTTATCAGTTGCAGCCTAATTATTAGGTCAAAAGCAGAGGTGTCGGTGATGATGGTGACATATTTTCTAGTTATAATATTTTATTTGCTTCATTTAAAATGACAAGCTTTTCTGTTTTGCTTATTGAAATTCCTAAATTTTTTAACTAATTTCTAGGCTAAAAGTTACGAAAACGAAGATTTTTGGTGCATTTTAGTAGACGTTCTTTAATGCTATTTCCTCAAACAATAGTAAGAGATCTATTTTTTATATGAGTATATATTATACCAACACACATCTTTCGCTATTTGAGAGAATTCGATATTTTTTTAAAGTGAAAAATCGACCTACTCTACTGTGTAGAGCTCTAAATTGTATCTGACATATCTTAGTACACAAAGAAAGAAAATTGCGTTCATTGTACATTTATATTTTTGTGTAGTTATTTAAGAGTTTTTATTTTGCCCAGTTATAATATCAAGTATTCCTATTAATATAAATACTTTTCACTCAGTTGTATAATTTTAAGTATTCCTATCAAATACAAATAATTTGTACACTGTTATATGGTTTAAAGTATTCCCATCTAATACTAATAATTTATGCACAGTTATATGGTTTGAAGTAGTCCTATCTAGTACAAACAATTTGCACTCAGTTATATGGTTTAAAATATTCCTATCTAATCTATCAATAATGGAGATTCGCTTCCGGTTTTTGTCTGTAACAAAACGACGTCATTGATTACGTCACACTACCTAAAACGTCATAACGTAGAATAAATACACTCAAAATTTAAGCATGCAATGTTAGTCAGTCCTCATTGGTTTTTAAACAAGTTCTAATAAATACATACCTGGTATTATATATCTATATATAGTTTGTTTTATTTTAATATATATTTAAAGTTATCAGAACTAAGTTTCCATTTCAATTTTTTATATTTTTTACTCCTTTAATAAATTTATTTTATTTTTTACTCCTTTAATAAATTTGATGATTTTACTTTACTTATGATACAAACTCTCTGATATTAAATTTTCAACTCCCATCCCCTCGGGCAATATCTATTTTACGTCGCCCAGGGGGCGTTTTTTTATTTTGCTTGTACTAATAATTTGCGCACAGTTATAAAAGTTCAAATATTCCTATTATGATACTAATACTAATGAATCATACATAATAATATATTTTCAAGTAACTATTTCTATTTCATAATAATCGTCTATTTATTCAGTTATATAGTTTCAAGTATGTTATGACCTGTTTAAGGGTCAATAAAATAATACTCAACACGGAGTTAAAAGGAGAGAACAGATGTATTCAACATATATTAATGTACAAAATGAGGAGGGTTTCCTTGTTACAGCGTACACGAAGACATGTATTGGCTACTTCTCACTTGGATAGCTTTGCTCTGCTAAATATACCCTTTGGGTAAGTCCATTATTCTGCTCATAGGTGAGTCACCTACAACAAAGTATAACTATTTAATAGTAATAATTTTCAAAACAAATCTATTTGGCCCATTGATGTACCCCTAACAGATCTGAGCAAACCAGAGTGTAATGACAATGAAGGGGTATTCCACACTCTAGAGCTCCAGAACTCATCACCTTATGCAGTCTAGTGTCATACCCAGAAACCCCATTTTTTTGGATGATGGGTAATAAAGGATACGGTCGGCGTATTCTACGCCCCAGCGACAGGGCTTAAAATCACACAAGCAAAGAGAATGATAAGCCTAAAATAGATATCTTGTCATTTACTAAGATTAGTTGGCACAAGGCCAAAAGTACGGTGTACACAGTGAGAATCAATCTCACTAGCTTGTTAAACATTACACCACGCGAATGAAAAGATAAGTCGAAAGGAAATAGAATTAAGTGATGTATATATATTTATATATATACCCAGGGCAAATTACAATATAAATAAAACAAAGTGTGTTTGATTGGTCTGCATGTACTCTGTAGCATATATATATATATATATATATATATATATATATATATATATAGAGAGAGAGAGAGAGAGAGAGAGAGAAAGAGAGAGTTGTGTAGTCTATCATTGTCTTTACCCGTAAAAAGTACCCAGATGTATTTGAATTCCTTGAATACCTAGTTTTACTATATCAACGAAATTTCTTTTGAATGTAGTCAGGCTGATTACACACACACACACACACACTATTATATATATATATATATATATATATATGTGTGTGTGTGTGTGTGTGTGTGTGTGTGTTTAATGATGCTGATAGCTTTTTGGTTTAGTGCGTCCTGGGACGCACATATTTGCTTTAAATGTGTCCCCGGGAAATTAGATGGTTCCCAACAAAAGTGTGTAATTCGTTTCTAAGAAACTATTGAAATGTATTTACAATTATTTTGAAATGGTGAGGTAAGGAAAAAAACATACTGGGACGCATAGATATGATTTTACTGCGTCCTTTTAGATTTTTATGTGTCAGGGACACAGGACGCGTACCTAACAGCATCTGTGTGTGTGTGTGTGTGTACCAACTCTTCTATACGAGCAGGATGAATCACATGGTCAATTTTTAAGCGGAGTTTAACAGGTTTGAATTTAGAATTTTCCTTCTTAAGGCTCGGTTGCCATATCAAGGTTAAAGAGTCCAGTCTTCCCAACTATCTACCCATAGTTGGAGGGAAAAGGGTTGGATTCACACCTTTCCCTAAGTGTATTAGCGCTATGTGTAATGCAAACAGTCTCATCCAGGTTTTGAACTCGGGTTACCGTATCCATTTCCTACGACAACGATAACCCTTATACGACGAGAGTCTCTCGCTCTCTACGACAGAATGGAAGAAATAAGAGATTAAAACCAAGTTAGCGGAATGTTTACATATTATGACGTTTCTCCCTTTACGAGCTTCAGATAATAATTTGGAGAAAAAAATCATTATTTGATGAAGTCCATATAGGGCGAAACGTCATATTAAATATATAAACATGCTACTAAATTGATTTTCACTTCTTATTTATCTTCCACACAATTTATATATACTATTGGTTACACTGGGTGCATATAAGTATCTAAAGTCGAAGAAAATGTCCATACTGTACCTCATGTCCTCAAACAATATCAAGTTGCTATGGTAACGTCATATATGATTGCTTTGAATGGCGTCAAAAATTAACTCTTCGTATATATAGTCCAAGCAGATACCCAGGGCAAATTACAATATAAATAAAACAAAGTGTGTTTGATTGGTCTACATGTACTCTGTAGCGTGTCAAATATTGAGTGGAAGCGCGTGGCATAATAGTTAAGAGTTGTTGGAAATGGACTTGACGACTCGAGTTCAAATCCTGGACGAGACTGTTTGCATTTTAAGTAGCACTAATACCCTTGGGAAAGGTATGCATCCAATTACTGTCCCTCCAGCTATGGGTAAATAGTAGGGTAGACTGAACTCTTTAACCATGGCTCGGTAACCAGTCTAGGAGAAGGAAAATTCTGAATTCAAACCTGTTAAACTCCGCTTAGGAAATCGAACTTGTGTCACATCCTACCCGCGCAGAGGTAAATATATATTGAGGGGAACAGGTTCAAATTGCCTGTTGAACTTTAATAGTCTATATCCATCATGGAAGATCTTCAGCTTTCTCTAAAGAAACTGCTGGAATAAGTTCAATGTCCCTGTAGATCTGGTTGCAATACCATAAGGTGTTATTACAGGAAGCATGGTTTGGTTTGGTTTGTAGATCTGGTTGAAATACCATAATGTGTTATTACGGGAAGCATGGTTTGGTTTGGTCTCTAGCTTACCCAAACTCTATACTTGCTTGTGGCAATATTAGCAAGTTTACCCGATGAGAGATAGATTCTTTAATTATAACTACCAGTAACAATTCCTAATACTATCTACGAGGTCAGAAAAGTTCCAGGTTGATCGCATTCTTCGATGTGAGTGGCATCGTCCACTGCAAGTTCTTGTCACAGAGCCAGACGATCAACCAGCATGTCTACAAAGAGATACTGCGGCGTTTGCTTCGTTCAGTGCGCGAGAGGTGGTGAGAGATGTCACAGGACAGCTCGTGGGTGCTTCACTATGACAACGCACCTGCCCACACTACGCTGAGTATCCGAAAGTTCCTGGCCCAGAAGAACATCATTGTGCTGGAGCAACCTCCCGACTCGCCCGACCTGGCTCCATGTGATTTTTACCTCTTCCCCAAGCTCAAGGGGATCATCAAGGGAACCCGTTTTGAGGATGTACACGGCATAGCTACGGAGAATCCCGGAAGAATCCTTCCAGGAGTGCATGCAAGCCTGATAGAGGAGAGGAAAGTGCAATAGACTCCAGGGGGATTACTTTGAAGGGGATAACTTGTAGCTTGGATTTGAAATGAATTTTTTGTGATACCAGTCCTGGAACTTTTCAGACATAAAGCCTTCAAAAAACGTTTTCATCACTTCGGGTAGTTACCAGTTGTAAAAAAAGGATTCAAAGTTATATATACTTGAATACAAGACTCTGACAAAGGTTTGATAAACAAAACATTTAATAAGTATACAGCACATGGGTATAACAAGATACATAATACATAGGTAAAACAAAGTTACATGTAGAAAGATAAAGACACATTCATGAATGGTACAAGATATACATAAAAGTACAGACATGAGACTAAGAATAGTCCATGCTGTATAAATGACTTACAGTAATGTAAGGGGGGCCAAAAGCCCCAACGAGAAGGGGTAGACCGTGTCTGCCCCATTTGTCTCGTCGGTCGAGGAACCAGGAAAAGAGAGAGAAGCGTTTGAAACAGCCGCTTAAATATAAAACGGCCCCTAGCGGGCACCAGCAAACTAAACGGACAGACAACTCAACGGGAAGATAATCCCTACAATATTAATACTCATATTATATATACTCATGATCCTTAATTGTATGACCAGAATCTGGTAATATCCTCTGGTTAAAATGAGACCATCCAAATCATTCAAGATGAAATGCAAAAATGTAAATCCTGATGATCTAGTGTTGCTTATCCATCGAATTATTTTTATGAGTGTTTTCACCCCAGCTAAATAATGGACCATTCCGTTTTTACTATAAGGAAAGAAAGGGAAGAAAAGGGATATGTTACATAGAAAAATATAATTAGAAAGAAAGAAAGTAGGGGAAAGATAGAGAGAGGGGATTAGCGCGCAGAAGCGATAACGCTAATTTGTTTCAATCGAACATAATGAAAATATGAAAAGGCGAGAAAAATATATTTAACTATTTAGCAATAGCTGTTAAGTAAACATATCAAACATTGTAATAATTAAATTATCATACTGTGGTATGTGAAATGTTAAGTCTTTAGGTATTGCGCTGAAAAAATCTCGCTACGATGTGCCATTTTTTGGTGTGTTACAGTAACATACATTCAAAGGTTGGATCATTATAATGCACACACAAACACACACACACACACACACATATATATATATATATAATGGATAAGAGTAACCTACTTGAGTTTCATCGTCTGAATCGTCAGGGTTACATCCGTTGAATTAATCGAGTTTTCGATTAATATCAGTTGGTACAATGCATGCCCGTTGAAACTCGAGTAGGTTACTCTTATCCATTTTATAAATAAATTTTGCTCTACATTGTATTGAGCACTTTGTATTTGTTTTTTCTCAGTCTTAACCCCTGGATACTGTGCGCTTCCAACGATCGTACCCGTACCCACCGTTAAGCTACTACTCATACTTTAACGTGTATATATATATATATATATATATATATATATATTATATACAAGGCGTGTAAAAAAGTATTGATACTTTTTGTACTTTTTGACACACCTTGTATTCTGAAAAAAAAATAACGTTCCATTTATTACTTTTTTTCAGAATACAAGTTGTGTCAAAAAAGTACTGAGTTTAAAGCTTGGAGAATGAATGGAACGTCTTGTGACACATGCTACTCACAACGCAAGGCACGCCGTTTTTTTTTCTAGTGAAAACGGGCTTTATCGCGATGTATGTAAACATGACCTCGTGTCTAACTTGGTAATTATTAAGCTTTGCTTGATTTGGTACACAGGCATCAGATTGTTAACATTATCTACTGTTTCGAAGTGGTTACTCATTTAAGTACTGAAAAGGTTCATCATTGCTTAACTTTTTTCTTTCATATTTACTAATCTTTACTTAGTCTGACAATACAAGCCTCAAGTTGCATACAGTAGCTGTTGTTCCTAACAGGTCACCCATTTAAGTACTGAACATGCTCATAATTGCTTAACTTTTTTTCTAATTTACTTAGCTTTGATTAGTCTGGCATACAGGCTTGGAATAGCTAACAGTTGCTTCGGTTTCTAACTGGTTACCCATCTAAATACTGAACAGGTTAATCAGTGCTTAACTTCTTTCTTCCTTTTCTATTTACTAAGTTTTACTTCGTCGGTCACATGGGCCTCAGATTACTTACTGCAGCTTCTGTTTCTAACTGGTCACCCATGTAAATACTGAACAGGTTCACCATTGCTTAACTTCATTCTTTCCTATTTGTGAAGTTTTGCTTCGTCTGTCATAGAGGCCTCAGGTTACTTATAGTCACTACTGTTTCTAACTGGTCACCCATGTGAGTACTGAACAGGTTTAACATTGCTTAACTACTCTCTTTCTTTCCAATTTATAAAGTTTTGCTTCGTCGGCCACATAGGCCTCAGATTTCTTACTGCAGCTTCTGTTTCTAACTGGTCACCCATGTGAGTACTGAACAGGTTCACCATTGCTTAACTTCGTTCTTTATTATTTACTAAGCTTTGCTTAATTTGACGCCCAGGCATCAGGCATACCTTACAGTTGCTGCTATTCCTAACCGGTCACTCATCGTCTACCTACTGAACAAGCTCACCGCTGTTTCATTTTCGCGGATCTAGCGAGAACCGGTGCTTTTAAGTGTGACTTGACCGTAAGTCTGACCCTACGTCTCACTTGGTTGGTGGGGTGGGGGAAAACGTATCTAAAATATCCAAGATACTGTGTAAGTCTCCATGTAAAATTTCCAAATAATTCTCTCCCTTTAAAGCTTTTTTTTTTTCTGGTTCTTTTTTTTTAATATATATATATTAAGACGAAGAGGAAACATGTTTTTGTTGATTAACTGTTTTAATTCATAGAATAGTTTATTTATAGAAAAGAGTCATTTCCACCAGCCAGGAAGCAGACAGGTTTTGGCAGTATTACTAATACACAAACTACGCAGAGGTTCCTTAGGAGCAGTACGACTAGTCCTAAGAGCCAAACGTATGCAACTGTTGGTATTAATAGTAGCACTACAGAACTCATTCTTTCTGATGAAAACGACTAGCTGTGCCCCATGGAAATTCCACTGAAAACATATACATAATAAGTAATAATAAACTTCGAGTATTTTTCTTATAAAAGCGGGAAAATACAAAAAGGCGGGAAATTTACTGATTCTATTTAGTGGTTTATGGTTTCTTTTGTTTAATGGCATATCAATCTTCATGGGTTATTTAATACCAAAGCCATCCTTATAGAACAGTGGTTCCCAACCTTTTTCTATTCCCGCACCCTTAAAATAGTTTTCCCTCTGACCTCGCACCCCTATAATTTATACTTTTGTTCGAAAATATATAATGTGAATCCATACTACAGTTTTATCAAAAGATCATACATATTTCACTCTCTAAATAATAATAATAATAATAATAATAATAATAATTCTCTGGGACTTTGAGATAAAAATGGATCTCCTCATCCCAGCAAGAAGACCAGACCTAGTGTTGATTAACAAAAAAGAAAGAACTTGTCAACTGGTGGATTTTGCAGTTTCCGCAGATCACAGGGTGAAGCGGAAGGAAAAATGAAAAAATGGACAAATACCTGGACCTTGCCAGAGAACTGTAAAAGTTATGGAATATGAAAGTCAATTAATTAGAAACAGAATTCCAAGTGTAGTTGGTGCACTTGGAACGGTCCCAAAAAGATTGGAAAAAAGTTTGGAAAATCTGAGAACCAGAGGGTGAATCGAGACCATCCAGAATACTGCATTGCTGCAATCTGCCAGAATACTCAGAAGAGTCCTGGAGAACTGAGGCGACTTGTTGGCACTCAGACTCCAGTGAAAGGCTATCAACTAATGCTGATGTGAAAAACTCATAATAATGAGACTTGCTGTCACTCAGATTCCAGTAAAAGACCATCAGCTAATGCTGATGTGAAAACTCAAAAGGAGTAAATAATAATAATAATTTGAAATAAAGAAACGAAAATATAAATAATATTAATTACAAAATAAATTTTTTTTATCTAAATTTGAACGGACGCTTCTCGCACCTTTTGCAATGATGTTCGCACCCAACCCCTGCTATAGAATAACAGTAAGTAAAGTTGGTGTGCTGGCCTATTGTCGGTATCAACCGCACAGCGAGGGAGTCTATCTATATTTTCTTTAGCACTAGACCAGGGACATTGTTTTTTGCGTCTGAGGTGGAGTGCCACATCTACCATCAGCCCCCCCACACACACACACACACTTTACTGTACAGATACAGGCTGTGCCACTCATGCACTGAGTCGGCGAGGGCCTATATCAAACCCAGAACTTTGTGTTTCCTAGGCGGATGCTCTATCGACTGAGCTAAAGTGGTACTATTTAATCCATAACTATGGGGAATAAGGGGTGTTCCGGATAAGACACTAAACTGTATTTGATGGTGAGGAGTGTAGCGTACTATTTCATTGCCTTTACTCCCAGGTCCACTCACCCAGAGCGGTAGCGCCGTGTTTCTCCGAAAATAGGACGTAGCGTTATTTTTCAGGATGATTTTAATATAAGCCCTCCCCTAAAATAAGCCCTAGTTGATAGCGGCAGACAGACGAAAGAAATAATCATTCTTCACAATCACATCATGTGACACAAACACTCGACATCCCCCGAAAATAAGCCCTAGTGTTATATTTCGGAGTGAAAATAGATATAAGCTCTGTCTTATTTAGTTTAAACAGATCTATTTCGAAAATTATTAATATTAGATAGAAATACTTGAAACGGTAAAACTGCGTGAAAATGTATTTATTTGGAATAATTACTTGTAGTTATTGTTTTTAGAGTCTTGTGTATTTCTTCTGCGGTCCAGGGCCAAAGCCACTGGACCCCCGGATCCTAATAGTGTGTCTTGTGTATGACATGATGGTGAAGCTCAAATTTTGGAGATCTGGGGAGTGTGGGGGTCAGCTCTTCATTTGCTACCTGTATATGATATATGCCTGTATATCAGACTAATTAAAGCTTAGTAAACATGAAAGAAGGAAGTTAAGCAATGATTAACCTGTTCAGTACTTAGATGGGTGACCAGTTAGAAACAGAAGCTACTATAAATAACCTGAGGCCTGTGTGGCAGACTAAGATGTCTAGGGTTATTTTATGCCTAAGGGGTTAGGGAATCACGTACATTGAACTTTTATATATACAGGTTTCTGGCACAATCATGTATTATCAAGTATTCCTATCGAATACAAATAATTTGCACATAGCTGTATGGTTTCAAGTATTCCTATAAAATACTAATAACTTATATACCATTATATGGTTTAAAGTAACTATTTTAACAGTTTCAAGTATTCCTATCTAATACAAATAATTTGCACACAGTTATATGGTTTCAAGTATTCCTATCAAATACCAATAACTTATATACTATTATATGGTTTAAAGTAACTATTCTAAGTTTCAAGTATTCTTATCTAATAAAATAATTTTAGACAGATTGTTCAGGATTTGAACTCGGTTAGCTGAGTCCTCTTTCTACGACGATAACCGTTTCACAACGAGATTTTTTTTTGTTCTTTACAAAACTGTTGATACCCTGGTATCTAAAACAGTGGAGACATTCCTACGCTGTTTTTTTTTTTTTTTTTATTTTTTTAATGTTTTGGACTGTACGTCTTATAGTCCGGTGAAAAAGAAGAAAAAGAAGAAAAAATACAATGATTGCTTCTTCTAAAATTAGCGTTATATTTACAACCAAGTGTCAACATAGAGGCGATCGACCAGCAAAATCCCAGGGAATATTACAGCCTCTTCTATCAGCAGAAATTTTGGCGTTATTCAGGGAATTGAATTACAAGAAACTATTTTTGGTCACCGCGGTCGGACTGGGGGTCAGCAAACAACAACAATAAAAGTATTTTTGTATATTTTTCACTCATTTTTTTTCTTTCTTACTTTTTTTTTTTTGTAAAAACAAAAACTCCAATAAAAAATGGAACTGGTAAAGGAGCTGTGAATTGTCTATTAAAAGACAAAACAAAAAGAAAAAGAAAAAAAGAAAAAGAAGAAAAAAGAAAAAAAGAAAAAAGAAAACGAAGAAAGAAAAGAAAAAGAAAAAAAGAAAAACGAAAAAAGTTTTTAGTTGGTTGGATTTTACGGCATGTCAACCCTTGTTGGGTTATTTTATATCGAAGACGTTTTGGTTTTATTCATTCTTGATGGTAAACTCATAGTTGGGACCGTAACAGATATTATCACTATGGATCAGAGTGGATCTGGGAGTAATGGTGATAAAGGGATGCTCCACATTCCCCAGAGCTCCAGAATTGAAACTTCACCACCAGAAAGAGTTTAACGTCATATCCAGGGCATTAAGACCCTCATCCACTGCCTTCTAGCAGATATATAATAAAAAGGGTTGGGGTGTGCTATAAGGGCAATATGGTTGGTAAAATCGCTTGATGTGACCAGTCGATTGATTTGAGGGGACCCTCTCCAACCACATGTCTAGCCTAAGTAAGGGTCAAATAGGAGTGTTGCAGGTCATGGAATACTCAGCCACCAGGTAAAAAAAAAAGTCAATTTGATTTTGAAATGTTAGACCGAATACTAATAAGTAAGGAAAGTCGTCAGGGTGCCCTAAAGTCGGTATTAACCAGACAGCGAGGGAGTCTATCCCCTTTTTACTAGCGCTAGACAAAAGAGATTGTTTTTTAGCGTATGAGATGGAGCGCGACACCAACCATCAGCTCCTCACTTTACCGCACAAATCCCTGTACTACTCATACGCTAAGTTGGCGAGGGGCCGTTATCGAACCCGGAACTTTGTGGTTCTTTGTCAAACGCTCTACCGACTGAGCTTAAGTAATTAGTATGATATCAGGGGGCTGTTCCCCCAAGCAACACTTGCCCTCTCGTCTAAAAAGGACAGGGCCGGGTTTATTGCCCGATGCTCAAGGCACCTCAAAAGGAGAATGCTGAAGGGATTCACGTACTTTTTGCACTGACCACTGTATGAGCTTCGGTTTGTATGTGGTTCCCCACGTTAAAAAGACCTGTTAATCTGGCCTGGCTGGTGGTCAGGAAAATACTAATAATATTTATAATAGAAAAGGAGGCGTTTTGTGTAATGGTTATCGTCATAGAAAAAGGACACAGCGATACGAGTTCAAATCCTGGACGTGACTACTTGCATTTCACATAGAGCTAATACGCTCGGGAAAGGTATGAATCCAAATATTCTCCGTCGTTATGGGTAAATAATAGGACAGACTTGGCTCTCTGACCTTGGTTAAGCAACCAGTCTTGAAAAGGAAAACTGAATTCAAACCTGTTAAACCCACTTAAGAAATTGACCTTGTGTCATATTCTTCCTGTGTGATGGGATTGGTAAGTATATACTAAACATACTACATGTTACTAAGCTAAGTTTAGCAAATAAGTATTTTGGGAAACTCACATGGTTCAATAGTTAGCAGACCATATGTGAGTGAATTCGATTCTCACGAAGTGCCCCACCCTTTTGGCCTTGGGCCACAAACTAAGCTAAGCTTAGTAAACAACTATTTATGGCCACTTCATATTGTATAATGGTTAACAAGAAAGATTAGCAGACCATTGTTAGCAAGTATTATTTGGATTATTTGGACTATTGTCCTCATCTTTATTGTTATGTATACAACGTTTCGGCCGATTTGCCCTCCGGCCTTCTTGAGGTATTTCTTGTCGGACTCGGGAGTCTTCTCGAACACGGAAACTTTCTTGTCGTAATCGGGAACCTTTTTGTCGTAATCGGGAGCTATCATGGAACTTTGAACCCAACCCTTTATTCAATCCACATATCCTGTTCTCATTCCGCTAAGCATAGCTGGGTACAGGTGTTAAATTGTGTTAATTATTATTCTATGTTACTGTCGCCCTTAACCAGGATTGAACCTGCAGTCTAGAGATAACTGTCATTTAGAACTGTCTTAACCCAACATTAGCAAGTTCGATACTCACTAGGTGCCGCATAATAGTCTTTATGCCACAAGAGTTAAAGTTTTGTTAATAAACTTGTTACTACTAACTGATAGTTTATGATTATGTCTGCAAAGTAATATATATACTTGCAAAAAAAAAAATGCGACCTTTGAGCACAGGTATTTAAGTTTTGATATAATCAATATATATTGAATTAAAAAGACAAATGAAATTAAATACGAACACAAAAAAGATTACACTTATTTGTACTTTATTCTAATTGACTTCGATATGAAATCATATATAGCTATTTAAACATTTATTTCTTAATGATATATAACAAATACCGCAGGATTTAAACACCTGAATAATATGGGCTGTTTTGAGGCAAACATTAATGTAAACATTAATGTAGACATTAATGGAGACATTGTTTATAGATAAGATGCTAATTAAGATTGAATAATGATTATTTAATAACCATTGAGAATATAACATAAATAACTAAAGGAATTATGACGTTGGTGGTGATGTAGTATCGATTACATACAGACAATCTCCATTATATATATATATATATATATATATATATATATATATAAAGGCCAGTTCTTATGTATGTCCGGAGGCAATTATGAAAATAAAACAGTTAACGACAGAGTAAATATGTATACACATTCACTGTTACTCAGTCTAGCTTTTTGTGCTAAAGTTATAAAGATTTGATTTATATTCGCGAAGATATTAAAGAATTATAGCATCAAAATATCATTAAAATTCTATTAAAAATGTCCGTAAATCTCAAAGTTAAACAATTCAATATGGAAGCCCAAAACAATCAATTCTTTCATTTTTTTTTTCAGGCCGGATTAATATAAGGTATTTTTATGTGGCATCCACCAAGGATTGAACTCGCTATTCAGTAGTAACGGATCTGCAAGATTAGCTTGCTAACCATTACACCGCGTTTTTTCTCCTCTACCCAGGAGACACCGTGTAGCTGCTTCTAGTATATATATATATATATATATATATATATATATATATATATATATATATATATATATAGTATAGTGAGAAATTTGAAAAAACACAGGTTTCAATAAAATGAGTGGTAAGTTTATTAGCTGACGCTGCAGTGTTTCGATCTGTTAAGTAGATCTTCTTCAGAGCTTTTGTTGATTCACTTCAATTTCTCTTCATATATATATATATATATATATATATATATATATATATATATATATATATAAGTATGTCTTAGTATTTAATAAGTTTAGGGTAGTCGGGCACAAAGCTTGAAAATGTGAGGTAGAAAAATGGTGTTGCGCTAATCATTCACATGGAATGTGTCTACCTACTTGGAAAATAATAAACAAAACAAAAATCAGTATTTGAAAGCTTGTTGCTTTTGGCACAGGCAGGAAATACGCCTACTTCCGTTATCAAGAACGTCGGAATATATATATATATATATATATATATATATATATATATATATATATATATATAAGCATTCATTAAGTATGACTTGTAAAAGTTGTTTATTCGCTTTTTCAACTAAATAAACAAACCTTATCTGTCATATTTAATAAAACATGCTTAACTGAAAATGTTTTCCTAACCACTCACACATACTATATATATATATATATATATATATATATATATATATATATATATAGAATATATATATATATATATATATATATATATATAATAATAGAAAATATATATATATATACATAAGAGAAATATGTATATATATATATATATATATATATATATATATATATATATATATATATATATATATATATATATATATATATAGAGAAATATATATATATATATATATATATATATATATATATATATATATATATATATAAGAGAAATATATATATATACATATATATTATATATATATATATATATATATATATATATATATATATAAGAGAAATATATATATAATATATATATATATATATATATATATATATATATATATATATATATATTATACATAAGATATATATATATATATATATATATATATATATATACATAAGATATATATATATATATATATACATAAGATATATATATATATATATATATATATACATAAGATATATACACACACACATAAGATATATATATATATATAAGAGAATATATATATATATATATATATATATATATATATATATACATAAGAGAAATATATATATATATATAGAGACAGAGAGACAGAGAGAGAGCTTTGACAAAACATGGATCTCTAATGAAAAAAATTATTTGACGACGAGGCATAGAAAGCGGTTTAATCCACGAGTTTCCTGCTGTCAACTTACGTCCGGTGTTTCTAGTTTATTCCCTTTCCCCAACGAATTAATGCGGGATACAAAAAGTTATAAACATGAGTTTAACGTTATAAATTAATAGATTAAGAAAACAAAATTAATTCAGCGGCCCAAGTTCAAGTCCTGGTCGAAGCTATTTGATTTTTTCCTCATTCGTACCTTTGGTCCTTACTTAGGTTAGACGGGCGGTCGGGGAGGACTTCTCTGATCAATCGGCTGATCACGTCAAACCCTAGCACTTATATGATTATCCTAATCCTATTGCCCTTATGGCAAACCCCCAACCCCAACCCCAACCTATCATATATTTGTTAGAAGGTGGTGGCTGAGAGTCTTAATGTCCTGGGCATGACGTTAAACTGCATCTAATGGTGAAGTTCCAATTCTGGAAAAATTTATTCAAATGAATAAAAATTAAAATGTCTTCGGCATGAAATAACCTATCAAGGGTTGACGTACCGTAAAATCCAACCAACCAACCAACCAACCAACTTGTATATATATCTTCTTCTCGCCTTAAATTTGGGTAAATTGTAGACAGGGTTCTGCAGCCTTAGTACAGCAACCAGTCTATCAGAAGAAAACTCTAAATTCAAATCAGCTGTGTTCCTCTTTAAGATGACACTGATGTCACATCCTGTCCGTAGCTTGGCTAAATTGAAACAGTAAACCTATTAATAATGGAGATACGCTGTCTATCTGTCTGTAACGAAAACTACGCCACTGCTTATGTCACAAACCCCAATATCACCATACTCTAGCCCTTTTTTATGTAAAAAGAATTTAACTAAAAGGTTTACAAATAAATACCTACGATTTTGTGCAAAATTCATGTGTCAAATATTCAAAATAGTTATCTAATTAATAATTAATAAATGTATGCAACATTTTATTTGAGGGGAACTGAAATAAGTATTCATTTCAAATTGTTTTATTTCTTTACTCCTTTAATAAATTTGATGATTTTGCTTATGATACAAAACCCCAGACATTGAATTTTTAACTCCCAGTCCCCCGGGTAATATGTTTCAAAAATTAGTTTTTACACCACCCGGGGGGGGGGGGTATTTATTTTTGCTAGTAGTAGTAATAAACTATAGAAATGTGTATTGTGAGTGTAAATATCTTAAATAGTCTTCTTTTTTTATTAAAAAATACATTCAGGAAGTCCCTGTGACGTAATGGCTAACGTGTTGAACTTATAGGGTAGGAAAAGAATTGGGGGTTTTAAGGTTTAAAAGAGGGCTGGATATTCTTGGTGCGTGTTCTTCGGGTTTTCGCTTTTAACCCCATCTCATTTGGTGGTTGCACTGAAAAGGAAGGAATTCAAGGAACAAAAAAGAAAGAGACAAAGGCAGAAGGTGGTTTTATGACTTAGGCTTTATTGACCGGACATAGTTGCCTGTGGCAAGGGAATATCTCCCTGGCTAGTAGGAGCGACTAGACCCAATTACGGCCTAAACTAGAAAAGCTAAGATATCCTCTTGAGGGTCGTGGGTCAGTCCTTTTTGTTGCACATGCAACCCGTGATTCAACAATAATGGATCTGCGAGATTACCTTTTTACCCCCCTCCTCTACCTAGGTGACACCGGGTAGCCGCTTCTAGTACATATATAAAGGACAGTTGTGTGTATGTGTATGTCCGGATGAAAATACGAAAATAAAACAATTAACGACAAAGTAAATATATATACACATTAAACATCACCAGGGCTTGGTTTTTGAGCAAAAATAATGAATGGTTGATTTATATTTGTGAAGCTAATTAAGAAATAAAATGTAAATGATGACAGCATAGAATTTCTTTTGCATTTAAGATATTAAATGTAGACAATAATTTTTCTTTTCAGAGTGGCTGAATCAACGTGATTCAGTGATAATGAATCTGTGAGACTAACTTTTTCTACCCCCTCTACCCAGGCGAAGCTGGGTATCTGCTTCTAGTTTTAAATAGAGGGCTTATATTAAAATCATCCTGAAAAATCATGCTAGGTCTTATTTTGCAGGTAGGATTTATTTTCGGGGAAACGCAATATTACATTCACTCTCAGACTAATACCCTCTGGAAAGGCATGAACCTCTTCATATGGGGGGGGGGGTCAGGATATGACACTAAACTTAATCAAATTGTGAGGATCCAGTTCTGCATATCTGGTGAGTGTGGAATACGAATATAAGAACAACTAGAAGCGGCTACCTGACGTTGTATAGGTAGAGAGACGATAATAAAAAGTCAGTCTCGTAGATCCATTGATTGTATTGACCCTATATAATTGATTTGTTTATGTTTTAATTACGAACGCCACCAATGACTTTCCCTACTCTTACTATTCAACTCCTAATTTTTAAATATCTTCCCAGATATAAATCAAATCTTCATTACTTTTTCACAAAAAGCAAGCTCTGGTAATAGTGAATGTGTATATAAATTTACTTTGTCATTAACTGTTTTATTTTTGTAGTTTCCTCCGGACATGCATACATACATACATACACACACCTGCCCTTTATATATGTACAGATGGGTATTAGTTTGAAACCAACACTAAGTATTACGGCCAAGTCACGTTGAAGGCAACGGTTACCCCAAGATCACAGAAGTTAAGCAGCGATGAACCTGTTCAATGCTTAGATGGGTAACCACTTAAGCAAAAGCAGATACTGTAAGCAGCCTGAGTTCTTTGTTTATCAAAATGTCTTCATTCGGCATTAAAGTTAAAAGTTGGCGGAGTAGCCTATCTTCGGTTTCAGCCGGAGAGCGAGGGAGTCTATCCCCTTTTCGCTTGTGCTAGATTAGGGAGATTGTTTTTTGCTGAGGCGGAGTGCCACACCTTTCGTCAGCTCCCCACTTTACCTAATAGATTAAATTACCCAATCTGTGCTACTCATACGCTGAGTTGGCGGCGACCGGTATCAACCTCGTAACATTGCGATTTATAGGCGGGTGCTCTGAACCGGTCCTATATTAATAGTATATAGACATTTTTTTATCGTATTTTTAATACATTCCAAATAAATCTAACATCCCAAATAAATCTTATATTACAGAATTCGTAAAAATCCAAGTAGATTAACGCCTTGAAGAATGGTATCAAACGCAATTCAACAATGATAATTAATAATGATAATTAATATATAGGCTGATAGCGTGTACGTACGATGAATGTGTCAAGTGGTAATGATATCAAATATTAAACCATCAAATATAACATACCTTGTATTATTTGGATTATTCTGTTGTCCTCATCTTCATTGTTATATGTACAACGTTTCGGCCGATGTGCCCTTCGGCCTTCTTCAGGTATTTCTTGTCGCAATCGGAAACTTTCTCGGACTCGAGAGCCTTCTTTTCGGACTCGGGAACTTTCTTGTCGTAATCGGAACTTTGAACCTAATCCTTTATTCAGTCCACGGGGGTATCCTGTTCTCATTCCGCTAACCATAGCCGGGGTACGGGTGTTAAGTTGTGTTAATTATTATTCTATGTTACTGCTGCCCCTGACCATGATTGAACCTTCAGTCTAGAGACAATTGTCACTTAGAACTGTCTTAACCTAACTCCTTTATCCACTAGGCTATGTGTCAAATTCAGAGAAATAACATAATCTTATCATAATGGAGATTCAGCGTCTGCCTGTAACCGAAACTACGCCACCCGTTTACGTCACAATACCCTCAATAATTACGTATGTTTATTAATAAGTATCTAATTTATAGTCAGAATCATTAATACATAGAATAAATCTTATTCATCAACGATATCTCTCTGAAAATCTGAGTTATAATTACCTTAAAAGCACCCATGTTATTAGTGCGTTTAAAATCCTGCAATGTATCTGATATATCACTAAGAAATAAAAGTTTGCATAATACATGGTGTGAATAATTTGCATTCTGGTTTTAACAAAACTGGGTTTAATAAATAATTAATTGGTGTTATTGATCTCAAATATTATTGTTTTATTCTCCAATGGATTAAAATCAATCCTATGAATGATATATAGAAACCAATTAAAATATATCTAAAATAATTGTAATCTTTTTATATGCGTTCTTATTTAATTTCGTTAGTCTTTCTAATTTAATATATTTCATTACATTAACATTTAAATGACCGGTGAGTACATATTCTGGCTAGTAATAATTAATATAACTACCAAAATATGCGCTCTCTAGGTACAAGTATCTAAGTTTTAATATAATAAAATATTATATTGAACTTGAAAGACAAATGAAATTAAATAAGAACACAAAAAAGATTACTTATTTTCGCTTTATTGATTTCAATATTAAAATTATACATAGGATTGCTTTTGATACGTTTGAGAATAAAACAATAATTTAAGAAATCAATAACATCAAGTAATTATTTATCAAACACGGTTTTGTTTAAAATTATTCACACCATAAACATTTATTTCTTAATGATATATAACACACATTGCATCTTAAACACATTAATATCATGGGCTGTTTTGAGACAAATCTATCTCAGCTAGACATTAATAAATATATTATTAATAAATAAGCTGTAAATTAAGATTAAATAATGATTATTTAATAACCATTGAGAATATAATGTAAATAACTAAGGTAATTGTGACGTTGGTGGTGACATTGTTTCAGTTACAGACAGACACATAATCTCCATTATAGTAAGATATAGCTCGTACATATACAATAAGATACGGCATTTTAACAGATAGCATTGTCCAATAGGGTAGATTGATTTTTCACTTTTTTACAATATTAAATTCTCTCAAACAACGAAGGTTGTGTGTTGATATAATGAACTAGCTCAATTACCCGGTCCATGACCGGACTAAAAAAATAGGAACACCAGAGAGTGTTTTCAGACATATTTACAATCGGTTCTCCAAAGCAAAATATTAAAAATATTTAGAAAGATTATAAAATAAATATTTGAAAGATTTGGACAAAAAAAAAAAAAATTTACGTTAAGATTAAGTCATGACTGGAAGCTGATATTCTTTCTTTCTTTCTTTCTTTCTTCTTTTTCTTCGGGTAGCACGCAAGCTTCTGCTAACGCATTCAACAACGCGGAACAGCGTGGGGCATGCGTGCTGATTGTAGCTGGAATATCAGCTGCAGCTATACGATTTCTTTCTAAAAATCGTTTGATTTTTGTTTGATTAATTAATCATATCCCTTAATCAGTAAAAATCAATAACCAAATTTGGAGTGTTTCTTAGTTAGAACGATATCAATGTGTATGCAAGATTTTAAATCTGAGTGACCTCCCGTTTTGGAGTTATACGTCGACACGTACATACCAAAATCTCTCCTTTATATATTAGATGCTGATACCAAAAACTAGATCTCTTACTTGAACCATTGCTTGAGGAAATAGCATCAAAGATCGTCTGCTAAAATGCACTAAAAATCCTCGTTTTCGTAACATTTGGCCTAGAAATTTATTAGAAAACTTAGCAATTTCAATATTTAAAACTGAAAAGCCTTTCATTTGATAAAAATGAATGAAACGAGAATTCAAATAAAAAATATATCTCCCATCACCGCTCACACCTCCGATATACTGCCTCTGATATGTTGCTTTTTACCTAATGATTAAGCTGTAACAGTGCTAACATTTTTAAAGATTGAAATCTATTTCCTCAAACGAAAGAACATTTTTCAAGAAAAATATTTTGTGAAGTAATTCTTTATGTTAATTTGCAACTTTTGCCACACCGGAGACATTACAGTTCCAAAATCGACCTACCCTATTGTGCAATGGCGTCGACTGGACCAACAAATGAAATGTCGAAAACTGTTGAAGTTTAAAGTTGGGCGGACGATGTACTGCTGGGTCTAATGACACAGAAACAACAACACAATTGCCCAGTGGATAAATGCGTTGGTTAGAAGTGTTTATCTAGTTAGCTGGCGATACCGAGTTCAACTTCTGGGTCGGGATAGTGTAATATATCCGAGTGTACGATACCCAAATATAACACATCTTGAAACTGATTAGACATCTCTAACTACGCATTATTACAACCTTTACCCCAAATCTCTTTCACTAAAAAGTTTAACGATACCAACTTGAACAAATTTTGGACATCTCTTGTCTCATATATCTATGCCTCTACGAAACACAACACACTTTTCACCATTTCATGGAACATCTGCACGTGGTCCAGAACTTATGCTACGCTAGTTATCTCCCATTTTGTCACACAAATTACCATTTCTGGGGATTAAAATCAAATCAAAATTTAAAAAAAAACTTAAAAAAAAAACTCCCATGAGCCTTCACGCCGAAAGAACTTTCAGAGCATGCGCAGGAAAAGGGACCCACTTCCGACTCCCAAGATAATATCTCGTCCATTCGGACTTAGGCCTTATCTAGGGCGAGACATGACTACTGGCCAGGAAGGAATTTCCTTACCACGTGGTGGCTATGACCCGAGAATAAAACCAAAATCATAAAACCACCTTTTGTCTTTGTTTCTTCCTTTTTCTTCCCTTGAATTCCTTTTTCTGCGCGACCACCAAATAAGATGGGGTTAAAAGCAAACCCTAGGAACACGCACCAAGAATAACAAGCTACATTTAACCCCACACATTCTCCCATTCCTCGCAAGTCCTCCAGGCAGTCTTCATAATTCGAGTCCTGAAAAAGGCTGCTAAAACCGAAACTTTATAACATCGACATTTCCATCAAGAATAAATTCATCTTTTTGGAATACTTTTTTTTGTAGTTTCTTCATACCGTCGGATCTATTCCCAATTTTACTCCAATATAATCGAGTGTATCAAAGAAGGTGGTCACACTTTTCTACTTATACGCATTCAGTTATGGGCATCCCATCGGGGTATAAGGGTTAGAAAGCAAGTCTCGCAGATCCATTACTACAGTATAGAGAGTTCGATCCTCGTTGGATGCCCCCATACTTGCAATCTTGTGTCACACCCTACCCGTGGTAAACGAGTCGGGTAAATACCTACACGCCTTCATTCACTCTTTTTTCTCGTTTCTTTATGTATTTCCGTTTTTTTTAAATTAGTTATGGTAGGTAGGATCACAGTGGAAGGAGAGCCGCTGTGAGCGGTTTAAAGCAGGCAAATGGTTAAACAAACACAAAAAACCCTCTTATGTCGAAGATGGTTTAGAAATTTTTAAAGAGAATATGCAAACAACGAAATGCTATAAGAGAAATTTAGACAAAGGTATAGAATAAAGACCGGATTAGCCCAATCGGTAGAGCGTTCGGCTAGTAAACCACAAGGTTCCTAATTCGATACCAGTCCTCGCCAACTCAGCGTATGAGTAGCACAGGGATATGTGTGGTAACGTAAGGAGCTGATGGTAGGTGTGGCGCTCCACCCCAGACGCAAAAAAACCCCAATCTCCTTGGTCTAGCGCTAGTGAAAAGGGGATAGGCTCCTTCGCTGATTAGGCCGCCCCGATGACTTTACTATAAAGCTCGATAGATCTCTCCCCCTCCCCCGAGCACATGCCTAAAAGTATGATGTGATTAATAATCGACCCCCCACCCACCATTATGCCACACCCTATCTCCGTGGGAAGATGGATAAATAGACCGTGAATAAATAACAGCTCGAAAGCGGATTAGATTTTTTTGTTGTTTCTTTTAAAGAAAGACAAAGCCACAATTTATATAACTGGGTCAATATTCGATGTAGGTAAGTCCATCGTTTTCCAAGAACCTGTTTTTCTTCAGCAATTTCTAGTGCTTTCAATTTTGGTTGGGTGGTTGGATTTTACGGCATGTCAATCCTTGTTGGGTCATTTTATGTCGAAGACGTTTTGTCTTATGCATTATTGAGTAGAAGCGGCTACCCAGCGTCGGTTCGGTAGGGGTGGGGTCAAAAACTCTGGTGTATTGATTTGTTTATTTTTGAGATTCGCAAATGCTGGACATTTTTAAGTAGAATTTCAATGCTATTTCTATGCATATATTAATTTTTAAATATCTCCAAATATAAATCAAATCTTCATAAATTTTACACAAAAAGCAAGAACCGGTGATATTTAATGTATATATATATATATATATATATATATATATATATATACTTTATCGTTAATTGTTTTGTCGGCGGGGCTTAGAATATGCCGACTGTCCCTATCATTCATTGCTCCTGGGAGGTCCAGGCAAATTCGATGTTTTTTTTTTAGTATTATTTGGATTATTCGCACAATTGTCCTCCTCTTCATTGTTATCTGTACAAGGTTTCGACCGATGTACCCTCCGGCCTTCTTCAGATATTTCTTGTCGGACTCGGGAACTTTCTCGGACTCGGGAACCTTCTTTTCGGACTCGGGAGCCTTCTATTCGAACTCAGTAACCTTCTTGTCGTAATCGGGAGCCATCACAGAACTTTGAACCTAACCCTTTATTCAGTCCACGGGGTTATCCTGTTCTAATTCCGCTAACCATAGCTGGGGTAGAGGTGTTAAGCTGTGTTAATTATTATTCTATGTTACTGCTACTCCTGACCAGGATTGAACCTGCAGTCTAGAGATAACTGTCACTTAGAACTGTATGTATCGATGGTTTTTTTGTGTGGGGTATTATATATCCCCACAATTTACTTCTTGACGAATTGTTGGAATAATTTATCCTCAATCATTTTTATTTTCATTTTTGTGTTACCCAGTATTCTTTCGCCCACCAGATAATTGGACATTTCTTCTTTTTTTTAAAGAAAGAAGTTTTTCAAGTGTCATTGTTAAATTTAAAATCTAACTACACTTCCTTACAATCCTGTAAAATTATGTCAAAAGAAAAAGTATGTTAGAATTATTTGTATTGGATAGGAATACTTGAAACCATATAATTGTGTGCAAACAAATCATTTACTAAATAGGAACAGTTACTTGAAACCATATAACTGTGTATAACTTATCATTATTATAAATAGTTACTTGAATGAATAGTTTAAAAACGAGTATACTTATCTATTTGAAAATTATTAGTATTAGACAGGAATGCTTGAAACTATATAACTCTCTGCGAGCCAATTATTACTACTAAATGGTAATAGTTATTTGGTCCCAAATAACTGTGTATAAATCATTGATATTTAAATAAGAATACTTGAAACTATATAACTGTCGGCAAAACAATTATTACTACTAAATGGTAATAGTTATTTGGTCCCAAATAACTGTGTATAAATCATTGATATTTAAATAAGAATACTTGAAACTATATAACTGTCGGCAAAACAATTATTACTACTAAATGGTAATAGTATTTGGTCCCAAATAACTGTGTATAAATCATTGATGAATACTTGAAACTATATAACTGTCGGCAAAACAATTATTACTACTAAATGGTAATAGTTATTTGGTCCCAAATAACTGTGTATAAATCATTGATATTTAAATAAGAATACTTGAAACTATATAACTGTCGGCAAAACAATTATTACTACTAAATGGTAATAGTTATTTGGTCCCAAATAACTGTGTATAAATCATTGATATTTAAATAAGAATACTTGAAACTATATAAGTGTGCAAACATCTTATTATAGACAAATAAAAAGTGCATTAAAAATGCAATGGAACGTAAAAAATAATGATTGACAGCAAACATTTAGATATGTATCAAATTTTAAAAAAATGTTTCTTCCTGTGTGTGGGGTTAAGTGAGCAAGAGGCTTTCTGTGATTGGATATACCAATCACGTGATGAGCCCAGAAGTTTTGACGCAAAAGAACCTAAACCCTCAGATAGATTTCGGACCAGCTCCCGTGTACACGCCGACCTGAAATTCTTTCCAAGAAATCACTAAGATACCAGATATCTTCTCGATCACACCGGTAAATCTCTCAAACTTAACTCTATACACAAGAAGGACTTTATATTGTTACTCATTGTTTTATTTGTTCTTTAATAAATTGTTTGAATTAAACTCAGTTTTAATTCATTTATTTGTTGCTGTTAGTCTTAGAATTAAATTCTATACTAACAGTAATAACTCCAAGGGGTTGATATGCCGTTAAATAAGCAAACAAACCTATTATGTTATTGTATCTTTCACTGTCATTGTATTATTTTCGCAATTCCCTTTTATAGCCCAACCGGAAGTCATTACTCAAAAAACTAAACTGAAATCGTGACCAAGCCGGTCACGATTTAACACTCACTTCCGAGACAAACGCCAGAAAAATGGGCAATAAAAAAAATAAGATAGTAAAATATCTTCCGACCAATCAATGACTTAGGTGGGCCGATTTCTGAGCGAAATTTAGGCCGCCCTTCTGTATAGTTATTTTTTTACCTCCCACCATGTCAGATGAACACAAAGTCCGATTTACGTGGGAAGCCACGCACAAACTGAAGCTCGTGTGGGGGCCTGTATTTTAAGAAATTGCATGTATCCCCTTTTTGTAGTAGTCGTCGTAGTAGTACCTTTAGTAAGCGTCTTCTCGCGTTACGCATGAATAGCAGTTCTCCCTGGTCTCTAAAATGCCAGGTTATTGAATAGTCATCGAGTAGGTAAGTATAACGTTGGGTGATCCCTGCAGACACTTACACTACTTAGTGGAACAGTCCACTCTAAACCCTTGGCGTTCCTCTTTTGAGGCACCTCAGGCACTGGGAAATAAAGGAACAACAAAACGCTGGTTACAAAAAAAAAAAAAAACAAACAAAAAAAAAGAAAACAAATAAAAAACAAGAAAAATATCACTGACATTTATTTTCAAGATGTTAATTTTTTTTTCCTCTGACTAGTATATTTAAAAAAATAAATATGAACGTACAATGAACGCGATTCCTTAACTTCTCGATATGAAATTACTCTAGACGGGTAGACAAGCCGTTAAAATTAATAGACTGAATAATTGTGAAAAGCTGAATCTTTTTTGTCTGTGATTTTTGCCTAGCTTTGCGCAAAAAACTTAGCCCTGTCCCTTTTAGACGAAGGGATAGGTGTTGCCTGGCGGATGCCCCCCCCCCCGTGATTCACGCCAGTATTATATATCTTACCGATCTAATGGCTGAAGCCACTGGATACAGGGTCCGAACGCTTGGTAAGTATATGCGGCTTAATGACTGCCCTTCTGTATATTGCGGGGATTAAAATAAAATTTAAATCTAAAAAAATATGAGCCTTCACCGGAAGTACCCTGTGAGCATGTGCAGGAAAAAAGACCCATTTCTGATCCCCAAGAGAATCTCTCGGCAATTCGAGTTTAGGCCTCAACTGGGGCAAGACACTACTACTGGACAGAGAGAAATTTCTTTGCCAGGTGATGGCTATGACCCGTGAATAAAGTCTAAATCGTAAAACAACCTTTCGTCTGTCTCTTTCTTCCCTTGAATTCCTTCTTTTCAGCGCGACCACCAAATAAGATGGGGTTAAAAGTAAACCCAGGAAACACGCACCAAGAATAACCAGCTATCTAGCAAACGAAATGTAACTGAGCACGTTATTCTCACT
This sequence comes from Doryteuthis pealeii, assembly GCA_023376005.1. Classification (NCBI taxonomy): domain Eukaryota; kingdom Metazoa; phylum Mollusca; class Cephalopoda; order Myopsida; family Loliginidae; genus Doryteuthis; species Doryteuthis pealeii. The sequence continues at coordinate 31,354,977 of CM042149.1, forward strand.
TCCTGACACCCCAAACACAGTAGCCGTCGAATTTCACTTCTCGTCCAGACACTTGCTTTTTTCTCTCTCTCCCAGTATCAGCCACTGTCCGTTTTTTATCATCGCTCGGCCACGCTTTATGCAAATTCCGACTCGTCTCATCCGGGTCTCTGCCAACAGCATTTCAGCTACGAGGAGGTAGCGAGTTCAAATATCCGTGGCCACTCGCCACACTCTTCCCCTTCACACAGGCCAAACATATCCTGACGCGCTTTGTTTGTCGGGGGCTGGGAATCCGCTCGTCCACAGCTCTGCCCTTCAATTTCGCCACACTTTTTTAAAACCCTAAAACGTTAAACCTCTTGCCACCCCATATATAAACAACTCGGATTTCGTCTAGCAGCCATAACGATTTTCGCCTCGGACGGCGGCGTATCAAAGGGGGAACAGATCGAGAGAAACCAACAGAGATAAATCCAACATCACCAGCAGCAACACACAGTGGAACCTCGGTTCTTAAACGGTAATCTGAACATTAGCTACATAAATGAAAGTAAACTCCCCTTGTTTCTTTCACTTTGATGTAGCCGTGTGTTTTGTTTTGTAAAAACGCGGATTTTTCGACAAATTGGGTAAACCTATACTTTTCTAATATACGAAATATTAACATCTTATTTTAAATCAATTGTTGGAGATTCTAAGCATATGTTGACAGGGATGGTGAACATGTGGAGACTGTTTGCAAATATATTAAAGGTATTATTATAAGGGTGTTAACATTTTTAAATCGATTTAAAAAAAATATGTTAATATTTCTATGACACTCAGTCGGTAGAGCGTTCGGCTAGAAACCATAAGGTTCCTATTTCGATTCCGGCCCTCGCCAACTCAGCGTATGAGTAGCACAGGGATATGTGCGGTAAAGTGAGATGCTGATGGTAGAAGTCGCGCTCCGGCTCAGACGCCCAAACAATCTCCTTAGTTTAGCGCTAGTGAAAAGGGGATAGACTCCCACGCTGATTGGCTGATAGCGACATTAGGCCGCCCCGTCGACTTTACTTTACTTACCTGTATATTAGAAAAGTATAGGTATACCCAATTTGTCGAAAAATCCGTGTTTTTACAAAACAAAACACTCGTCTTCCTCAAAGTGAAAAAAAACAAGGGGAGGTTACTTTCATTTATGTAGCTAATGTTCAGATTAACTCTTAAACAACTCTGAACTCGAACAATTCAGAGTCCGAACAAAAATAAATTGAGTAAAAATGCCTCAGTTATCGAACAAATTTTCAGACTTTGAACACACGAGTTAAGCCTATCAAAAACGGAAGTCACGCGAGTGACCGCCGAGGCAAACAGAAGTCAGGCCAAACGGCTTGTCGAATCTACTTAAGCAGCATCAGTTAGCGTCAGTCGCTATCTTAAACGAGTGTCTGATATTGTCTTTGTGCAAATTCTTCGTTTCGTTTGTCTTTACTCTCTATTTTACGGCTATTTTAATCCTTATTCATGGATCCTAAGAAAGGCAGCAGTGATATTACCGGAAAGGGAAAGAGGAAAGAACGTATAAATCCACTTTAAACTATTTCTTATGGGAAATATTGTTTCAGTTTTCGAACAAATCGGTTCTCGAACATGATTTTGGATCGAATTATAATCGAGAACCTGGACGTGATAACCTCATCAGCCGCAGCAGCCGCAGCAGCACCACGAAGAAATCCTAATGCGATTATCAAATTATAATAATATCTTTTCTTTATTCATCTTATACAAGTCTCATCTCTTTGTGTTGAGAGAGTCTCCGTGGCGTAGTGGCAAAAGTGCTGGACTGTGATATCGTAGTTAGCGAATTCGAACCCCAGTCGTGCTATTACATTCACTTACGGACTAATACTTTAAGGAACGGTAGGAACACCGGACCATATTACCTTGAGGCACCCCTTTTTGATCTCGATTAAGAAAGGGCATGTTTTACATTTACACCGTCGATATCCGGTTGTTTGTTAGGGGTTAGGGTTAGGGGTTAGTTTTATAATTAAAAAATTTAATTTTTAAATCGTCTGTTAAAACAACCAGATATTGACGGTATAATGAAAAACATGTCCTTTCTTAATCGAGATCAAAAAGGGGTGCCTAAAGGTCATATGGTCCGGAACACATTCACCACCCAGCTATGGGTTAAATACTGCCATTACCGTTTTTTCTACAAAGCTGGTTTTGGCATTAGATAACCCACGAAGGTTGATATGCCATTAAACAAAGAAACCAAACCAACCCTTTGCGTTACCACTTACTATTGTGTTAAGCAGAGCGCGATCCTTTGTGAAGAATCCTTTGGTTGTTCCTTGGTGCTCCTCAGTCTTGCAGATCCTTCGTCAATGATTACAAATGGACGTCTCTCAGTATCATCGATTAAGTAGTTAACCAGCCACATATTCGGGCTGTTGATTGACTGAGGTTTGAAAAACGTGACCTATCTCGGTCTAGATTGCAGCACAGCTTATATACTACAAATAATCCAACAATAGTACCCAAAATAACAAACGCACAAGGCAAATTTCAGTCGTCGATACTATAAGAATTAGCTGTGTGTTAACTCCTAGTCAACACCCTTGCTTTTATAATGCATTAGCCTATCCAAAAGAATAACACAGAATATTCGGTAGGGAAAAAGACAAGTCAATTAATACGATATAATTATTAATTTGTACAACATACGAAGAGGGATCTTAGTTCCCGTCCTAAACCACAAATGAGTCACAAGGTGTTCCAAGGAACATGGAAAAAGGTTAAACTACAAAGGGGTCGTAACCACTTACTATTTTTCAGGAGGTCTGGGAACAAAAACAGGCACCCTTGTGTGCAGCTGCTGAGGAAGCGAAAAGACCACGCCTGTCATTTCCAATGTCGTGTGGTACAAGAGGGGGATTCTAGGGTTCGCCTTGTCACGTGACCAAAACGACATGTGACGTGAGAGAGCGGCTCCTTCAATGTATAAAGGGAAATAATTCTATTTTGTCAAACAATTTTGTCATTTTGGCTTTTCAGTAGCTGGGTATTAACAGGGTCACATACTCTTCCTGCTGATTAGGCACCCCATCGTGGTGTAAGCTTTAGCAAGCAAGTCCCGCAGATCCAATACTACTGAATAACGAGTTCGATTTTCGCTGGATGCTCCGTGAGACTGTGTCACATCCTACCCGTGGCGAACGGGTTGGGTAAATACCTAGTCCCCCAGCAGATTGCAGTTTCTCCTTAACTGAAGCCCCCCACCCCTGTAGATATCTTGTTAATAGCTGACGAAGCAGAAAAACTTGCAACTACCCCGAGGAACCTCCACCTCGTAATATAGGGAAATATCTTTTTCCGCGTGGAGGTCTACTTCTCTAGTTCCACGAGCAGTCTACCAGAAATTATCTTTAAGAACTACCGGCTTAATAGGAGATACTTTCAATCAGACTGGCAAGACTCTCAAACCTGACAATATATGTTGTATATTGATAGGAACCGTCAATTTTTAGACGATTAGTGTTGAGATAGATTTTGAATCTACGTGATTGTTGAATTAAACATCGGATGCGGTTAAATAATTGATATTTAGTGAAATCAAGTTGACCCCTAACTTCCTGCCGCTGGAAGAATATGGGAACAGAAGCAGCTTAAAATAAGTTAAGCCGGAGATTTCCTAATGTAAAGATGGACTCCGCTTCACTCCCCGCATGCGAATGGGGATCCTAGCTAGGGAGCTCTGATTTTGAAATTAATGAAAAATGTGAGCACAAAAAGATATATGCCTTGCGTTGTCTCAGAGAACTAATGGTAGCTTTGTCATACATATATCTTCAAAAATCAGATGTATAGAAGAACCAGACCAGTCAACAGAAGTTAGAAGAAATGCCCCATCTACACAAGAAACAGAAGAGAATAAAAAGTTAGAAGATAGAAGTAATCAAGCCATAACCCAGCTACTCAAGTAAGTAAAATAAAGATTTAAATATGAGGGCATAACCACGGATACCCTCATAAAAAGAATAGAAACTCTCTCTCTCTCTCTCTCTATATATATATATATAATATATATATATATATATATATATTATTTACCAACCCCTCCGCACGAGCAAGATATGACACAAGGTCAATTTCTTAAGCGGAGTTTACCAGGTTTGAATTCAGAGTTTTCCTTCTCCTAGACTGGTTACCCAGCTAAGGTTAACGAGCCCAATTTGTCCTGCTATTTACCATAGCTGGAGGGAGAATTGGATTC